>JAEAOA010001813.1:2992500-3130000 GCA_016746295.1 Potamilus streckersoni
TAACCATTTGTTAGCTAGGATGTCCCACACTGTTTCACAGAAAAGATAAGGTAAGTTGTCTAGCTAATTTAGTTTAGTTTATACCTAATTTAATTCCGATGTTGGTTATAAATTTGATTTAAACTTTGGGTAAAGCATTTACAAGAGCCTTGCCCTCTACCAAAAAAAAAAATATGGGTATAGCCTGAATTGTACTATGCATGGTATGAAGGAATTAATATAATTGATGCACTATGTATACTAACCATTATACCTATTTATAAGATTGTCAAATCACAATTATATACGTAAATGAAACGTCAAATTGCCAAATCGGGTTGGTTGAGCAAAATATTTAAACATTCACTTAGTTTTGGTCATGACTATGTCACCTGTTACATAAATAAAATTATCACAGCATTATGACTTTCTTTAAAGGTAGATACACTCGAGAGGATTTTCTTTGTTCCTTTTTAAAAGTTATTTCATAATACAATGATCCGATCAGACAAATTTGTGATGGCATTTTTGCATGAATTTCCAAATCATTTCTTTGAATTTGTTTGTCTATCTGTAATTTGATTATGCGAATCAATGTCCAGATCCTGGTCAATGAAGACAGTCGGTGTACTCTGGAAAAAAATCAAGGTGAATCATGCAGTTACATGCTGCACGCTCCATATATAGAGTTGCCTTTAGGAAGGAAAACTCCTTTGCCACATCACAGGAGTCTGATGTTTTATCTATAAAGTACGATGAAATCTCTGACAACACAAAATCACCTTATCGGTAATATAAATTAACACCATGTGTGCAAGCGTGATCCCAGCCTTTGTTTGATTCGACTTTTTGTCGAGCGTCTTTAATCGCTTCAGAATCGCCAAATGACTAAAAATCTACAAATATCTATTCAAAATACCGTAACTTTTTGGGGGGTGGGGGCACCAGAAAGATGCCCCCCACTTAGTCAAAAGTTTTTAGAAGTATTTCATGTATTCGTGTTTACCCCAGATGCGGTGTGATGTATATATATATATATATATATATATATATATATATATATATATATATATATATATATATATATATATATATATATATATATATATATATATATATATATATATATATATATATATATATATATTTAATATATAATTATATATATAATCAAAAATTTATTTTAAAGTTCATTTTGACGGGGTATTTATTCCCAAGTGTATCTGAAAGGTTCGGTCATCCGATTAAGTTTCAATTACTTTCTCGAAGTCACTCCCCTTATTCAAAATTTCTGTGACCTTTGCCAAGGTACTCTAGGCTATGTCATGTGTGCTATATGTAATATGCTATAATGTGTGTTTGCTATAAAGTGTTTTGTAAGGACGGCAATTTAATCAAATTAAGATATATCCCAAGTTTTATATCATCACTCATACTTATACTTATATACCCTATACACATTTCATATAAGTACACATCTGCATCCATATATATGCATATATACGTTGTTGGGTATACATTTAATTCACTTAAAATAAACAACAGAGGTTTTAACATTTTGAAATTTATAACTTATTTTTGAGAGTGAGACGGTGCACTAAAGAAAATTTTAAAAATAACCTGTTTTACTTGTGCATTTGTTTTGTGTCATCTCTTTATAATCATATAATAAATTAAAATTTAGAAGTTAAATAAAATTTGATAATATTTATTATCATGAAACTGAGTATTTGGATTGCATCCTGCAGTGAGTAACATTTTTTTTTTATTTTTTCTATGTCACTTCATTTTGCTCCAAAATCTCGCGTAGTATTATATAAGGTTAGTTCGATATTAGACTAGGTCACCCTTGTTAGTCATATTTCCTTATTTCCCATTTGTATGTCCTGTCTGTCAATGTGCTACACATGGATTTTTCTGAGGCTCTTTCGTAGGCCTGTCCACTTCGCGTAGCGCCATGTGCCATAGCCCCACGACGTCTTCGTCTTTGACTTCTTCCATGTGTAGGTTTTCTGTCCCATAAAAAGGGAAAGAAACAAAGTTAGATTTTATTTAAGAGGTTAAGTAAAACCAGTGACGTATTAGGTATTATTATATTCAAAAGAAATTATTACAAATTCCTTATATTTTTTTTTCAATCATAATATCTTAACCACATATCTTCAATATTGTTGTTATGTATTCTGTATTATGTATTCTGTTAACTTCATATATGTTTCTTTTGTAAAGTTTCCATCAAGATATAATAGCATATTTTTCTTATATTGCTCAGTTTTTGATATTTGTATTATAATCTTATTCAGTTCTTTTGCTGTTTTTACACATTCCGTTATTGCGTGTATTTTTGCATAATCTGCTTTCTTACACAATGGGCATTTGGGAATCTGTTTGATCATATGCCTCCGCATGGATGCATCCCCTGTTAGCCATGTATTGTGTAAATATTTTAAAATAATACTTTCTATTTTGAATGATTTAATTTTCTCATATTGTCCCCACATTTTCCCCCAGCTTACTCCCCATACTTCTTGTTCTATTTTATTTCTTGTTCTTTTGGTGCTCGCTTCTCTTATCCATTCGTATGTGCTTTTTACATTTATTTGCCACAATTCATTGTTATCCCTGTATTGCATCACAATATTTTTATACTCCTTAATTTTCTAGGCACTTCAATTATCTTGCCTAGGAAGTTGTTGTTATATATATTTCTTGCCGCAAAGCCAAACCAATAAATGTATAAAGCTTCCCATGGCATGTTTATTCTCCATTAAATCTTGAAAGTGTCAGCGATGACGATTATGCTTAGGCTAAACAAAGGTGGAATAAATTTGACTGTAAAATCTTTGGAGATTATCATGACCTGTATCTCATGAAAGATGTATTGTTGCTCGAGAATATATTTGAAAATTTTAGAGATGTCAGAGGTGATAACTACGGACTTAACCCAGCATCATCCTATTCAGCACCGGCATAAACCTGGGACACATTATTCAAACATGGCAAAATAAAACTGAAACTGCAGACAGACCCCGACATGTTCTGTTTCATCAAACGTGGGATCAGAGGTTTTATTAGTGTAATAATAAAATACGCGAAAGCTGATAGCAGGTGCATGAGCAATTGCCATTAGACATTGCAGTTGGTTTTCATAGTTTATTTGGACAATCATAATAATCTTTAAGGACATGCAATGTCCGAGTTTTTGCTGTATGGGAGATTTACGTGGTTGAGTCCGGAGCAATTTAAAAAACCCAGACAAAATTGTACCCAATAATATTGGTTATTTTATTGAAGTAGAACTCGACTACCGTGTGAAGCTACATGACGGTCATAACGATTGTCTGTATTGGCCCTAGTACCAACTTAATTACTCATCTAGCACTAGTGGTAAGTCAGTTCTTTAAAAACTAGTCCCTAATTTACTCGACAAACGGAGATATATTTTGCATTGTAAAAATCTGAAACAGGCACTTGATCAAAGTCTGATGCTAATAAAAGTTCATCATGTGTGTAAGTTAAATCAATCACGTTGGATTAAAGATTATATCGACTCTTACTAAACGAAGAGCAATTGCAACAACATAATTTAAAACGAAACTACTTTATGTTAATGAAGTACAGCGTCTTCGGAAAAACCATAGAAAACATACGAAAAGGAGTAAATATAGAAATCGTTAATAATGGTGAATGTCATAATAAACTTGAAGCATCTGATAAATTTGTCAATATGAAATTTTTTATGAAAATCTTGTTGCGATACAAAAGAGAAAGACAAGCTTAAAAATTTAATAAACCAGTTTATGTTGGTTTTGTTTGATCTTTCTGGTTGTCCTAGAGACTGCGGATATCACTAAGATAACAATTAAAAGGTAATACGAAAGTTTAAAGATAAAGTTTCTATGAAAATTATAACGGATTTCATTTGATTGCATTGCAAAATGTACTGTCTAAAATTATCTGAAATAAGGTCAAGAAACGAGCCAAAGGAATAGAAAGAAATGTTGTTGGCAAGGTAGTAGGATTTGATGATATTAAGTCTGCGTTACAATTTTGTATTGGTCATGCTGAAATGATAGCAGTAAGATCTAATTGTTACAAATTGAGACCGATGTTATAATAAAATCTAGTCTTTGCAGTTTCGATGATAAGAGATACTGTTCTGATGGCATTAACACATTTGCGTTGGGATATAAGATGATGTTAATTTTAGTAATTTTTTTTTAGATTTGTTGCTACAGTAAATTTCTAAAAATTTTGTGCAAAATATATACAAATGCAGTAAAATTGCTAGCAATAGTAAAATTGTGTGTGAAATATATTAGTAATCTTATATAAAGGGTGTTTCTGAATCAAACCTTATTCTGTTTGACGACGGTGACGATTGAATAATATGTGGTGGTGTTTATAATTTTTAACGTAGCTTTAAACATTTTTCAGTCATATCGCTACGATGTCTGCAGTGAGGCAGTTTATAGTGATGTCTAGCACTGTGGCATCATGCCGCAGACATGTAGCATGATGTCCCACCCAGTCACAATATCCTGACACCAGGCCGACCAGTCCTAACACTAACCTCTTAATGCTGAGCGTCAAGCGAGGCAGCTGTTAGTACCACTTTTGTAAGTCTTTGGTATGACTAGACCGGGGATCGAGCCCACGACCTTCCGCATCAGAGGTGGACGCTCTCACCACTAGGCCACCGGAGCGTTTAATATGTCATCGACGGGTAAACGATAACCAAATGATTTTTTTTTGTCTCAGCAAAATTGTTTTCGTAGTTGTTTATGCTAACTTGAGGGAGCTATGGAGGTGGATATAATCATGTTGTCGTCATATACAAAATATGGTTTTGGGCCAGAAATCCCCTTTTATAAGATTACTGAAACACTTTGGAAGCATAAAAATGTAAAGTGGCAATAGTACGCAGGTACCTGACCAACAGAGAATTTTACACCAAAATGTTCTCATTCTCTACAGTCGGACTTCATAAAGCGACGTGTGATCTCAGCTCGTTGATTCCAAACCAACTTATATTATATTGGGTCTAGTTCGATAAAGGAAATCCATGTGCTACTTCCATTCAAATGCCTTATGTGTCGCTTTTTATATTAGGCGAGTAAACGTTTGGCGATTTTAATCACAGTAATATTGTGACCAGCCATTAACAAATGAGGGACATGATTCTTAAATATATTATAGATTGCTCACGAAATATTGTTCGTGAAAAT
Source organism: Potamilus streckersoni (assembly GCA_016746295.1). Taxonomy (NCBI): domain Eukaryota; kingdom Metazoa; phylum Mollusca; class Bivalvia; order Unionida; family Unionidae; genus Potamilus; species Potamilus streckersoni. The sequence continues at coordinate 2,997,708 of JAEAOA010001813.1, forward strand.
AGAAAATATTCTCCACTCCGTATCGAGCATCTTTATCAATTACTACCCTCAAAGAAGCAACATTCCATTTGCCAAAAAAGGTCTTCCTACGCATACGTCATCTTTCAAGGATTCGTGACTATCTTTAAAGGATGAAATTACTCAAAACTGACCGATAGGACAGAACACTACATATGAAGAGTTAAATCCAAGTCGGCCTTGACATCATTCAGAGGGAGAATATCAAACGAGTCCGGATTCTATAGAGGAAAGCAACTGCCGCATACTCTTCTTTAGGTCACTGCCATTATCAACGTTAAGTCACATGCATTTAGTCTAGTATGTTGCACGTGCAGGTGTATATTATTTTATAGAAGATTCAATTGTCGATAAATGAGCAATGATTGTATTGACAGGTTTAGGTTAGTGATAACAAAAATATTCAAAACATTTCAAATACACATCATTCCAATAATGTTAATGTTAACAGTGTCAACATCGACTCATTGAACCAAAATCCGAAGTAGACATAATTGTAATTTGCTGATTTGTTCAAATACTCAAACCAAATTGCCACAAACCTACTGTAAAAAAGTCATTTGTATGACGCGTGCTCGTGTCATAGGATGGTTGGTTGGAAGACGTTGATGAAAAAAAGTAGATTATTGATGTTTGTTAAAAAAGTATAAAACACATTTGTGATTATTCTTTTGTTAACTTATAAGTAATGTTTTGTAAAGTTTAATGTTATTATCTTCTAAAATTAATGTTATATTGCAATTCTTTATTATTTATCCATGTTTGTGGCAGACCTTAGTCCATAACGTGGAAGGTTTAAGTTGTATGAATACTGGAGAAATACATTTACCTACATGTATATATAAAATATATTATAGCTGATACATTTGCTCTGTCCGATTTTCATTACAATAATTAACAATAGACCAGGTACAAACCTATTACTAGTATTAATCCTGAAATAACAAAACAGGAACAATTAATATGGGCATAGCAAGATGAAACCCTATAGTTCAATACAGCATATTCAGGGGAATCGATATCAAACGTACACTAAAAAACCGGTTATGTCATTGTCCCTTTGGTACAGAAGTGACCAGTCCGTCCATACAGCATAGGTCGGACGGTGTTCGTCTTTTCCGCAACAACGTTTCTCTCCTGATGTACACTAGGTTGGATTGCTTGCATGCACGATCTCGTAGAATTCCGTTATCCAAAGTTATATCTCTGCATGAGACGAATCCACTTTTCACCCCTCACTAATTTGTTGCCCCCCCCAGCTTTAATCTAGCACTGTCCTGTGACCGTTGCATTAGTATTCAATTTTTTTTTTGACATTGGTAATAATGTTATTGCACGCCTGTCAAACATGTGTTGTCATGAAGACGAAGACAATCCTTCCGTCCTGGGTGTATTCCTGATGATCAGTAACGAGAAGTGGGCATATTATTTAGACTGATTTTTTTCTTTTATTAGGCTTGTCACTGTTTTCACTCCATTTAATTAGAGTTAACCATTTGAGCAAAGTCTGAAATATATTCTCCTGAGAACGGTGACCTATTTCCTGATATGCGTCAATTAGGCATTCCAAACCTCATCATGTGAGGTTTCACTTGTAAGATAACTTCTGTGGCACTCTTGTTATAATGCCTATCAACTGCAAATAAATTTGAATAATCGTCCACTGTGATCAGACGTGCTTATTGTCAAAATTACATATGTATAGCAATCATTTGTTTAGAACACATAATTAATATTGCTTCCTTTACAAAATATTGCCTGCTGCATGATTCCTGTTTGACCAATAAAAAGTTTTTCCGACCATTCCTTGTTAGTCTTGGACTACTCTGTGACTTGAGTACATTTTGTCCATTATTAAACTTGTCAGTATAGTTGGAATTGCAACATAACCATCATTAAAAATCAAGCCATTTTGTTAGTTACTTTCGAAAAGAAAAGCAGTACTACAATTTTCATGGAAGTGCCTTTTTGTTCCTAGCAATCTCATCGAAATGAAATTTTTAATTGTCTTAATCGAAAATCTGTTGTGATTACTTCCTGCATCGTTCCGTAGACATGGTACATACTCAACGATGTTCAAATATTTCACTGCATTCTAGAGGAATGTTAAGGTGTTAATCTCAAACACTCGATCGCTATGCTATGCTTTTTTCATCCAGGGAAAATATGCACAACTAAATTTAAATAGGTGTACCTTGCTTTTAGACTACATTGAAAGGCACATTTCTGTCGCTTTAAGAACATTCTTTTCAATTCTTTTCAAGCATTTGATATTTTGAAATATAATTTTATTTAATAAATATAAAATCAAAGAAATTGAAAGAATAAAAAATAACTTTCAGGGTAACAATTCCCAGAATGTAATTATAAGAATTCAAGATTATACTATCTATTACTCACTTATCGGGAAACTGTTCCAAAGTATTCCGAATGAATGTGCTAATGTGTTATCGTTAACACCATTGAATTATCACATTTATGAATCAAAATGCATTTAGCTCAAAATAATATTGTGAACATACAATATCACTGAAGACCTAGAAAGGTTCTCACAGTCCGATGGAATTAATTATCTACTTAAGTCCTGGAATATATTAGCACACTCTCTAAGTATTGGCTCATTAAAATTAACGATCATTTTCTTTGCTATATCCAACGACTATATTATAAATAATTCACAAGTTCCTTTTTGACTCATACAAAGCCATCAAAACTGCATAAGAATAGAATAAGTGGACCGTGATAGCTCTCTACTTGGCAAATGCATTATGAACTCCACGTATTGTTTGCATTCGTGATCAAAGTTGTTGTTGATTCGACATTCCGGATCTGTCTTGTTATGAATGAGATCCCTAAAACGAAGCCTACTTATACTTTACTATAGTGCCAATTAGCCACAGAATAAAATAATTTAATTTATAGCCGTCATCCTCTCAAATGGCTAAAATATGAGATATATTATAAATGCAAAAGACAATACAGAGATCATGTATGAATGTTCTTCTGATTTCAGCATGAGTTACGTGCTAGTGATCTTGTTGATTTTCGTCGGGACCTTAAGCTTCATAAGCGGGTTTATCCTAGAGGAGGAGAGCGGTCTCTTGCATGGTCTGCACGAGAAGTTCGAGCTGAAGCCTTTGGATAAGGCTGACTGCAAATGGGTAGAACATAGGAATCCCGGGGCCGGGCCCAGGGAATTCAGAATAAATTGCCGTCTAGGACAAGGAAAGACCTATAATTGTATTTACAAGGCGAACCCCCATAGTTGTGGCTGGTACAACCAAGGAAATCAATATAAATTCTACAGGTATGTAAAGTTTATAGATTTTCCCATAACAAATAGATATCTTCTTCGATTTCTATGCAATATTCATTCGCTGGGTATTTTTTTTTCAAACACATAATATCCAAATATATACAAATATTATTTGAGATATACTGACTGAGCAAGATCTCCTAGTAACACCTGGCGTCTGGAAGGCTGAAAACGAAGAAGTCGAGAACCCTGGACAACCACAGATCTCCTATGGACAATCGCATCATCTTTTCCCCATGTTGAAACAGGATCACAGAGGCATAAAACTAGCGATCTACCGCACTGTTCAGATCTCCTATAAACATAAAAGTATACGTGTCAGTGTTATTTAAATTATACAGAACAGACGCTGTTGTTATGATTTACGTTCACTATCATATATATACTTAAAAGACACAATATTGTGTTCGTTGTGAGAATCAAAACTTTTACAATTAATTTTGTCTGTGGGGTTTACCAAGTCTGTTAATGTTAATTTGATTTTCTCTCTAGAACATTGGATCTCAAAATATCAGTGGGCATTCAATGAAACAACTCTGAATGAGCTGAGTTTGTCAAGAACTCCTTTTTCTCAAACTTAGCATATCAACGGTACAATGATTGTATATTTTATATCTGAAGAATAGAATATGGATGAGAATATAATCAACATAGTTGGTTAAACCTAGAAAACGAAATTAAAGTTGGGCAGGCGTTAGTAGTAGACCAAAGATAAGAAATAGACGGGTAATCAAGAAATTTTCTTCTGTTGGCTAAGAACCCAAGATATTTTTTCAAAAAATAATCTCAATCTTAAGTGTTAAAATATACACAAAAATATTACACGTCCTACCAAAGAGTTACAACACACACAGGAGTACTACACCCACCGGCAATGTGTTACAATATACAGAAGAATACTAAACGACCTAACAAGAAACGTACGAAAAAATTATATCACGACTGTTGCTTTTTTTGTCATGTTCTTGTGCTTTCACATATATTAAATTATTCTTTTTTATGAAAAGAAATTATTGTTCCAAATTAATCCAAACCCTTCAAGATATATTTTACATTCCTTCTTGTAACTTTAATCTAATCTTGAAACACTACAGATCCATGAGCATGTCCTGTGAACCTGATAACGGCATCAAGCGAAATCTTGCTAGATTTGCTGTGTTATGCACAATGGCTGACTGAAGCTAACTCCATATGTTCGTTTGGGATCATACACAATTAAAAGACTATGGTTATATATATATATATATATATATATATATATATATATATATATATATATATATATATATATATATATATATATATATATATATATATATATATATATATATATATTGTTTGTATAAAATATTAATTCGGCCTTGCATTATCTAGCATTCTCCTGTATAATCTTGGGATACCACTTGCCGTTCTGTCTATATATATATATATATATATATATATATATATATATATATATATATATATATATATATATATATATATATATATAGATATAGAGAGAGAGAGAGAGAGAGAGAGAGAGAGAGAGAGAGAGAGAGAGAGAGAGAGAGAGAGAGAGAGAGAGAGAGAGAGAGAGAGAGAGAGAGAGAGAGAGAGAGAGAGAGTTAAAAATATACACCAGACAGAACGGCAAGTGTTATCCCAAGATTATACAGGAGAATGCTTGATAATGCAAGGCCGAATTAATATTTTATACAAATAATATTATTATATTGGTTCGATAGTTTTTAATTAGCACTCTATGGAGATTGGAAACCAGCTCCACTGGTAAACGGCATCTATCGCCAAAAAATGTATGACTGTGTAGAAGGATGAGAATTAATTACTAGGTCTGCTAAGCACTAGCACATATAGCATCATTTTTTGATGATGTGTGCTAGGTCGTGATGGAATATGGATTAGTGCTGTAGGCAAGGCGATGAGTGCCGTTTACTTGCGAATCTAGTATCGAATCTCCGTAGAGTACGAATGTTAAAATTATATAACCCGCATGATAGTTATATTTGTATTATGTTTGGGTGGATGCAAGGAATTATTTCACCATCGCCTATACTAGTTATCAGCAGCGTTTTTTTACTTTGCGTTTATTAATATGTTATAGAATTGAAATTTTCCTTTCATTTCAGAGGACTTGCCAGAGAAGCTGCATCAAATCAGCCCAATGCTTGTAATCGACACAGCCTTGTGTATAAAAAGTGCCCAGATGTTCATTTCCTGAGACTGGCCTAATCAATATTCTTCAGCCATCCTGTCAAAAGAAATGACGACACACATTTTCATCAGAAATATCTAACTCTCATTTATTTAGTTTGGAGATCTTTTATGGATTACATTAGTACTTTGTCAATAATACTGAATAAAATCATTGCATTAATCCATGATTGTATTTTTTCCTAAAATATTTCAATATGAGTATTTCAATTTGATAAAGTTTTACAATATATTTTAGTTTGAAAATGAATGATAAAATCATGTAATTACAGAAAAGATCAATACAGTGCGCAGATTTGCTTACTTAGAATGGTAGCCCATTCTAAGGATGAAAATGATAAAAGGAACTATTTTCGTAGTTTACATACTACTGTGATTTATTTATTGTGTGAGTAACAAATTCTCATGGTTGGCGAGAAGTGACACATTCGTTGAGACTTTTTAATTATTGTTGTGGAGGTCAGATTAATTTAACAAGACCATTGCTTAATGGGGTTGTAATACATAGGAATTTTGTGAACACTAATAAATCACGAAATTATTTCGGGCATTTATATTTGTGGTTTGCATTAGTTTCGAAATTCATAAAAATTTAAACATGATAAAAATACATGGGGTCCATAAATTCGTGATTTGTCATCACTTTCGACTTCATGAAAATAACACACCAAGAAAAAACTTTGGGTCTTTAAATTCTCAGTTTGTAATCACTTCACAATACAAGAAAATTGAAAAAAAAAAACACGAAAATAATATGTTTATATTAATCGACAGGTTCTTTTGCTCTGACTTGAAAGAAATATAGAACATGAATTAACTGACTGTAAAATCAGTGAGAAATCGTAAGGTGTTCAGTAAAGCGCTTTACATTTGTTAACAATAGTCATGGTATATATTGCAGGTGGAGACGAACTGTGTTACTTTAGCGAACGAAAACCAAACAAGGCAATAGCGGTGCAAGAATCATGGGAATCTAGTTGATTGGCAGTAGAATGGAGCAAGAAAGACATGGAAAAAAAATAAAAGTAGACTAAGATTTGGGGGAGGAGGTTGGTGGGTGGGTTAAATACCTCTCCAAAGAACAAAAATAAACAATGGCTTGGAAAGGAATTCAAGTTCGATGAAAATCATTTTCAAAGAAAGATTAAGGATCTTATTAAATTTGAAAAAGTAACAGTTTACGCTTTGATGTCTTGGAATATAATAATTGTTTATATCCATCAAATGAATATTTCAAATATTGAAAAGTATAAAGATTATTGAAATATGAAATAAACGTGGATATAGTTAATATATTAATAATATTAGAAGTAATTAAACAAGAAACTAAATGCAACTGCAACTCATTTCAGAAAAAAAATAAAGTTTCAGATTATTACCCTTACCACCATTCACAAAACTATTACATTTGTTACCATGTTACAAGTCGTTTTTCTCGCCTTTGTTGCGGTTTATAATCTATAGAAATTTCGATCTTCATTATTGCAGACTTTTTGAATACGTTTATAATTCTTTTATGTTCCTGTTCACCTATTGAATACGTTTTCACTCACTAACCTGATTAGTATTTAATTAAATAAAATTTTATGAAAGAAAATATACGTAAAAGTTCATGAAAGCAACATTCGCAATATGATGGTCTTTCTTGTCTAAATTTGTTTGTTATGAACGATTGACTAGATACATAACAATAGTAAAGGAATTAAATGAAATGTCAAACGTGTTGTCCTGATAAGGAACATAATTTAGTTCGTTTGTCAAAATCCTTTTAGAAGGTCAAATTTGGTGAAACAAACAGGAGATTTTTGGATCTTTTTCTGTTCGACGACAAGTGATTGTCGTTTGTCACCCTGATTAGATAAAAGAGAATGAGTATTTAAAAGATGATCGCTGTTACCAATACCACCCGATTGATCCAAATTAGACGTGAAAGTGATCTCATCAAAAGCCCGACCAATATGTGTCAGCTAAATGAACATCTTCCTCATGAAAATCATTCTCATGAGCTTTCTTTGACATAGCTATGGTAACTGCACAAGCTGGATATAGCTCAGTGCATTCTTTTTCAATTGGATCAAATTCCTGATTCAAAGAAGGCTTGTCAGTTACAAGTGGATTAACCATAACCTTATCTCCAGTTAGGTCGTTGCCTAACAACAAATAAATGCCATCAACAGGTAGGTTAAACACTAAACCGACTGTCACAGGTCCTGAAACTAAGTCTGATGACAAATTTACAGAATGGAGAGGAACATTAACAAAACCTCACTCTACTCCCTGAATGAGAACACTCTCATTAGAACGGGACTTCTCAGAAGAAGGCAAAATACCTGACAGAGAAGCTCCTATATCCCTTAATATTTTAATAGGGAAATGATTTGCCGAATCACCCAAGAGTGATATAGAACCCTTCGACAAGAATGGTTCATAATTCTCCATAATGAAATCAGACTGGGGTTTAATAGACCCAGCAAATGTATTGCTTTCAATACATAAACGTGACCTTAACCTCTTAGAAATAAGAGCATTTGGGATAGGTCTATTTTTATTTTGATGTCTATATTTCAATTTGAAGCAATCGGAAATGACCTGTCCTTTTTCCTTGCAATATGTACACGTAGGCAAAGAAAAGGATATTGAATCAAGCCTCTCAGAGGCTTGAGTTTTAGAAATTGTGCGAGACTGAGTTTTCCTGAGTGTGGTATTAGGTTGAAATACCTTTCTAACAGTAGACTGCTGAGTGAATGTTTTGCCCACAACAGGAACTTTTTGAGTCAAGGAAGTTATCAGCAGCACGAGCATCATTTTCCAAGATTTCGATCTCATGCTCGTCAAGATACATTCCAATGTCAACATGGACACAGTTCCTGACCTCTTCAAGTAATATGGGTTTTCTGAGAATTTTCTAATATTTATTGGCGTTTCTAGCAGAGCAACACCTATCAAACTGTTGTGCTTTTTCAAATGCAAATTTGATATAGGCCGGTTAGTTGGTTTTCTAGAAAACCTGAATTTTTGTCGATAAGGCTCAGAGACCAACGGATAACCATTCAAAATACAGTCCATCACCAGATAAGTCAGAACTTTGTTCTAAAGGAATATCTTCCTTATCTTTTTGCATATTTTCTATCTGATATTGAACATGCCTAGTCTGAATAAATGCATACAAATTCACATTTTCTTCCAACTTTATGGCTACAAAACTGAGTTATTATTGATCCCAGACAGCTGTCTTTGAACTTAACTAATTTTATTTTACTTATTTTCGATTCAGTAAAGTATCTCGTTTAGTCTACGACATTCAACATTATTATTCTGCATTACGTCAGAAACGTCTACTAACTTAAAAGATCTCATACGTGTGTATTAGTTAGACGATGAGTGAACTATCGGATTTCTTGTAGGTTGCGGGTATTGTTTAGAAGTCAATTGGGAGCGCTTTAGGTGCTGATTTTCTGTTTATGGACCAGTTTTGTAACAGTGTCAAACTGTACGAGATCGGATCAGATGTGTTCAAGGTGTAATAGCACTGGGATTCTTTTGAGAAGTTAGATGAACAAACTTTGTAACTAGCACTTTTAGTATCATGTTACAAATTAAAACGTCATCGCCAAACACGTGTACAAATGTGTTTAGACAACGTTGAGTTGTTGACTATGGCTTGCTTATTGATTTTTTCCTTTGAATTCATATTATTTACTCTCGCTGTTTTTTCAGTACCATCAGATTGATAGATATTTGTCCCCAGGATGCGACAATGTATTTACTGTTTAAAATTTCATTAATCAAGTGTTCATGTGTGTATAACATAGTAGTCCTGGAGAATAGCGGCCAAGGCGATTAAAATTTAAATCTTGACTAGGACAGAGCTGAACTTAAACAAAAGGGAATCGCTACTCTTGTTGTTCGAACAATAAAAGAAACCAAAGACATTTCTTTAGACATATACACCTTTCTGAGTTAAACTGATTTTTTTTTCGCTAAGAAAACAAGTTTTCAGACTTGAATAGCAAACTACAATAAATTTAAATTCTTTATTTATTTTTCTATAAAAATTGGATCCTTTATTTTAATAATCCAGATAATGCAAGTTTAGTTTTGTAAATCGGTTGACGACACCCTTGCAAAACTTTTCTTGTATGGTATGAATGGCTTTGGAAGATAACAGAAAATTATTGCTGTTGCGAAATAAGTCAGACTCTAACATCAGTCTTTGAAAAGGAACACGATGTCCTAAATAAGCGATAGAGGAGAATGCTGGGCTGCGTTACTAATTTAATAGTTGTGGTTGATTCTTGAGAAATGTATCTGTTACAGAATAGAACAAACTTGAAAATAGGTCTATATATTTTATTAATTCTTATACTATATGTATGATAAGGGAGACAATTTTAGGCAGATTTGTTTTCGCTTGGTGAACAAGAGTTAGGGATAATTTTCAAGTATTGTGCACTAACACTGAAATATGTTATTTTCAGGAGTCCTCTGTCATCAACATCTTCGTCATTTTCATCCCAGACGACTGTGTATTACCTTAGCTGAACAAGAAATAACCAATTATCTAAATATTTCTTAATAGTTTTTTTGTGGATATAAGAAAGAAATTTAATAAGGGCAGTGGTTACTACACTGTCAAAGCCATTGCATGACTCTTTCTTGGAACTGCATGGCAATCGACAGCAATCTGCTGGCTTGGAGGAAGAAAGAAAAAACATTGTCAAATTTCAAAACGAGGAGTTTTGAATGAGAACTTGGAATGTCAGGAAGCCATCTTAGTGTCTGAAACGAGTAAAAAAAATGGACGTATCACCTATACAACTAGCATGTCAATTATCTGTTATCAGATTTGCTTTATGATAAGGGAGACAGGTGTGGGCAGATTTGGTTTTGCTTGGTGAACAAGAGTTAGGAATAATTTACAGTATTGTGCACTAACACCTGAAATATGTTTTTTTCAGGAGTCCTCTGTCATCAACATCTTCGTCATTTTCATCCCAGATGATTGTGTATTACCCTAGCTGAACAAGAAATAACCAATTATCTAAATATTTCTTAATAGCTCTTTGTGGATATAAGAAATAAATTTAATAAGGGCAGTGGTTACTACACTGTCAAAGGCCATTGCCTGACTCTTTTTTGGAACTGCATGGCAATCGCAAGCAATATGCTGGCTTGGAGGAGAAAAAAGAAAAAGACCATTGTCAAATTTCAAAACGAGGATTTTTTAAATGAGAACTTGGAATGTCAGGAAGCCATTTCCGTGTCTGAAACTAGTCAAGAAAAATGGACGTATCGCCTATAACTGTCAACATCTGTTACCACCAGATTTGCTTTACTTACTGTTGAAAATAGATCAATAAATAAATAAAAAAAATAACAAATTACTTGATAAGGATGGAGCAAAAGATAAAACTGGTGATGAAAACGTTTATTGATCTTTAGAAAAAGTTTTGAAACTTTGAAAAATTTAAAAGCTATTATTCAATAATCGGTGAAAAATTATCTTTAAATCGAGAAAAATTGCTTATCTATATATATTTAAATTTAAAGACATTTGTGAAAGGAGACAAATTTCATCAGTTCAATATTTATTTGAAAATGGATAAAATTATACATTTAATTATTGTCTCAATCAATAATTTCGTAAAGATAGTGTTTCTAGCAGTTTTTAAGTTACATTTTAAAGACAATAACAAATAGTGTAGAATTATGAGATTATGTTTTCTCTGTGAAAAAATGAAATGCATTTTTAAATAGCAGGCATTTTGAAGATATAGTTTCCTTGCAGACTGACATATCTGTGCGGAACACACACTTGCAGGGCACAATCAGGGCCAGTTTGGAGAGTCTTGTTGATGTGCCTTCATCTTCAGATGATATTCCTCCCAATGCAAATATCTTGAACTGAAATAAGTCGCAGAAGAAAGCCTTGTTAAAACGGAGGAAAATTAGAACAGAAAAAAAGAACAGACATTTAATTTACAAAGAGAAAATATAATTTTTTTTTCAAAACACTAATGACATAAATTAAGGCTTGAACGGATTTTTCGCTTTGCAAAATATAGATCAACAATAATTGGTAGAAACGTAAGAGGATCGCAAACAAATCGAGAATACACGGGGGGAATATATTAAAAGCAGAGCAAACAAAGGAACTAAAAGAAGAACAATTATATTTTTATCACTGTGTGTATAAAGTATTATGTTGTTTGCTTATTGGTATCGACTATATCATACGCAAATTGAAATCATTAACGGGACCTTAACAAAGTGATGTTAAAAACAAAATGCAGACAAAAGAAAGAACACATGGAATTAAGATAGAGGAGACTTTGTAAATCTAACAAACTCTGCAATCCATTGAGGACTATTACATACACAGTATGATGCAAGCCAAACGCACTCGGCAAGCCAGCAACTATTACTTACTGTGATGCAAACGAAACGCTCTCCGCAACCCAACGACAAGTATGAAATACTCAATATGATGCAAATCACACCTTGCATAATGTTGTGTAATTAAATGTTACTACGCACTGTCGGAGACTGTTATAACAGTTCTTACTGCATGCCTATTCAATAACGTTGATATGGCCATAATCTCTCTCTCTCTCTCTCTCTCTCTCTCTCTCTCTCTCTCTCTCTCTCTCTCTCTCTCTCTCTCTCTCTCTCTCTCTCTCTCTCTCTCTCTCTCTCTCTCAAATCCAATACAACAACTCAACTGGTCGTCCCCATTGCTATCACACTATAGTGAATAGACTATTATTGCCACACAGTTTTGTAGCGAATAAAATTATTTCAGAGGTAAAATTTGTTGACATCCGAACTCAGCGTGCAAAAATCAGAGCTAGCTTCGAGGTTTTCAACGTCGTTTCATTTCAGAAATATTTTCGCTATAGGATCAAACTTTAATCTTTTTCAGAAAGTCCGTAATGTTGTAATTCGTTTTGCATTCTTCCGACGATGGAATTTAACTCTGCTTCAGTTTTGACTGTTGCTGATATTCTGACTGATACAATGCCATGTTTTGTTTAAATCTGTTTTAAGGACGAAAATTGTTTTATGTAGCGTATCTAACACGGTCACTTGACTATATTGTATTCAGTCTTGACTACTTGATTGGGCTGACGAGGCTATGCTATTTATGTGCAATCACATTATCTATTTTTACCTTAACCTACGGAAATCAAAATCGGGGAGCAACGTGTAAAATTACTATAAAACTTTCCTCGATAATCCGGAAATAATCTGTCCAAAAGTAAGAAAATTCGAAGAAACACAGGAAAATACAGTCAGGCGGATAACACAGATTCACTTCAAGATATATGGAGGTGTGTCAACATAACAATCTCTGAGCGGTAAACTTGTAGTGGCACTTTTGAAGTTCTAAATTGATCACGTGATCATGGGTTTAGAAAACATCAAACAGGATGACGGTGTAACCCGCGAAAGTATAAATAATGTCTGTTTTTTTTTGCTACTCCGACGTTTGTGTGTAAATGTTAATTTTAGTCTGATGGTAGGTGGGCTCCGGAAACACTACTGGTAAGAAAATCCTTTGTTCTAGGAAGTCTACTGCTTACAGTCTTTTATTGACTTCATAATGTAGACCGCTTTAAAAGTATTGGTCCCTAAGTCACTCATAGCACAACTGTTTGCAGTTGAACTGGCAAGTTTTAAAATATTTTAGTAGAATGTATGTAATCTGTAAGTAACCAACGCAATATCCTCTCCAATATCATCTCCACTTTATATGACAGTATGCAATCTGTCTATGGATAATGTTCAATCTAGTCGGCTTGTCTTTCACTGAAAATAATATCTTAGATGCTTGTTCGGATATGATTTTTGAGAGTCTATGTCAAACATCGCGAGAGGAGAAGACCTGCACTTTATTTTTATATTATGAATCCACATTTAATCATTCAATGTATGACTCTACACCCTCCATTAAAAATATTTACTGGATCGTACCCTCTATAAAGACAAAGATAAAGACCGTTGCCACTTGTGCTTATTTACGACAGTCATACTTTTAGGTAATATCCTTTAGGAGTGCTGCTTACTTATCCTTTAATTTTTGGTTGATAAATCCAGCCATCAGTCTTATTTAATAGTTCGTACAATGCATTGAAAATTCATTGGTGTTATCACAAAATTCCGCATTGGCATTGGCAGAGCATCATGGGATGCCCCTTCTTGTTAAATGGGAAAGACTGTACCAGATAAGAAACACTTGTTCAAGTTCAAGTTGTTGACAAATGCGACCGGAGATGTCCACACAAAGTAAAATAGATCACCTTAATCATACATGTGAGTGTTGTTTATTGGTATATAAGGCTCTTTTTCCATAGTTTTCTTGTTTCACGTGTTTTCTTCAGGAATGCTGAATCACAATGGCGCGAACACTGCACCACTGTTCTTATCATATTATTGATGCACACATAAAAGTTATTTTCATCTATTAGCATGTCTTCAAACCGTATTGTCTTCATCATTGATACGTCAATGACTAAGTAAAAGTACGTACTTAAAGTACGAAAAAAAGGAATTATCAACATTTTGAATGTCATTAATCAACATTAGTAACATAAGATATGGTTTCTCTTTAAAACCGGAAGATAGCGGCTGTAAGGAGGCCAATTTCCGTCGATCTAAGAAAACATTAAGTTAGGTGAAGGATTAATTAGATTTATGGGGACTGGCGAGTATTTAAATCTCCGCAGCGTACTAAATGGCATATGTCACTGTCATGGAAGCAGTGGTTCTTTATTAAACATTCGTTTGTTCAGCTCAGAAGGATAAGGGTCAACTTTCGATCTGCATAGAGACCTGTCATTTCTGGAAGTTACCAGAAATCTGTATTGGATAATCTGAGGTTGCCAGACGAACTGCATTGTTGTGAGCCTAGTTCAGTTGGGGAATATATTTAATTCGGATTGGTTACGCTGAATAAAGGGGGTGTAATTCCACATGAAAACTCTGAGTTTAAAAGTGCTTATCGCAAAATTGTAATCAATCGACACTATTTTTCTGCAAGAGAAAACAACGGGTAGAGGACTCCAGGTCGAATTTAGGAGAAATTCCCTTCTAATTAAGATATAAGGGTATTTGGATGCCTGGAACAATCTATGAACTCAATTTCTGCAGTAAAAGTTTGAAGATACAAGGTATTTTGCAGCCTTCTCACGTAATTTCTTGATATCAATATGACAATTTGTTATTTATGTGCTTATATTTGCATGAATTTATTTGGTTAGATTCATAGATCAGTTTTCTTGATATTACTACAATGATGTGACGATTTGTTGATTTATTTGCTTATATTTGCATGAATTTATTGGCTAGATTCGTAGATCAATTTTCTTGTTATGAATAAAACTGTGCGAGTTCATCTATATGAATCCATACAATTATATTCTTTATATCAGTTTGAGGAATTTTTGAATGCATAGTCTCGATTATTATAGGTAAATATATATCTAGAATTTCATGCCTTACTTTAGGGATATGAATTATGATAATCTGTGTAAATTCCCCGATATAGCTTATTTCACTATGCTAAAGACTTGAGGCGTATTGACTGAAATTAACATTGTTAAATTTCATATATGCTAGATTTTTAATGTGCGTATTCGTTATAAATGCCCTGTAAGGATTTTCATTCATTCATTTGTGTAATTAAGACAATAGAGGAAATGATATCTCAATGTTGTTTTGAGACAGCCATTAGGCAGGTCAATAATCGTGTGAATCTAGATTTGTTTATGGTCTTCCGTATTTAGTTGGACCAGATGGCCGTTGATATCTGTTTGAATTCCGATAGAACTTATCTGACGATAACTAGAGGAGAAATTGTGATCTCTTCTCAGCAGGGTACCTAACAGAATACTTAGGTTGCCATTTCGTTTACTTTTGGAAGGTGAGATAGTTCCACGGGAAGTATCCATGGGAAGCATCCAGGTGACGTACCACGTATTTAGAAAACCAAAGTGACCACACAAAGTTGGAAGGGCCGAAAGAGGCGAGACGACTGAGTAAAAGGGAAAAGTAGAGGGGATCCAGGCTTAAAGGCACAGGGAAGTCAAAAGTATAGTCGCAGTGAATTAAGACTGAACCAGAACCACCAGGTTATGAACCTGTACAAGGCTATGTTTTCGATCTTTCTCTCGATTTAATGATGAAAATCGGCGATTTGCATAAGCATATTTGTCTTTAAAATTCGTTGAATAATTTAATTTAAAAAGAGGTGTAACTTTCAGATGTAATGCATTATCACAACTGTTTATGAATTTTATTGTTTATGAATTTTTTTTATCAAATTTTATGATTAATACATTACGGGGATTCGTGTCATTCTGTTCTATATATTTGCTCAGATCTTTATCTGTTTCACCCATAAGTTCACACGTTATATTGATATTTACTCGTTGAGGGCAAATTACACCGTCGACTACCACCCTTTAGATAACAATAGACAAAAAATATACAAAATACCCCAACAAAGCTGGGGGAGTTTGCAACACTGCATAAAACTGTCCAAACTAATTTCTGTCTCCAAACATAATTTCAATACTTTGAGTGTCAATGTTCTTGTTGTTCAAACCAATTTGTCTTGGCCTTATTAACTACTGCAATCAACAATTTATAAATGGAAGATAATGATATATGGTAACTCACAGGAACAAGGGCACAAAAATTATCTGCATATTTTATTACGTAAATATAGCTACTGATAATAATAGTGTTTGCAATGTTCTACACATGATGCTAATATACCAGCATTTTAAAGAATCTATGAAAAGTTGTGGCAGATACAAAATATTTTTTAAGAAATCTGCTACACAGAAAGACAAATCTGACTTATTTTAGTCTGAGGTAGTTAAACATCTCTGGCGAATATATACGTCATCAGTTCTTCTCCATCTAGAATGTGAGGAAAAATTGGCTAGGTTCTTTTTTGAACGTGATATCCGGGCATTGATCATACACAAGGCTGTCTTGGCTGCACGCAGTTGCCTGATTGGTCGCAGCTTCTTTGGCTAAACCTCTGAAATTAAATTTAGGGGAGACGTTTAATATATTTTCATAGTTTTATCTTGGTTACATTTTCTACTGTAATTTTGTTCCAATGAATAGATAAAGGTAACTAATTATTTATTCTGGTGTATACATTGTAGATAAAGAAGCGCGTTATGAAAGAGAGACGTCATCCAATTATTTTGTGACTCATAATGGGTTACCTCCTCATGGAAGGATTACACCACTGCCAAAACGATATAGATAAAAATTCCCATCGCGAAAACCGCAAGCTTTAATAACTACATCATACTCAGTTTATATTTTCTGTGATCTTTTCTATACAATGGTTATAGTGCAGAATGTAATGTTTTTGCCTAACAATACGATCTTGAAATTCTTTGGTGGGGCACAGGGCTGACGACATTACAATGTAGCACACGGCAGATGTCACAATATATCGACGTCTCAGTGGAACGCATCTGAACAGTCAGATTATGGTCTGGTTATGTTTTTCTTTTTTGAGTGGATTTCAATCCATAAATGGCGAACAAAGACATATCCAGACAGTGCGATCGTGTACTAATGCGCAGAGACGATGGACTTACATTTCTATGAAAAGGGGGCCTCAACTTAGCCTAAAGTCAGCGATATAATCTGACAGATTATCAGCTGGGAGGTGTATGTATGACGCTATCTATTTATGAGTATATGGATGAAATTATGTATGAAGTTCAGCAAAAAGTATATTTACATTAAACATTTAAAGCTACACGCATACACGCAAAATATAGAGAGCGTTTTACGGAGTGAAGGAAAGCTGGTTAGTAAAAACAACTTCAAAGTATCATATCGATTAGAGTAACAAGTTCTAAGATCAGAATAAGAGTAATGTATATTTTTGATTACTATCTTGCACAATGCTTACAACTCAAATGAACGTCATCAAAAAGATGATGCAGTACGCATGGTAGTATTTAAGCGTCAGTAAAATTTACTAATAAATATATTACTCAAGAAAATTCTAGAAATGTCGTTTTGCTTTTTGCTTTTAGACATGGACAGTGTTTAATAGACAAACATCAGTTTAAAATCATGATATATAGACAAATTATATATAGGAATAAACCATGTAACTAGGACATTTAAGCCTGATAGAATGAGATGAGTGATTAATGAAATATGATTATCAGCAGGTTTTATATACTTGTAAAACTTTTCCTGGTTTCCCTTGTTGTACCATTTGCAGTTGTGGGGATTCCCCTTGTACGTACAGTCGTAGGAGGACTTGTTTCCGACCTTGCACTTGATTTGGAAGCCCCTAGTAAGAGTCTTCGTACCGCTACCCTGTTCATACCACTTACACACAGCCCCATCTTTGGGTTTCACAGTGAAATCTCCGCTTAGGTTTGTTACGTCCCGAAAGAGGAAGTATTCTTCAAGGACGAACCCATCTATTAGGCTCACAGTCCCGCAGATGACAAAGAATAGCACGCTTAAGAGATTCATGCTGGAAATGCAGTAATAAAATAATATGAATTGGATGTAATTAATGCATGTCTGAAAGTGTATGAGTCACAGTGCTCCACATCTATATCTACTTCACAGAGTTTTATATCATCATCTACCTACATACCTCAACTACCTATATACACATAATTTTCATTTTCATATCTTATTGTATATAAGGCCATATAGCAGTATATCCCAATATACTTTCTATATACCTGCCAGGGAGCAGTATATCCTTATATACTTACAATATATGTTGTTGTTGGGCAAAACGCCATTTTTCAGCACACGATAGGCTATTAATGGCGGCCAGTATTATGGTGGACGAAGAAACCGGGAAATCACCGGAAAGAACCACCGACCCTTGAGAAGCTACTGGCAAGCTTTCTCACATATCCACATTCGTCGAATCCTAGACTCGAACCCACGCAGACAGAGGTGAGATGGCAGTGATCCGTAACGGACAGCGCTTTAGACCACTTGGTCACTCGGGGCCCCACCATATACCTTCTTAATTCGTAAAAGTCACCAAGTAGAAACGATTCTTGTCGATTGTTAAAGGCCCCATTACACTCGAACATTGTCACTTTGTTATGGGAAACAAGGGTTTCGTATATATATATATATATATATATATATATATATATATATATATATATATATATATATATATATATATATTTTTATAGAAACAACACTATCATACAGGTTAGAGAAACTAAATTCGCACTCTACCGAGTTTCGAACCCAGGTCCGAGAATAAATAGCACTCATCGCCTTGACTTCAAACAACCAACCCATATACCGTCACGACTAAGCACGCATCACCAAAAAGTATTGGCACAGAATAGGTGTTATACAAGCTTGTGCGTAGCAGACACTCTCGCCTGACGACCTAGTAAATAATTCTCATATATATGCACAGTCGTCCCAGATTCCTATGAAAAAATCAAGGTATATAGGATTTTTGTATTACAAAGAATTATAAATATATACCTGACAGAACAGACAGTGATATCTCTGGATTCTGTAGTAGAATCTTGACAATAGTGGGCAGAAATAATAGTTTAATACAAATAATAATATCATCCAGGCTAGAGAAGCTTGTATAACACCGATTCAGTGCCATCACTTTTTGGTGATGCGTGCTTAGTCGTGACGGTATATGGGCTGGTTGCGTACCGGCAAGGCGATGGGTGCAGATTACTCGCGGATCTGGGTTCGAAACTTGGTAGAGTACGAATTTAATTTCTCTTTCTCTTACAGTCCTAAATTGACATGCTCCAGTTAAATACAAAATAATGAACTGACTGTCTTAAGTCGGAAATAAGGAAAGGTAATCAGACTACGTGCCTTATGTCAGAAACAACATGACAAACGAAGTAAGAACCCAACGCTCCCCCAATTAAGGAAACATTTTAATTACAAAAGCTAGAAAAGAATAATTTGTCAACATTTATTAATAATAAATGTAACTGCAGAAATAAGAAAACATTTTCGTAACTTCAATTAAATTTCATGATTTCCTTTCGGACTTAAAAGCCGGTAATCTACTAATATAGGGGCATTCGATATTGTAAACGACCTAAATACCATTTTCACCTCAAGATCATTCTTCTACAATACAAAATACTTTACATTTCATAGTCTGTGGGGTCGAAAGTTTCAACTCGTAAATCATTTCAGATCCCTTACATTTTTCCAACTAATCTAAAATTAACCAAAGTGTTCAGGGTCTTTAAAGAAGGTGAGATCGTCAGAAAACAATTATCGATCTATATTAATTTTATGAATCTTATCAGAACCTTTGGAAAATGACATCGGCCTTTATCTTAGCCAATTTATAAAGAAATATTGCATTTAGTATAATTCATGATCATGTTTCAGAGAAATGCATTCATGCCAAACTGTCCTCATTTAGTTGGTTTATACGTGGTTAACAATTGTAGATGACGGAAGAATAATTAATCACAGCTTTTTAGATCGATTTAGAAAAGCGCTTGATTCAGTAGATTGTGAAGTACTGGTGTACAAACTCAATACATACAATATAAGCGATAATTTGCTTGCTTGGTTTGATTCTTCCCTGACAAGAAGGCAACAGTGTGTTTCTGTGGCCAGTGTTATATATTCTTTACAACATGTCGAAAGTGGAGTCCGTCAGGTTCTATTCTTGTTATTTTGCTCTGGATCCTTTTGCGTCTAACAATGATTTTATTAATGATTTATCACTTTGCCACTGAAACTTATCTTTCTGCAATTTACATTAATTAAGTCCCATGAGCAAGACAATTCTTTCCTTGACCAAAATTTACAACATTAAGTTGTTACCGTTATACTGTTGTGCCAAACAAAAACAATGAAATTAAACATAGAATACCTATCTATATGACATTTGGATTAAAGAAAAAAAAATAATTTCAAGGAATTAATATATTTATTTAGGGAACTAAATCACATAGTACTGAAATAAGTAGCATTTTGTTGTTGTCATTAACAGGCATTTATCGTTGAAAAATCAAACAAAGCTTGTGTGTTCTGGACAAGTCATATTTAACATACTATCTTTGTATCTTTGTATGCTCTCTCTCTCTCTCTGTATATATATATATATATATATATATATATATATATATATATATATATATATATATATATATACACAAATGTAGAGAAATCGCAGTGATACTAATCGTAATTAGATAATTTACCTAATTAAACTCTCAAATCGAGTCCATAGGACTTTGACAAGGTAAGACTGTCGTACTTTAAACTTGTCTTGATGTATAAATCTTTTAATAACATGATTCTACAACATTTCAATGATCTCATAATCACTGATTATGAGTTAAATGTGATAAACTTAAATGCTAAGTTTTCAAATACTGTTCGCACAAATTAAAATCGTTATATCATGATATACAATTAAATCAACTTACTTACCTTGTCCGTTCTTGATATATCTGATCAGATCCTATATTTCGTCGGTTATTTTATATACGCAGGGACCATATATTTTCCGGTAGACCTCTTGATGGCGCATTTTCACACAGTTTGAAAGGCTGGACATATTCATCCAATCAGATCCAACGATTGCTTATCTCTCATTATCGTAAGAATTGTCGTTAGTACAATTTAATACACGAATAACGCATTTGGGGTGAATTTATAGGAGATAAAGCCAGATAAAAGTTGCTGAAAAATTGGACTATCTTTGTCCTTTTTTCATTTTCTGTTCTAAAATTTCCTGTCTTTTTAGTGTTGAAAAGTCTTGCCTTTAGATGGTAAAGGAACTGTCATATTTACTAGAATTTGAACACTCATTTAAATTGATCAATGCATATTATGATTGGAAGGCATTCTGACATTAACATGATGTCAAAATAGTTTTTTTTGATTCCTTGCTACACCAGTGGTTTATAAAAAACAACCCGAAGCTCTATTTGGTGCTTCGATTTTTAAAGAGGATATGACGGTACTTTGTTTGAAACAAAAGACGAACGATGTTTTCATGCAGTTTAAGGGACCATTCTCATTTGTTGCAATCAGCACTTGATCTTAACATATGCATATAGTTTAGACACAAAGGGTGCAAAATAAAGTTTAGATTTTTACATTATCAGGCTTGTTGTAGCTGGTTTGACGTTCTAACTTATGCGATGTTAATCATACTGAAACACCATTATTTCGTGTGTTGCTTGAATAAAGTTTATTTATAGTTAAAATACACTTTTTGTAAGAATCTGGTATGCAATTTATGACCCCATTAATTGAAGATCTATTATACTTGTTATTGCTTAGCTTAGACATTTTCCACTCCCACTAGGAAAGGATTTTGAACCATCGGGCTCAAACGTTTTCCATACCTTGCTCTCAGGGTCGTTATAAAAAATCAAGATATCTGACATATGGGCATAATATTTCTTTATTTTCTGTCTGTATGTCTGTCTGTCTATCTCTCTTGCTGCGACTCTGCCTAACTGACCAGTAGACGATAGAGTCTATACATTTTCATAAATGCTGACTCTTTGCTGACATTCGCACAAAGAAACGGCAGAAAGAAGACAGAAAAGGAAGAAGATAAACACTAAAGAAAATGTATGGATTAGTTAAAAGACCTAGTCCAAAGTTTAGAAATATACGGAAAGGATAGGATTTCCAGACACTTCGTTTCTTCCCAGATGGATGTTATCTTGAGGGGATATATGTTGTTATGAAGAAGTAACTATTGCCGTCATCGAACTCAGTTTAGCAACACTTTATGCCGTTTCTGAAATGAACAATAACCGAACACAATATATAATTGGTTTTGCGGATGGAAAAATTTATATTGAGTAGTAACCATTTATTCATCTAATCCAGATATGAAGAAAAACTGTCTGTACTCCAGCAAAACAAGTCCATCTAATCATATAGTCAAATAGTCGTCTCAGGAAAATAGTCCCTATATTTTCTAAAATAGTAGTAACGAATATCAGATTTTATGACTTTTCTGAGACGAATCATAGTGAAACCATTGCTTGAACAAGTAAAGGTGTTGTCAGTGCAGTCATGAAACTAATTTCTACAAAAATATTAAATAAGACCTACCACAGTAATAATAAACAGTATATTAAAAGTAAACAAGGTGGCCCCGAGCGGCCAAGTGGTCTAAAGCGCTGTCCGTTACGGATCACTGCCATCTCACCTCTGTCTGCGTGGGTTCGAGTCTAGGATTCGGCGAATGTGGATATATGAGAAAGCTTGCCAGTAGCTTCTCGTGGGTCGGTGGTTCTTTCCGGCGATTTCTCGGTTTCTTCCTCCACCATTAATACTGGCCGCCATAAATAGCCTATCGTGTGCTGAAAAATGGCGTTAAGCACAACAACAACAACAACAAAAGTAAACAAAAAGTAAACGCTGAATCTCTTTTTGTGATTCTAAGGTCACTCCAAGCAATGTAATACAAGATCAAAATATTTGACACAGGGACATAAGATGTTGTAAAATGTTCTGTTTCATTTATTCCTTCTTTCTTTCTTTTTTTGTTATGACAGCTTCTCTGCTGACAAAATAATTGGTGTATGCAATAAAATATACACTATTATTAACGTGAATTAGTTGCTATTGTGTGAGACTGATACAAATAATTATTTTTTGTCTCTCGGTCTCAGATTTATAGACAGATAGGTAGATAAATAAAATGAGAACCGTTAGATATATCATTTGGTTTCAGGGAAAAAGAAACGTAATGGAAGACAGAAAAGGAGAGACCAGATATAAAGATATACACGGAAGAATAACATGGATAGGATAAAGTCCTAATCTCCAATTCACAAAAATTCCAGGACAGGATTTTCGGGACACCTTGTTTCTTCCCTTGGGAAAAATCTCTCGACCTATTAAGTCATAAACTTTATTTTAAATCCGTCACAAGTTTTCGTCAAATTATTATCATTGTATCAGTTATTGTATAATCATATCATATAAATGTAATTCATTCATCCTTGACATGTGTAAAAAAAGGTGCCGAATAAGACCTACGATATTTTTGTTGGTCAGAATAACGGGTTTTGTACTTTACTACTTTTTCTTCTTCGCTGGTGCTTTTATCACCGAGAAGCATCTCCGGTTATTTTTCTTATCAACCATCAATATTTCACAACTTTCTGTGCCTTTTAGTCGGTGCAGAGGTATTTATTCTTGGCGGAATTTTGTTCTGGTTTAGATAGTTGGTGAATAAAGTAAGCTTTTTCTGTTTTCTTTTTAGTGGGAAAGGCTTTTCGTTGGTCAACTTGTTTGGGCAAGACTGCCTAATGGTAAACAAAATTGCTCAAATATCCTTGTTGAAAAGTCCACTGTAGGAAGTAGATAATGATTTGTCACATTATAGTATCATTTCAATCATAGTGCAATCTCTAAATGATAGGTGACCACATCCGTAATTAATGGAAAAATCCGCAATAGATATATTAAACTCTTGATTTAGGGTAGCTACCGTTGTTCACCTCTGACACATATGTGGGTTGTCAAATTTTACGTCTTTTATGAGTAGGATGATAAATATTTATAGCAAATGCATACTAACTCAAGATTTGCTTTCATAGTAATACGATATGTGTCTCTCACCTGAAAACTTAAGCTGACGGATGATAGTTTCGTAAATTGACACATGTCAAAGTTATTAACTATAGGTTTCAGCGTGACGTTTTCAGCAATATGTGATTACTAATTAAATAGATGGATATATTGTGAGCTAAGCGTTTCTGGTTTGTGTTATTGAAACTGATGTGAGGCACGTACATCTCTCATAGTTACTCAGCAGTATATAGAAAGCGAAATATCAATAGTCGGTTAGGAAGAAGAGCTAGCCACCGACCCCCACCCCGCCATCCCAAAATGCAGTAAGGGTAAGAAGAATATGTTTTTAAAAAACAGCTTGGATGGTAAATATTTTCAGTTGCATCAGGCTGTTTAGTACACAATGTTTCACCGAATAATCACCTAGGAATAGGGCTTGTGTTTGCACTCTGAGCTGATCATGGTATCAAAATGACATTGGGCGTGCAAAATTAAGAATAAATTTGGGATTGGGGTGTACAAACTTCCTTTGCTATGAACTGCCTTTGACTTCTCTGGTCAAGTGAATAATATTCTTATGTTCTGTTTCAATATCCAAACCTATGGACTTTTCTAACCGTTTTTGTGTATTTTGTTTTTAATGATTGTTTTTAAAAATACTAGATCGGTTAATGCGAATTAAATTTGTGCATAATAACCTACCCTTGGATCCTAAAATCAACTTACAGACACGAAAGAAACAATATCTGAAATTCAGAGCATATTCATTGAAGTTCATACCATTATGATTGTTATATAGAACCATAATTCTCGATCGAGTAGTTCCTTGCTATTTGATTTGTTCGGGATTTTGTTTCCTTCGATAGAAAGAAAAAAAAGAAAATAATGTGCATAAATATGTTAACACATTTCTTGAGCATAAACAGTTTGTTTCGCTCCATTACATTTTTTCTGTCCTCTTTTATAGAATCAGGTGTAACTGTTTGTCTCGAAATCTACCGACGTATTATTATTATTATTATTATTATTATTATTATTATTATTATTATTATTATTATTATTATTATTATTATTATTATTATTATTATTATTATTCGTGGTATTCCTTTTGCTGGACTTCTTGTCTGAGAAGGAGACATTTCTTGCTATTTTAGATCTTCCCAAGGACTGCGTCTTTCTTCAAAAGGTCATGCTATAATATTATTCCTTGATATTATGGACTGACTCAGAGTTTGTGTAGTATAATTAGGGACAATAACAATATTGCTTGAAATCACCCTTTCTTTGCTTTTGCTTCTTGGAATTATATCAATTTAAGCAAAAGATGAGCTGTATTCAATTAAACACAAATATGAATAAATTAAAAATTGTACTTGTTATTTGGCCTTGTAGAAACGTGAGCATGGTGGGAAAATCACGGTAGATTTGATTAAGAATGTTCCTTTAGTATAGAAATCATGCAAATATTCAAACCGCTCTTTTTTTATTTAAAAAGGTTCCTTTGGAATGGAAATGGTGACAAAATAAAAAAAACGAAAAGGAAAATTCTTTTCGATGACTATTGTTATGACTATTTTGTTTTAAACTAAATAACAGACAAAAGCGAAAACCAGCAAGTTTGTGTAAAATTCAAAATACAATATATTTCCTTAAAGGACACCGAAAGTCCCCTCCAAACTTAATTTAGCCCAGTTAGAAAAGTTCGTGCATGCGATACTCTGAATAGTGTTATAATATATTAGAAAGGATGGCAATGATTTAGAGCACTGATCGACTGAACGTTCACTTACACACAACTACAAATTCTGGTGAGACTGTTTTATATACCTCTGAATGCAAACAACGTCTATATTTCAATGATGGCATATATTTAAGTGATATAAGACTTTATACATCTTGCGATTGCTACGGGGTTTATGTATGTATGTATGTATGTATGTATGTATGTATGTATGTATGTATGTATGTATGTATGTATGTATGTATGTATGTATGTATGTATGTATGTATGTATGTATGTATGTATGTATGAATGTATGTATGTATGTATGTATGTATGTATGTATGTATGTATGTATGTATGTATGTATGTATGTATGTATGTATGTATGTATGTATGTATGTATGTATGTATGTATGTATGTATGTATGTATGTATGTATGTATGTATGTATGTATGTATGTATGTATGTATGTATGTATGTATGTATGTATGTATGTATGTATGTATGTATGCATGTATGTATGTATGTAAGTATGCATTATATATATATATATATATATATATATATATATATATATATATATATATATATATATATATATATATATATATATATATATATAATAACTGGCGAATTGTAGTTATATGTCCCAAATTCATTCGCATCTTTAAGTCTTTGAATATGTAATAAGTTTTACGGACACTAATGCATTGATCAGCCTTTCATTTCACTAAAAGCTCTTCTTCGTTGCTAGATCTATTACTTGATTAATAAAGTTTAATTCTCATCTGGGTTAGGGATCCTTCAGTACATCAAGATATTAGATCCCATGTCCGTATTTAAAATAATATAAAAAGGAACTCTTTTCCAATGCATTATGAATATACGACACAGGCAACTATAACTTCTTGACAAATGAAGCATCCACTACCGACTAAGACTGTATGAAATGTGACGATATTAAAAACTATGTAAAAATTTCACTGACCATAAAATCTCAATATCTAAGTAATATATTTCGAACATAAATGTTAAAGTTAAAACAACTGATCATCCATGGAAAACATCGGCAGTCCAAAAGTCAATATATATACACTTATCGAAAAAAAAGCATGTCATCTAACTGAACAAACAGTACGTTGCCTGAGAAATGAAATAATATATATTTTTAAATAAGTCAAACATTACATATTGACGAATTAGTATAAAAGCTAAATTGTAGCATAATTTTTAAAATATTTGTGGTAGAGTTTTGAAGATTTCATCAGACCTCACAATACACATTCTATTCCATACTCTCTTGCTTTTGATAATTATAAAATACGCTGATGAATAGAGATGACGTAATTTGTTTTTATATACTTCTATAAGTGGATTTAAGTTTCAATTATAGAGATATAACTCTTGACTCTTGTTCTCCAAATGTTCTTGTCTGGATGGTATATATATATATATATATATATATATATATATATATATATATATTATATATATATATATATATATATATATATATATATATATATATATATATATATATATATATATATCTATATATTATATATATATATATATATATATATATATATATATATATTATATAACTCTATTCACCTGAGGTGGGTAATGAACTCTCACACGTTTTGTTCACTCGTAACAAATCTTTTTGAAAAAGCAAACGTTTCGGACTTTTGAAAATAAATGAACTTTTATCCAATTTTATGGAAGGGTAATCCTCCCATTGCATATAATTACGATCATTATCACTTCTCAATACTGTGTCCAAAGCTTTTGATGCAATGGATTTTAAATATATATTTAATTACTTCTTTACAAATAACATTTTTAAACCGTTCCCATTTGGCTTAATCTAGGTGATTCTACAGTTAAAACAGTTAACACATTTTCGATATTCATTTTTGATAGACCCAGATTCTGTTAAAAATATTCGAATTTTGTTTTGGATATAAATACAGCAAAGCATTTGATCGTGTGTGTATTAAACGAAAGCATCTTACATCGCATGAGGTCATCATAAAGGATTTTTGTTTTTGTCAGTCTTAGAAACAAAAAGCAAAGTGTGGTGTTTTCAGAGAGGTGTCTGTCTGGTGTGCTCCAAGAATATGTTTTTTACGCCTCATCTTTTTCTTTTTTTTTATATTTTTATATTATACATTATTGCTAGGCGATAAAGTCTCTTCTTAATCTTGGATATTCAAGTGATATCCTAAATTCTGACATAGAAAAATCTCTCAATAGGCATATAATTGGCTTGTATATTTTAACTCTTCTTCATCTGAATCCATGAGAAATTCTAAGAAACTTAAGATGACCATTTTTTTTTTCCATTGCTACGTAAGTGTACCCATTGAATTGAGAAAGTTGATTCCTACAAACGTATGAAGTCTATCTCTCTAATACTGCTCGATTAACAAAAAACAACGACATAAACGGAAATGAATGGATAAATGAAATGGTCAAAATCGCTTCTAAACTTTATAGGAAAACTATAGAAGTACTAAAGATTTATAATAACTGTACTAACGGCTGCCTCGCTGCGTGATCAGCATTAAGAAGTTAGTCTTAGGATTGGTGGGCCTGGTGTCAGAATAATATGACTGGGTGGGAAATGGTGCTACACGTCTGCGGCATGATGTCCTCATCATTATAAAATGCCACACTGCAGACATCATAGCGATATGACTGAAATATTGTTAAAGCCACTTTAAAAATCCGAATCACACACACACACACACACACACACACACACACACAAACAAGCACACACACAGACACACACACCGACACACATACACACACAAACAATAAAGAATAAAGAAAGTATGTAACCTGAAATGTTTTACGAATACCGAGAAAATACTAATTGGTCCATCTACTAGAAATAAACATCGTTTTATCAGATACAAGAACGGATATTGAATATCACTTTTGCTATATTCGACTTAGATCTTGGAATTATAATAACTAACAGCCAGGCCGGGCTTTAGGCCGAGGCGAAATAGGTAATCACCTTGGGCCCCGCGCTTCTCCGTAATGCAGTTTGTCTGCTGTGGCCCCGTGTTTATCACTTGCTGCCTTGTGTCTCGCATGCTGCTTTGGACCCCGCACGTCCTAGAACCGGGCCTGCTAACAGAAGACCTAATACAAACTTACTAGCAGTATTATTTCTGAAATAACAAGAAAACACAAATAGTTTGACAATGTTACCAATGTTTTGAAAAGACTTAAATGTTAGTTACGTCGATCCCGGTCCATTTGAAGCAGATTACCATCAGATAAAGCGGGTCTTATTGCCGAGTTTGTATCCTTATACGCGTAAGATACATTTATTCATGTATACACACCAATATCTACATATTCATCCTTAATCTTGTATTACAGTACGCTCTAATTAGTAACAATAAATAAAGAGCAAACAATGATTTTTAGAAGCAAAGAAAACTTAAGATAACTGTTATAGGGAAGATAAAAATTGTGTTCATGATTTTCACATGCTATTTATTCACAAGAAAGTGTGTTTTAATCAGCATGAAGATTAGATATTTCAGACAACTTCGAAGACTTGTATCTTACGTGGTTGACTGGGTTACCTCCCTTATACAGCGTAATTGATTTTCATGTAAGCCAATATGTATTCTCTAGAATGTACCAAATTATCTCATCTTCGTAATATTAAATTGAGTTATTAGTAACATAATTATAGGTATTAATAATTACAAGGCTTTTTAAAAATGACGACCAAGCTAATGGATATTTATTGTAAGCAAACCATAGCGCGACGGAAATTGCTCCTTTCAGCGAGGTCTGCATATGATATGCATATACAAAACAAGATTTAGATTATTGCTGCACAGATACTGTGGAATGATTAATATGTTCCTAATTTGAATAATTTATTGCCTATATCTATATTCTAGAATAGTGTTCATTTTTATTTGTTGTCACACCTTCGACATTTAGATAAAATTAGCTATTGACCTCCAATGTGTCCCATCATGACAATTTGTTCGAAACATTCAAAAGCTTTTGTGTTCGTGTTCCCACCCTCTGACATTTATGTGTTGTTTTTTTTTCTGTAAAAATTCATAAAGGAGTTTGAAAGAAAAATATGTTTATATCATCGTTTTTGTTGCGGTGGTTTCCCATAATTTGCTACTTTCTTGGATGAGTCGTTCACTGAGGATCATATTACACAGGCCCAGTATTTCCTCCTCTCTCGATTCTTGATAACTTTATAAAATAACATTAAAACCTTGTTATATGCTTTGTACTATCACCAATTGACAAATTTGTCCGTGGATAATTATATAAGATAATCCTTTTTTCGGTGTTCGTGGCCAACGATCTTATTACAGTCAATGTTTGCTGTGTAGATGCTATACTGTTTGTTTTCTGCTGTATAGTTTCTGTGTCTGTACTGGACATTTGGTGTTTATTTCTCTTAGAATACACACACACACACACACACACACACACACACACACACACACACACACACACACACACACACACATATATATATATATATATATATATATATATATATATATATATATATATATATATATATATATTTAAAATACACGAAATACTCATAAAATTATACTTTTCCTTCGAACCTACCAACTTCATACATTTTTATATTAGCATTTTAGAATATAATACAGGTAATTAAATCTTGACTAAATCCATGATAGCCAAGTAAAATAAAATTCAATAGTTGATTGATTGATTGATTGATTGATTGAATTTTAACGGCGCACCAGCACTTTTAGGCTATTTAGCGCCATACAGTAGGTCATATTTGTAAAAAGGTTCAATATCGACCAGCGATATAGTAAAAAATCCATAGTAGATAAATATAAAATGGTAAATGTTGGTAACAGTTAAAGATATTGGTTCACGATCAACGGGAGATGTAAATGATGTATCTTGATGAAAAGATGTAAATAATAGTTGGTATTGGTAATAGTTAAAAATTAGTTTGGGTAAGGTCATAAAAAGTTACAGTTTAAAATAAAGATTTACTTCCTTTAGGAACTCTAAAATACTAGTGATTTGAATAGTATCAAAAAGTTCCTGCATGTCGTGTACATTATAGTATTTATAGTATCAATAGTTGAGATTAATGCAACAATCATTTTGAAGAAATATATTTGATTCAATTTAAGATGAAACATAAATTTGGAATAGATTACTGAACATTGTTCTTTATTACTTAAATAATATTTTGTTCCCAAATGAAATCTTAGCCACCCATCTTCACCCCGCCATCCCCATGTGGAGTAAGGACAAGTAGAATATCTCAAAAATGGCTTAGATGGCAAATATTTTCAATTGCATGAACCTGTTTAGTACAATGTTTTGAAGAATTATCACCTAGGAAAAGGGCTTCTGTTTGCACTGTGCGCATCACATGGTATCAAAATGACCTTGGATATGCAAAATGCAGGCATAAATTTGGGATTGGGGTGCATAAACGTCCATTGCTATGAACTGCCATTTGACTTCTCTGATCAAGTGAATGACATTCGTATGTTTTGTTTTAATACCCCAAATTATGGACCTTAATGGTCTCATTTGCACGTTTTGTTTATTTAGTATGTTTTTAATGCTAGACCGGTGAATAGAATTGTGCATAATAATTAACCCTTTCTTCCGAAAATCAGTTACATACACGAAAGAGAATTACATTATAGTAGTATAAGGAAACAAGGGTTTCAGCTCATCCCCTATTTTTGCCCCTCCAAACAAATGCAAACTATATCCTAAACTATACCCCACCCCTTTTTTTTACAAAAGTATTAGTAAGGTTTCTAGCTCACCCTCCTCTCTGTTATTACAGTGTTAGATAATGTCATGTATATGATCGGTATCCAGGTAAGCTTACAGAAGCTCCGTCATTATACTACAAAAGGTGATAGCCTATCCTGATTTCACACAACAACAGGTGCAGGTGTTTTGTATTGTTACACAACAACAGGTGCAGGTGATCGGTGAATCATCCAGGTAAGCTCGCGTCATACAGAGGTTGTGGACCAATGAAATCTCATAATATTCACACGTGATCGCCCGTGTATAAAAGACCTATAGATTCTTAATTACGCAGTAGAGCCGGCTTTCAACAGACAGAGCGGAAATTAGAACGTGAAAAAGTTAAGTGATATTATTTTATACCTCATGTTTCAATTGTTGATATTAGATTTTACTACTGTAGCTATTTGTCACTGTTAAATTTTTCAAGCATTTTTTCTTTAGTTTAGATAAAATTTCAGTCGGTAAAGATAAGATCTATCAGTTTAGCCTCTCTTTATATTTTTACAGGTGACTGTTAGTCATCGGTTTACCTGGATTTTATACCGCAATTAGGTATCAGTTTACAGGTAGTGAAACAAGGATGTTATTACCTCACACGTGATCACCCGTGTGTAGATACTTTTTACGCATTAGAGCGTGGCGATTTCAGTTAACATGTACAGGGCGGAAATTAAACTACGCATTAGAACGAAAATGATAAAGGTAAGTGATATTATATCTTAAGTTTATATAAAATTTTACGTTATAAAATATTTCTTTTGATAATTATTTTGATACTTGCTAACCCTCATTGGTAGAAAGTCTGTTAACATATTTTCAATAATGCGAAATTCACGTATTAAATCATCCATATTATATTTTACTCCTCGTAGGTAAGACCGGATCTGATCAAGTAGTTTCTTGTAAGTTATAACAGATGTTAGACATCCATGCTTAATTTTATATTAAAAGTCTTGGTTCTACTTTTTTACACGCCGCTGTAAGGGAAACACCAACACCGGATATGATTAACAAAAACGGATTTAATGATGCCCCACTTGAAATTATACCAGAACTGGTCATTAACAAGGGTAGATATGATATTACTCGAAGGATCTTGTAGTATTTGTAACATTTTTTTACGCACCAAAGTGTTTTTTGTGATAATATTTATAGTATTGTATTAGTGCATCCACATCCTGTACTGGAATATCTTTTGAAATATGGTTGAAATCAACTATATTTCTTTTCATTATAATATTTGTTTACATAAACCACAGGCTTGGTTATTATAATTCAGTTATAAATTCTAAACACCAATTATAAGAGTCATTTGTTAAAGTTTCATTAGTTGGTTCAAGTATAAATTCTTCCTCAGAATTTTTGTTCATTATTACAGATAATACTCCAGACGAGCCAACATTTGATTGTTTGTTTATTTCTATTATAGATAATATTGAATGATGCCATGATTTGATAGATATTTTAAACTTTACAATGCTAAGCACTGACAATCTATACACACCGGTAACCTCTGCAGTGTATTTGATAGAATTATTTTGCTGCGTCCATTCACCAGACCCAGAAGCAATAGTATACACAATATTTTTAATCTGTTTGTGAGAAATTTTAATCATACTCATTGTTTGAGTAATATCATTGAGTTTTGTGTTAATATCAGTAAGTTTTATATCAACATTTGGTGGATTTCCCAAAAATTTGTTATTATTTCTGTTTATGAGTTTTTGAAAATTTATAAACGTATTCATGTGACTGTTAAAATCAGTTTTGATCGTGACTATTTCATTACTGATTGGAATCTGTTTATCATCGACGTATTTCTTAGTGGCAGCGTCACCGTCCTCAGTTGGATATCCAAGATCTGTAATCTTGTTCTGGTTCATAACAATGTTCCCACTAAATAAATCACCAGCTTTTTTAACAAAATCATTAACTGACCTACCAGAATCTTGTATCATACCCTGATTGTTAAAAGTAGCGATATTATTAGCAACCGCAGCATGATTTCGTACAAGTACATTTGACAGTTGTACATTACTCGTCTTTAATCGTCCTTCTTTGTCCTGAAAAATGACGACTTCATTTTGATCTACACTGGCAACATTTAGTAAATTATTGATTTCATTTTTGAGCTGATCAAGAGTTGCATACTTGGATAAATCACCTTGATAACCTTCTGTGGATAAATCTCCTGATAGTGTTCCAAATTTTGTTTATTAATTCATTATTTACTGTTCTACATAAAATTATCAACACTAGTTTAATATTATACAAAATGGCAAAATCGTCGATATTAAACTTTGATATAGAGAGACTGGTGAAGCACAAACATAACAATGAACTTCCTGATTGTCATTATTTTATTGTTGGGCGAACTGGATCAGGGAAAACAAATTTGCTTATGAATTTGCTTCATGGTAATAATTTTAACTATGACAGAGTTTATATTTACACAATCAATCCACAGCAAGATAAGTATGAGTTATCAAACGAGTATAATAACAAGCTTCGTGATGATCTTAAAGCTGGTGAAGATTTTTTTATAATTAGGCAGCCAGAAGATCTTATTCCAGTTAATCAACTTGATGCAGATGAACACAAGATAGTAGTTTTGACGATATTCTGCTAAATAACATGGAGATGAACAAAATAAGATCGTATTTTTCACTGTCACGTAACAAACAGTGTAATTCTGTTTATCTTGCTCAAGGTTTTTATAATGTTGACAGATTTATTCGGCGAAATATGGGTTGTTTTATAATATTTCCAAGACTGGACAATGTTGACGTTAGAAATATTGCAAGCGAGCAATGCGGTGACGTGACAAAAGATAAGTTTATTGAACTTTACCGTAATGCTACAAAAGATAAATACAACTTTTTCTTGTTTGATAAACTTACACATGATCCAACTAAAATGTTTCGCTGTTGTATTAACACTTACTTACAGTAAGGGGTTTCAATTTTATAAAATTTATAGTAATAATAATGGATAAACGAGCACGATATAGAAAAAATATAGAATATCTAAAAAAACGTGCTCAATCTCAGGCATTACTTAGGCAAAAAGTACAACAAGTACGACGTGGACAAGTGACTCCTACAGAAACAACAGCTACGATTTTGAAACCAGTTACTGAAGCACTATTAGGTAAACAACCTGAAACTAAACCACTATCAGAAGAAGAACTTAAACAACTGCAAGAAAAAGGGTTGGTTGGAATAGTTAAAGAACAACAAAAAGCAGCTGCTACAAAAATTGTTACTAGATGTGAAGAAGAAAAAAGAAAACTAACTGAAGCACTTACAGCAAATATAGCTGATCCCGCTGCTAGACAAGCTGAAACATATCGATTGATAAACAATCCGCTGGAACTTGAGCGAAGATTAGCAGAGTTAACAATGCAAGGAATAACAAATATTATAACAAATTTATCAGGAGACATAAAACATATCAGAGAGGAGCAACACAGAGTTGGTGATCTTACTGGAAGGGTTATGGAGTTTGGAGAGCAAAGACTTCATTTTATAAAAAAAGCAAATACGATAGATAATAAAGATTATGATGAATTTTTAAAGAAAGAAAATATTAAAAAAAATTAATCAATAGATTAGATGAAATATTAAGAGACGGAGCTGCTGATAAAGATGAATTAAACACGGTTGCATAAATTGATAATATGAATCTATTTTATAATAGTATGAGACATAAAATTATTGCTTTCATGCTTAAAAAAACAGCAGAAGATAGTAGAGCAAAACCTTATGGTAAAGGGTGGAGTTTTAAAAGAAAATTTGATACACTCAATAAATCTCGTGTAGAAAAAAAGTAGGGAAGTAAAAACAGGAACTGGTGTAAAAATATTTACATCAACTACTGAAATGATAGGTAGATTAATGTTATTAATATCATCAAAAGAAGCTGAGAATGATAGTGTTGAACTTGATAATGAAATCATTGACATACTTGTTCATCTAAGATCGAGCGAATTATTAACATCTGACGAGTATGAAACTTTACACAACGACTTAATTTTGTAAAATGATCTAATATAAAAGGAATGCAAACAACATTATTGCTAAACTCTAGTGAGTCTGCGATAGATAGCGCTAATTTTTCAGTAAATTATATTCCGCCTATCCAACTAGATCTTGCAAAACAATATGAAACTGGATTAATCTCTTGTACTTGCTGGAATGCTACGCCTAACGTAAAAACTGATGTTAACGATGAAATGTGGATTACTACGTCTACAAGTTCTTCAATATCTACAACAAAAAAAAAATGAAAATTCCACAAGGAGGTTATAATATTACTGATCTAAACAGGACAATCAAAGAGCTGATAACAAAAGCTGGAGATGTGGCTGATAAGTTTTAGTTGGCAGCGAACTATAACACATTACGAGTTAGGATACCTTTGAAAAATATGTTAATCGCTCTTGAACCAAGAGAAAGAAGTATTGCACATTTGTTAGGATTTACTGACAAAAGTTACAAGGCACTTGATCAGGCTATTTCGTATGACAGTGAACTGCCAGTAAATATAACAGAAGTAAATACAATATTAGTAAATTGCTCTATTGCTTCTGGCTCTTATACATCAAAAGGTAGCAAAAGTCAAACGATTTACAGTTTTTCACCAGAATTTCCGCCAGGTTCTCTCATGCAAATAACTCCACGACATATTATTTATTATCCTTTAAACGTTGAAGATCAAATATCAAGTATAATAATGCAGTTGACAGATCAATCTGGAGAACAGTTGCATGTTAATAATGAAGTTGTAACTTATTATTTACATCTACGCGAGCAAAAGTAAAAAGTATGCAACATCAAATATAATGAAACAAAGAAAACAATTTATCGAAGAAAAATAATAGGAGGATTTTTTGGAAATATATTTAGCAAAGTTATTGAAAATATTCCGGGTATAGCGCGTAAAGTTGCATCAATTGCTATTGACGCGGGTAAAGCTTTGGCAGCTGGGGCTGCATCTGCCGCTGGGACTGCGGTTGGACAAAAAATAGCTGATAAAATAAAAGGAGATCCACCGACTACATCTGAAAAAAAACAAGCTATCTCAGAAATCACTCCAACAAAAGAAAATGAGCGAGCTATGATAACAACAACAAAAAAAAACTATTACCACCAAAGGGCGAGCAGATCATACAAAAATTAATATCTAAAGTAACAGTGCCGCAATAAACTTTTATATAATCTAAAAAAATAAAATGTCTGCTAAAAATTATCTCGAGTTAACAGAAATTCATGACATCGACAACGCTGTGAAAGAATTTGAATATGTTGAATATCTTGATGAAAACTCTAACGAACCAAATAAAGCTGGTATTAGAACCTTTAACACCAGAGACAAAGACATATTTCTACTGCCACATAAGGCTATGTTAGAAGTTCGCGGTCAGATTATGACAGTAGCCAATCCACCTGCTGCAATTGCAGTTGGAGCAGAAGTAGCTCTTATAAATAACGGCTGAAGTTTATTCAAAAGTGCTAGATATCAACTGGCCAATCAAACTATAGAAGATATTTCAAGTCATCTACCAGTTGCAAGTACAATTTTAAATATTATTTCGTTTTCAGATGATTACTCGAGATCAACTGCAACCAATATGATGTGGTTTAAAGATACTGGACGAAGTATAGCTGAATCAACCGAAGTTTTAAAGAGAGCCGCTATAGTACACGGAGCTAATGCTGATGAAAATGCTGGAATTGTTAGAATTTTTCTCATTGCTAATGCTGCTGCTCTAGATATTGCTGCACCTGCTGCATTAGATAATGCAGACGCTACAAGAGTTTCTCCTACGGCAGCTTTTAATAATCTTAATATAACACCACCAGCTGCAGATGAAAACGGTACCGCAATGTTATATTTGCTTCTTAACACACTTGACGTAAAAAATCCACGTTATAACGAAGGTTTTGCTAGGCGAAGAGAACTTGCAGCAGGATCACGTCAAATTACAATGATGCTTCCGCTAAGTATGATTTTCGGCTTTTGTCGCGATCATGATAAAGTATTTCGCGGAGTAAAACATACACTTAATTTAGATCGAGCAGAACAAAACGATAGCTTATTTAGATCTGGAGGGGCAGATGTACAGTTTATCATAAACAAACTTGCTCTGTGGATGCCACGTACAACACCATAAATCACTAAAATGTCAGAATTAAATAGCACACTTGATAAGCATACAAACAGAATTTATTTTAAGCAGCATAAAATATATCAGACAGCGGTTCCAAATACTACTGACTACACGTGGCGGGTCACAACAACATCAAGCGAACAACTGCCGAGACACATATTTGTCGTATTTCAACAGCACGCCCAAAAAGGAAACCAACAACAAAATAATGCAATATTTGACCACGCTGATGTCAGACGAATATACGCTAGATTAAATTCAAAGCAATATCCAGATCGAGCTATAGAGTGCAATTTTGCTGATGACGCTAATAAAAATTATACTCGACCGCACATGTACCTGCTTGATGCAATGCAAAAGTATCAAGATGTTGAAGATGGATCTCAGATATCAGCAGAGGAATTTCGTACACTTTATCCTATATTTCATTTTGATGTTAGTAAACATAACGAGCGAATTGTAGACAGCACAGCGGATATTGAAATTACCTGGACACTTGGGGCGGTTCCAGTAGCGCCGTTATACGTATACGTATTAGTGATTAGTGATAGATTTATGACGGTAGATTCTATTGGAAGTAAAATGATAGTTCAAGTTTAATCTACAGTTGTCATATAAAATGGCAAAATATATTGTAAAAGAAGTATATTTGACCGATGAACAAGTTAAAAAAATTAGTAGCTGCCATTGCAAAGCGAGCAAAGGTATCATTAAAAATCAATCCTAATATTTCTGATGGTGTTTTAACAAAATTAGTGGTAACAAAAAATCAAGTAAAGAAGTATGATCGTAAAAAACTATTATTGTAAATTTGAGTGTTGCACAAATGACAGCGATGGCAAACGATATTGTCGTCAAAGGTGGTTTTCTTGGTCCGGCATTATCAGTATTAGCTAGCACAATAATATCTAAAGTTTTGCCGGTGTTGGAAACATTAGGACTAGCAGCAATGTCAGGAGCAGTCTCTGGCGCAACGAAGAAAGCTGTTGAGGGTAATGGTATCATTCGTGAAAGTGGAAAAAAATTGTAAATTTTATGTAAATGATATATTATAATGCCACAACGGAAAAAAATCGCCAACAACAAAATCGCCAGGAAAAAAAGAAAACAAAAAAAGAAAACAACAAAATCGCCAACAACAAAATGCAAATGCATAAGCAATCAAACAAAACAAGGTGGAATTATTCCGTTCGCTCCACTTTTGGCGGGACTAGCGGGAAGTCTGCTGCCAAATCTTTAATGAATCGGACGTGGTCTAACATTACCGGGAAAACGACCACCCCGCTGAGTAATTTTGATATAATCGATAAGTTAAAAGCGGTTCCTGGATTTCACGGGGTTTATTCTAAAGATGAACTCTCAGCAATAAAAATACCGTCAGCTGTAAGTTCGTGTGTTATTAATATACAAGATTTCAATGACGGATCCGGTACACATTGGGTAGCAGTTTATAATAATAATTATTTCGACTCGTTTGGACTTCCTCCAAGCGATGTGATAAAAAAGTATATGAACAAAAAATATAAAAAGGTATATTATTCGTCAAATCAACTCCAACCTGTTGGAACGTCTGCTTGCGGATATTATTGTATTATGTTTATCCGACAGATGAGCAGAAATTTTAATTTTTTAAAATTTATTTTACAGTTTGACAAGCAACCTTCTCACGCTAATGATGAGATTGCAATTAATTTTTTTTTAAACTTACAAATATAATAATGTCAACATACTGTCTCCAGTGTAGAACTAAAAAAGAAAATATTACTAAAACAACAGAAAAAACAAAAAACAACAGGATGATATTAAAGAGTATTTATGCAATCTGCGGAAAAAGAAAAACTATGTTTTTAAAGAAAACGTCCCCAGCGACAGTGTCCCCAGCGACAGTGTCGATAGGATCTGGTTATCCTGATATTATTTTAGTAGACGACTAAAAATATAGAATGATATGCAACTGTGATTCTGACAGAGATTTGTGTCTTGAGCAAAATAAAATTGTCGCATACTGTCAATGTTGTAACAACAGAGAAATAATAGGGTCAGGTATAG
This sequence comes from Potamilus streckersoni, assembly GCA_016746295.1. NCBI lineage: Eukaryota > Metazoa > Mollusca > Bivalvia > Unionida > Unionidae > Potamilus > Potamilus streckersoni. The sequence continues at coordinate 3,037,630 of JAEAOA010001813.1, forward strand.
ATATACACAAAATTATTGGAAAATTGCCAAAACCAAAAGGCGGTTGGACTTTGCCAGGTCATCGGTATACAGGACCTTACAATCCGCTAGATCAACAACTAGATAATCCGTTGCCAGGACAAGAGCCTTACAATCAGGTGGATGCAATAGCAATGCGTCATGATATCTGTTATCGTGATCATGAAATTTCGAAAGCAGATTGTGATAAAGTGATGTTAGACGATTTACGTGATATGGAGCCAACAAATCTACGAGAACGTTTTGATAGAAGATTTGTTCAGGGAATGATTGGAGCAAAATATACACTTAGACGTGGAAAAAAGTATACGATGATCTTGCAGTCGAACTACACAGACCTAAAAAAATGTTTCCACGACGTATAGTTGTTGCTAATGCCGTAGATGATATCTGGGCAATAGATTTGGTGGATGTATCCAATCTGGCTTAGTTTAACGTTGGCGCGGATGGTGCTCCAAAAAGGTATTTGTTTAACGTTATAGACGTCTTTAGTAAATACGCTTTCAGTGTACCTGTTTCAGATAAGACAGGGACTTCAATGACTGATGCGCTAAAACAAATAATAACGAGTACAATAAGAAAACCAAATAAAATCTGGACTGATCATGGATCTGAGTTTTCTAACAAAACGTTTGAGCAGTTTCTAGAACAAAATAATATAAAAAAAATATGTTACAGGAAACGAAGGTAAAAGCGTTGTAGTTGAAAGATCTAATCGCACGCTAAACGAAAAAATACACAAACATATGACAGCTAAAAACACGAACAGATACATCGATGACCTTTCTCAAATCGTAGGCGAATATAATAACACGAAACATCGAACCATCAAAATATTACATAATAATGCTATTAAAAATCCAATATTAGCAAATGAAAACATGTACCGCAGACATAAATTTAAGGTTGGTGATAAAGTTAGAATTTCTTTGATAAAAAAGGTATTTGCAAAAGGATTTACTCCGAACAGGAGCGAAGAAGTATTTGTTGTTGATAAGGTACTTTTAACACTACCTGTAACATACGCGTTAAAAGATCAGGCAGGGAAACCTATCATAGGTAGTTTTTACTAACAAGAACTATAGAAAACTGAGCAGGATGTTTTCTTTGTTGTAAAAGTGATTAGGAAAAAAGGAGATAAAAGTTTAGTCAAATGGCGTGGGTATAGCGATAAATTTAACAGTTGGATCCCATCCAAACAAATTATGAAATAATGCTATTATAAATTTCCTCATACTTTTGTTTGACAGATTTACATTTTACTGGTTTACATAACGATATTAGATATGTCTGCGATCGTCAGAGATCGTCATTAGATTAAAAATCTTGACAAATATGAAATCGAATTTGATATTTTTCTGTCGGCCTGGAATATTAATGTTTATGAAAGGTCTGATTAGCTTCCAAAAACATTTGCTGTTCGGCAACGGTAAAATTAAATTTCATTATTGTTTTAGCAATGTGATACTTGACATTATATCATTCAGTTGTTTATCTGCTGTAATTAGATCTGTCAGCAACAGTGACTATTTCACCATCATCATCAGATTCGTTGTTATACAAAATATCATCTTCACTATAACCAACAGATTTGTCTACGAAATCTTTGGAAAATGTAATACTATGCGTGACCTTATTGCTGGCGACCTTTTCACTAGTATCTTCTTCATATAGTTGAGCTAGTGTTTTCATCAAGTCCATGATTATAATATAGTTTTATCTAATTTGTTATTATAAGATGATTGACGAGATAAAATATCACCAAAAAGTTAATATAGTAAATTACAAAGAGCTAGTTGAAGCGGTAAGAAAATGTTTGTCGGGTTATAATGCATATTCTGTTGATGTTATTGTAATGCAAGGTGATTCTCATAAAATATTACTAACAGAAGCAAATAAAAAAAATAAAATTAATGAAAGTGCAGTAATGAAAATAAAATTTGATCGCAATGATGTTATAGCATTTGCTTATCATTGTTTGACTAAAACCAAGCTATCAAATATTTTTGATCATCATATCTAAAAACAATCATAGCATTGTATTTGCTTGAAAAAGTTGATTTTATTACTCCATCAGCTACATATTTTACGACTGTGGAATTTATCTTATAATATTTCATCGCAGCTGTAATCGATTTGAATTTCATCTTGTCCGTTTTGAGGTTTATCGAAATAACAGGTTTTGCTGGACATCTAAAATTACTACCATTACTATTTTGTCCTTTTCTTACATTTTCCTGCTGGGTCTCTAGCTCCAGATTTTCCAACCGATTGTCAGTCTTTACGTTATTGATGTGAATAATAACCAAACCTTTGGGTATAGATCCGTTAAACACCTCATAAACAAACCTATGCGATTTATAATTAACAAAATCTGTTAATGTTCCTCTAACATCTACTTGAGGATATCCCATATTACCTATAGTACCAATAACATTTTTTAGTCTTTTTGCTTCTAATAATATCGTGATAGTTAGCCTCGTATAAATCAAAGATCGGCTGCGGCTGAAACTCGTTTTGTAAAGATACGTTTTCAATGTTGTCATCAGTGACTGCACTGTTCACATGATATACACGCTGTCCCCTTGGAATGTCATCGCAGAACAACGTGTAAATAAAATCTTTTTTAAGCATTGTAATCCTCTCAGATTTATCTCCATTTACACTAAACTGATAACCCGCTGGCGTTAATTTGCCAACATATATTCTAGTTTTGATGTTAATGACTGAACCTAATGCATTTCCAGCGTACAAGTTATACTTTGGGTGAACGTGATACACATCTTGCTCACGTGCGCTTGTCAGATTTGCTGTCATTATACTATAGGTGATTTGGTATAACTCTAATTGTATTTCAGCGCATGCGCAGTGTGAGGTAAATTATCAATTAGATATTAGACTATAAAATAGCAATGTCGAAATTGCGTGATATAGCCAAGAAAAGCCTTATAGAAAAACCTGATAAAATAGCTACTGCTTTTGCAGGTTTTGACAATAGCTATCGGTTCGATAAATAAATCGTGCTAGTAAATTTTACTGCAACAAATCTTTACAACCTACTACAGACAACTGTAAAACGTGAGCTCGAAAAACACAAAAGTATAAGATTATTAGTGCAATATCATGCTATATTTTCAAAGCTACTTGTAACGAAAGAATCAACTGACAAGAAAATTGCAGACCCTTATATGAACGCAAAATCAAGACGTGTTTTGCTTGGGACTGACCTTTTATCACTATCTAATGAAATACACCAAGAAATTTGGAAAAAAAATAGAGGAATTCACCGAATTAGGTTCGGGTTGGAAGTTTGAAATAATCAAAGAAATTTTGTTTCACACGATGAAATATGATGCATTACGAGGTAGTTCGTACATCGACCTGCCACCAAAAAAAAATAAATAAAAGATGTATAAACATAAAAAAGTAGATAACAAATGTTTCCAATGGGCTGTTCTTTCCGCACTATTTCCAACAGAAAAAAACGCTACTCGTGTTTTGAAGTATATCAGTCACGTGTCAAGATTAAATTTTAAAGATATTAACTTTCTAGTGGCAGAAAATCAAATACCAAAATTTGAAAAGCAAAGCAATGTTTCGATTAACGTTTTCGGACTAGATGAAAAAGAGGATGTATATCCGAGATATATTTCAGAAAAAGCTTCACAATCGACTATAAATTTACTGTTTTATAAAAATCATTATGTTTGGATTACAATCTTTAACGGACTAGTTGGTAAACAGTATAATAAGAATAAGAATAAAAAGTTCTTTTGTTACCGCTGCTTGCATGGCTGTACAAGCAATGAAACATTACAAAATCATTTGCAGTACTGTGGTGATGTACAAAGAATAACAATGCCATCTAAAAAAGATAGCGTGTTACAGTTTGTCCATCATAATCACAAACTAAAAATTCCTTTCGTCATATACGCTGATTTCGAATGCTTACTTCAACCTGTACTTGGCGTAGAAAATAATCCTAATCAATCGAGTACAAGAAAAATTCAAAATCATGTTCCGTGTGGAGTAGCGTATAAGGTAGTTTGTTGTACTGATTCTAGATTATCTAAACCAATCAAATTATATCGTGGTAAAAATCCAGCTGTCTGGCTTCTCAAGCAGTCGATTAACGAAGTTGATATTACTTATCGTTGGAAAAGAGTAACGCCAATGATTAAATCAACACCTCAACAAGAATCCGATCACGAGCAAGCAGATATTTGTTATATTTGTACTGACACAAAATTACATGACCATTGCCATTTAAGCGGACAGTACCGTGGAGCGGCTCATGATCAGTGTAATTTAAAATTTCATGCTCCAGATTTTATTCCAATTATTCTTCATAACTTTCGAGGATATTATAGTCACATTATAGTAGAAGCTTTTGGTGATCCTGACGTAAAAGCTCGTCTGAAACTCGATAACATCATCAAATGCATTCCAAATAATTTTGAAAAGTATGTCAGTTACGCTATGTAAATTGCGTTTCATTGACAGCTTGCAGTTTATGGCAGCATCGTTAGATGAGTTAGTAAATGGTTGTAGTAAATTTGATAACCTAAGAGATTGTTTTGGAGATAAATTTAATCTACTAGCTAAAAAGGGGTATTTCCATACGAATATCTCAACGATTGGAGTAAATTTGATGAAACATCTTTACGTGACAAAGACAAATTTTACTATGCAAATGAAAAATGAAAATATAACCGATGACGTGTACAAGTATGCACAAGATATCTGGAACGAGTTTGATTGTGAGACGTTTGGTTATTATCATGATTTGTATTTGAAAACTGACGTGTTATTATTAGCAGATGTTTGTGAAAGTTTTCGAGAAGTGAGATATAATAATTATGGACTAGATCCTTGCTGGTATTATTCTGCCCCTGGGCTGTCATGGGATGCTCTGGTAAAGTGTAGTAAGGTAAGGTTAGAATTACTGACTGACGTTGATATGTTCAATTTTATCGGAAAAGGTATCAGAGGCGGTATTAGCGTGATAACGAAAAAATATGCTGAAGCAAACAACAAATATTTGAAAGAGTATAATCCTGAACTTCCCTCAAGTATATAATTTATCTAGATTGTAACAACTTATATGGTAGTTCAATGATAGAACCAATGCCTCTTGTAGGATTTCACTGGATCACGTCTGATCGATTTCTATCTGAAATAGAAAAAGATACCCGAAGATTTTTCATATTTCGTTGAAGTTGATCTTGATTATCCAACTTGGCTACACAAATTACATAACGATTATCCTTTTTCGCGGAATCGATGGTTATAGATTATAGTTTGTTATCAGAAGAACAACAAGCGTTAGCATCACCAAGGCAACATTCCATGGTCAAGAAACTAGTACCAAATTTGCTCGATAAGAAAAATTATGTTTTGCATTACCAAGTTTTAAAACAAGCAGTCGATGCTGGTCTTGTGTTGAGAAAAGTTCATCGTGTACTAAAATTTAATCAGTCGCCGTGGATGAGAGGTTACATTAACTCAAACACTTCAAGAAGGGCTGCAGCAAAAACAGATTTTGAGAAAAATTTCTTCAAACTGATGAACAATTCCGTTTTTGGTAAGACGATGAAGAATATTAGGAAACGCGTAAATATCGAAATAGTTAATGATGTCAATCGTAGAAACAAACTTGTGTCAGACGATGATTTTGTGAGCATGAAAATGTTTAATGAGAATCTTGTTGCGATACAAAGAAGAAAAACAAATCTAAAGCTAAAGGAGACGATCTACGTTGGAGCTTCAGTGTTAGATTTATCAAAGTGGCTGATGTACGATTTTCATTATAATTTTGCTAAAATTCAGTGGCCGGCCAGTAGATTATTGTTTACTGATACCAATTCGCTCGTATATGAAATCGAATGCGATGACATCTATCAGGACATGTACAATAATCGACATCTGTTTGATCTTTCTAATTACCCACGTGACAGTAAATTTCCTGACGATACAATATAAAAAGGTTATTGGTAAGTTCAATGATGAAATGAACTCGAGCGCTATCAAATACTTTATCGGATTACGCAGCAAAATGTATGCCGTATTGTTAGAGAATAATAAAATAACAAAAAAATGCAAAAGGTATGCCTCGTGATTTTGTTAAAATGTTTATGCAATTTGATGACTACAAGTACGCGCTTGATGGCCGTGTTAGTTTTATGAGAGCTATGGCAATTCTGACTAATCATCATAAGCTTGAATCAGATGTCATTATCAAACGTGGATTGTGTAATTTTGATGACAAACGTTATTGCGAAAATGGAGTAGATATACTTGCCCTTGGGTATTGTCATTGTGACTAAAATTTTTATCTAAACTTATAAAATAATGTTTGAAAATTTGACAATGACAAATAGCTACAGTAGTAAAATCAAATATCTAATGATGGAGGGCAAACAATTGACAGTTGAATTTAATAATGAAACATCAGGTACATGTTTTAGTGGAACACGTGACAAGCTAAAACTTTCACTCATCAGATCTGATAACAGCGAGTATTTCAATTATCTCGAACAATTTTATCAAAAGTTGCAAGCAGAATTTAAAAACTTTCAGTCCGATTAGCCAACAAAAATATACTAAACTCACAATTGATCTCGATCGGTCAAAGGTATATTTTATCAACAAAAAATTTCCTCTAAACAAACCATAAATAAAAGAATTATTCGAGTCCCGTCGCTGTGTGAGCGGTAAAGTAAAATTTAGTCTCTACAATCGTGATAATGAAGTATTTCTAATATTAACAGTTGAAACATTAATCATTGGTAATGAGGTATAAAAAAATATCACTTACCTTTCTCACGTTCTAATTTCCGCTCTGTCTGTTGAAAGCCGGCTCTACTGCGTAATTAAGGATCTATAGGTCTTTTATACTCTGGCGATCACGTGTGAATATTATGAGATTTCATTGGTCTACAACCTCTGTATGACGCGAGCTTACCTGGATGATTCACCGATCACCTGCACCTGTTGTTGTGTAACAACACAAAACACCTGCACCTGTTGTTTTGTAAAATACAGGATAGGCTATCACCTTTTGTAGTATAATAACGGAGCTTCTGTAAGCTTACCTGGATGCCGATCATATACATAACATTATCTAGCATTGTAATAACAGAGAGGGAGGTGAGCTTAAAACCTTACTAATACTTTTGTAAAGAAAGGGGTGGGGGTATAGTTTAGGATATAGTTTGTATTTGTTTGGAGGGGCAAAAATAGGGGATGAGCTGAAACCCTTGTTTCCTTATACTACTATTATCAGTGGAGTCCCCAAATAGCACTGAAACTCAGAGCATATTCATTGAAGTTCTTAACATTTACCAAGCCGCTAAATTCAGTCTCGATTTTTTTCTTAGCATTACCAGTGAATTGTTCAAATGAGTTTACATTAATCTTTTCTAGGATCCTCTATTTTGTTTACTTCGTTAGCTGGTATAGTCTACATGTTTTGGGTAAGCAGAAATATGGAATATCAATGTGGACGGCTGCCATTATTTGATAATTTGATTAATGGTTATTTATAGTTAACATTTTAAGACTATACTGTACATACTCAATGTTTATATAGCCTCTGATGTTTCATTTGCATACATCATCACATTTAATTTTTTTTGTTCTCTTCCTTATTTCTTTAGTACATACACATATTAAGTGCCTTGTCATGCGGTGTACCTCGGTAATATTGTAACAGTGCAAAACATTTTCCGAACCATTGCTATCAGCAACAGCAAAATACTGTATGTGCCGCGAATCACAAAGCTGATTTTTGTTTTCTTTTCTTGGGGCAATACAATCGCAATATAACAATGTATAAAATATCTAAACTGGTAATTTCTATGAATGATCAATGTGAAGATTGACTAAATATAAACATGCAATACTAGCTCATACTTGATTGAATACACCCACAAAAAATAATGGTTTTAGAACTGTGGGTTTTGTGGGTGCTGTATGTTTTGTGGGTTTTGTCAGGATTATATAAGGCTTTGTGGGCTGCTTGTTGGGGTTCAGTCAGCTAGAATCGATCAAACTAGGTACATCACAGTTACAAAGTTTTTTTTTTGTATTATTTTGTTTTGTTTAGGTTATTATAGTTATGTGACTTTAAGCACCAAGCAATATTTATTTAAAGGATTTATTTTTCATTCTTTTTTTATTCTTTTCTCTCTTCAAAATTATATGCATTTTAGTCACTTCTAATTTATTTTTTATAAGCAAACTATATATTTTATATCATTTGTAATTTCACTTATATGGTCAAATGAGTCTTGTCCTCACAGACCAATACTTTATTTCTTAATTCATTTTCTTTATTAAATTAGTTTTGTGAAGTTAATGGCATACATAAGAGTTTCTCTACAAATATATAATTCCTGTTCTTAAATTATAGGTACAACAATGTTCTTAGGGAAAAATAATGTCAAAGTCTTAGTGAGTGTTTTCCTCACCGACTTGACATTCTAAATCCAATTCATCAATACTTGATTAATCTAGCAATCTGTAAAAATAAAATTTAATTATATTTATATTATATATTTTATTAGTCATCTACGTAATTGTGAGTGTTTTCCTCACCAACTTGACAGCCAATTTATTTCATCTATATTAATTCACTACAAATAAGTATTATTCTATAGTTGAAGTGTAAAGTCAAGCATGTGTTTTCCTTGCAGACTTTACATTTCATATATTACAATCAAATCATATCTTTTTCTTCAGTAGTGACCTTCATTGCAGCTAAATCCACATATGGTAAATCTGTTATAATTTTTATTCATCAAAAGAAGTAATAATATAATGGATAACAGTATTGTGTTAATGTGTACAATGCGAAATCATATACGGTACCTCAAGATAGATAATATTTTGGCGTAGTGCTATAAACAACAAAGCCGTCATGGTTATGAACTGACTTTATTCAATGTTTCTTAATAGCTGGATCATGATATTATCTTATGGTTGAAAAGAAATCAAGAGTTCGAGGTTACTTTATTTTCCCCTCCTTGGTCAGCTGATAAGAAGAATATTCATCCCTGGTGGCGTACTTCAGTGTAGTATTCTTATGACTTAGCTCAGCCGTTACAGTAGATCGCCTTTAGTTTCCTTTTCTGACACATATGTATACCGTTTAACAAAGCAGACAACAGCTTTCTAATGAACGGATAATTGTTCTGTTATCGTATTTATTATTATTATTATTATTATTATTATTATTATTATTATTATTATTATTATTATTATTATTATTATTATTATTATTATTATTATTATTATTATTATTTTATTATTATTATTATTATTATTATTATTATTATTATTATTATTATTATTATTATTATTAAATCAGCGTTGATACATTTTCTCATTAAGTATCATCCATTTGAAAAATTATTTATGTTATTACGTATATTTAATTTTGTATTATTTGTTGTCCTTTTCTTAAACTTGGTATGTTATGTCAGGATTTTGTACTTGATTATCCAAAATTAAGTTCATGTTTTTTCTGACCAGTAACATATATTTTGTAAATAACATAATACACAGCTAAATATTTTTCTATGATTGTGGATAAAATATTAGGATCATTATTAATGGTACTTATGTTGATGGTCTGGATTCTGACCTTAGAGACTTCAAGGATGTATAATTCAAGTACGTTGACAGCGTATATCCAGAAAATGGTAATTATGACATAAGTCAAGTAGAAAGGTATATAACCTTGTTTACTTGCAAAATTACTTATTCTTGCTATACCATCTGAAGCAGAATAAGTCTTATTGTTGTATTTAGTTTTTCACTTGGGTGGATTTATTTATTCACATTTTTATTCACTGGAATTACCAAGTGCTCAATGCTATTATTGGACTGGAACATTAGTTCGTAATTCTAATGAACCGAGAAAAGAACAGTTTAGATTATAATATTGTGATATATCAAAAGACTCATTACAACATCATCACACTCCAGGCCACCAGAATAGTAGCACGTTCGAGACTACATTTGAATCAACACATTCAATATAGGAACTTATTTCTAACACACTGGAATTCAGTTGGAACTTCATACATTTATTCTTGTGATGAAGATTTCGGACTATTTGGGATCTAAGTCACAAGACTATGATTTGAATGAAAAGTTACAGTTTATATCCTATGGAAATAAATTATAAGCTGAATATTACAAAACTTCGCGCTTTCGCTTTTTCTGTTACTTAGTTTAAGTCTTTAGAGTCATAACACTATACATTATCCTACATCGTCAAAGTTCAGATAAGACACTTAGAATATTTAGGCCGTGTATGATGGATTATTGATTAATTGCTTGAGAATGGGACTCTTAACTCACTCTGTATAGCGGGAAGTAGCTATATATTTCTTCCATATTAAAGTAAGTTTTGCCAAGATGTTCCGGATAAGACTGGGCCTTGACGAATACATTTGATTAGATATCCTGGTCCAGGAGACCTATGTAGAAAGGTAGATAATGTTTTATCGAGTGATCTTGGTGAGCAATACAGAATCACTGCATATGTAAAAATCAACATCCTTAAAGGATATACAAGGTCATAGTTCAAGATTAGACACTTATTCTAACCTCAATCCATGGATCTGAAAACTTCTCATATTTATATATATATATATATATATATATATATATATATATATATATATATATATAAATAAATATATATATAAATATATATATATATATATACATATATATATATATATATATATATATATATATATATATATATATATATATATATATATACATATATATACACGCACACACACACATACACACACACATGATAAGATTTCTACATATTGGCTTATTAAAAGATCATAAGTTTCATTTAAAATATGCTCTTCTAATGCAATGATCAACGTGAAGATCTCGCTGAGAAAAAACTACTTCCTAATCGTTTGATTGAAAAGCGAAGCATCTTAAAATAGTGAAAATTTTAATAAAATTGTTCATTACAAAAAAGTTAATAATTTCTATATATCAATGTTTTCTTTAACAGCTCAACAATATAATGAAAACTTCATTTCATTTTGAAAAGCATGTGTAGAGAATCGATGTATTTAGACATTATATTTGTATCTTCTTGTATCGTTTGACACTCCACGTAGATAGAGGACTCTCCAGATAAATTGCGCTCTGGTAGAGCACTGGAAGAGCACTGGATGAATTGCAGCCAGACTGAAAAGTCCAATCATAAATAAATCTAACTTTTGTAATGTCTAATAGGTATCCTTACTTTAATTTAATCAGCGATCATTTAATATATATATATATCACATATTCAGTCCAAATATGAAAAGAAAAGAAAATCACATATATTCCGCAACATCTCCATGAAATTTCATGAGGTGTTAAGAATAACATTTGTATTCAGTATAAAGCGACATAAAGGTCTTTCACAGTTGTTTTCATCTCTGGCTGTCCAACAACTCAATTTTTTATTTTTTAAAATTATCACCACACTTTATGTTTAGAATCGTTAAGAAGTCGTTTCCGAATTTCATCTAAATGGCAGTTATCACAATTCTTACTGGTTTGACATTGAACATGTTTCCTGATAGAGCTTCGAAGCATCATTTAATATCAGTGATTATTCTTTCATAGAGTTCTGCCTCAAGTTTTATCTATTATTAGGATATAATTTTCCACTTAAAATAATAACATTGACATTTCCTCTAAATTGTATCAAAACTAATTTTTCATTGGATTAATTTTTCAATAAATTATATTGGGATTAATTTTCATTAAAATATATGCAGATTTACGTTATTAGAAATATATTCTATTTTGATAATGATTGCTCCCTTTACAAACAAGTACAAATCATCTCTACTGGATTTTATTATATACGTGTATGCTAACTCAGTAAATAATTTTTTTTCAAATAAGTACAGATCTTCTCTCCTGTATTATACATGCGTATGCTAACTCAGCAGAAACACCACTTAGTGGCAAAAATTCTTAACGTTCTGTGTGACTGAATACGCTAGGGTCTAATCGTTTTTCTGACACAAATATATAATGCTGATTAGGCGAATTAAGTCGTAAAGAACATATTCGATTTCAGCAGGATAGACTGGGACTCGTTCTGGTTTGGGACGGTACACGCGCTGCTTGCATTATGTACTTCGTACCAACTTCTTAATCAAATATGGCCGAGGGTATGTTGGAGCAGCATAAATATCCCCGAAGCTGCGTGTATCTTCAGTTTGTTGTCCCAAATCAGAGGAAGACTTGTCTTTCTCATTGCAGGTAAGAATTGTTTATGTTCGTAAACTTCTTAAAGAATAAGTACCTTTATTGTTAAAGATTTCGGTTATAATGTTCTTACTTTTGCAACATTGTTGTAAGTTATCATTTTATTTTTGATGTTTTAATGTAATGGATTGTCTTATTGTTTTTTAAGAATTTGTTATCATTTGTATTTGCAATAATTATTATGGTGGGAAGATTAATTCGCTACAAACTTCTCGCTAAGATTTCATTTGGGAATAATATAGTCATTAAGTAATAAAGAATAATATTTAGCAATCAAGTAGTAATCGATTCCAAATAATCAGTATTCTAATTTAAATAGATGAAATATATTCTTTAAAATATTTGTTGCATTAATCGCGAAATTTATGCTCTTGAATTCAATCGATTTCTAATTATTTGTGTTATGTTCTAATATACAGAAATTACACAAACGTAAGAAGTTAGTAAGATCGAATGAAAAGTATAAGATGCATTTTATGTATTTTTCAATATAAAGGCTTTATAAACTGTATCTTTAGAATGTAGCATTATATATCTATCTATATCAATTATATAAATAAAGTTTGTTACTCCGAATCAGAGGAAGACTCGTCTTTCTCATTACAGGTCCCCGTGTATCTCTTGCACTGCCAAGCTTTTCCCCAAGATGTAATTGTATCTAAACCGTTATGCGTGAGTGACACCTTCTTAAGGAAGCCCAAACTTTCCCCCTCTCTCTCTTTAATCATTTATCGTGTCAGTTCTTAAGTCATGAGTAGTTCCATGTCATAGCAAGAAGATGATGATAAAAGTCCTTATAATAATACTACCATGTTATATTTGTATAGGTTATCGCTTCTAAAATTGTTTAGTTCATTCTTCTGAATTCAAACCTGAAATACTATTTATTTAATTGAACAAGAAACTGTTGACACATCAGTACTTCACAGGCCATAACAGAAACGTCATCGCCTTCAAATTTGGATTTCTTTTGGATTTGAACTGAATTTTATTCAGGACATTTTATTACTAGGACTTGCGTCTTTAACTTTTGGATTGTTTTGGATTATTTCTCAATATTTTAAGTTCTTTTTTTTCTCTCATTTTTCACTTTGTATTTTAGGGAAATAAATTGTGTCAAATTTTGCAAAGCTTGTTGTCTTCACTCTTTTCTTTTCCTTATTTTAAGAGCATAGACTCGTAACAACACGATTTTGACTGGTGTCTCAAATAAAAGTCCAAACAATTCACTTCACGTGATATGAATGAAATGATCAATGTGCATACTGTGTTTATCACATTGTGGTATGGGGGGTGGATGTGGGTGAAAATTAAAAGTAAAGTGTGCGAAATTCAAATAGGTGAGGAACAGTTGAAACATATATAATGATTGAAAGCGTACTTTCTGTATTAAAGAAACAGTTATAATTTTTAATGCTGAAGACAACTCTTTTTGCACTAACAACATAGAACTTTGTTGGATGAGGGATGGCTGTGGAGATGGAGTGAGAGTGGAATGGAGTGGGTTAAAGTCAATATGCAAGTATTTATGTGTGACTATTTTGGTAAAATATATCGACAGCTTACAGCTACTCTCCATCTGTAACTAACAATTTAATAGGCACCAAAAACGTGTTTGTATGTGTTTTTTTCAGCTTTATCAACAAAGGATGTTGTGCTTACATGATGTGACGACATGGTTTTCAGTCACTTCATGTGAGCACAGTAATTTGTTCTCGCAGAGGTTGATATAATGTTTTCAGGATTATTCATGTGCATTGATGAAAAATGAAAGCAAACTGTCCTTTGGGTTGACTTTAAATTTACCAAATATTATCAAATGTTTCTTTGTTTTGTTAACTTTACCGGCATTTCACTTCACTGTATATATCATGCCGAGAAAATGTTAGTTAAGTACCTTTCTCAAGAACACGTCGATGCAGCGGGCCTCGGCTGGTAATGGACGGAAACATACAGATTGCTTGGAATATGCACATAAAGCGTGATTGAAGTGACGCCTATTATATTTTTAGATCACTCATTGATGTAAATTCAGCATAGCGATAAATTTGGCATCTTCATGTATCTCTATCCGTTAATCAGTGCACTAGATTAAGTGCTGTCAAAAATTTCCATTTACTCTCCATGAATGTATGTTTTATTCTTGTTAAATAAAATATAGACTAAGCGAAAAGAGGATATCATGTCCGTGTCGTTATTCCCTTGCATAAACATCGTATTAAGATAATAATTCCATTTATTGAAAATAATAAAAGAACAAAAAATATATGCACGATAAAAATCTCATTCTATGGAAATTTGGAAAGATTGTAAGATTTTCCGAAATTGAGATTTTAGCACATTATAAGTATTCACGAACATAAAACAAGCTTTGTACGTGGTTTATAATACTTCAAAACAGTCTTTGTTTTTGTTATCTAAAAAAGCTTAAATAAGTAAAAAATAATAGACATAGAAGCTACAATATAATCATACAACAACTTCGTCGCCTGCTGATCAATGTATCATTCCACACTTACTGAATCACTTAAAGGTTCGAAAACACACAATTTTAATTTTCAATGACTTCCCACATGTACACTAATAATACGTTAACAGAGAATATAATGTGTTATTTGGACACTTACCAATTAATGGCAGCGGTCAAACATGTATTTTATTGACACTTTTTGACAAGGTATTTCTTATTTATCAATACAATGAGTCACTGTACATCTTCTTCAACACCAGTACTAAAGAGCAATCAACACAATGTTAAATTTATGCGGCAACTGGTAATGTCCCTCTATCATGGCCACGTTTACTTTCCTGCATATATGAAATTAGAAAACCAGAGAGGATGTGAACTCCTGGCATAAACAATTCTACTACAGTGAAAACATTACAATAAAATTTACCCTCCAATGTAGAATCAGAAGAAAACCTTTGTGTGGATTATTTAAGGCATCTTTTAATGGACTGAACACTATGGATATAATACGTGATCATTAATAAAAATAAATCATTATATGTGACGTAAGAAAATTCATTCAGTTCAATTTACCTCTTGCTACCTTTAACTCAGTCACAACAAACAACATAAAATCTAAACAATCTTGATACACATCTAGAATTGCATCACACACTAGACTTTGTAGTCATTTGTATCCCAATATACCTATATTTGGACATATGCGTGTGTGTGACTAAACGTCCGTCCATATATATCCTCCACTAGTCGCCCATTACGTCCTAAAAGAGGGCGCATCGACCCTATTCTACATACACACGGTGTGCGGCTGGGGATTCTTTACATAAAGTGGATTAAAGAACTATATATTTGCCTCTTTACTTATACCTGATAAAAAGTCTAAAGTATTCACACAATCTCTAGTGTCCCCTTACCGATTTTGAAAAAATTAAAGTTACAAGAAAACAAAGTGTACATAACTTGTTGGATTTATAATTTGTTAGCTTTTTTAATAAAACGGGAGTTTCTCAAGTAACACGGATGCCATATTTGCATGGGCGAGTCTAAGCTATTAAGCAACAGATGTGATCTAGTTCAAGATAATACCAATAATTTCCTACATTTTGGATGTGATGTGATGTGATTATGATTTTTAACATAGCTTTAACAATTTTTCAGTCATATCGCTACGATGTTTGCAGTGTGGCAGTTTATAGTGATGTCTATCACTGGGGCATTATGCCGCAGACATGTAGCATGATGTCCCACCCAGTCACATTATTTTGTCACCAGGCCGACCAGTCCTAACACTAGCCTCTTAATGCTGAACGCCAAGCGAGGCAGCTGTTAATACCATTTTTGTAAGTGTTTGGTGTGACTAGACCGGAAATCGAATCCATGACCTCCCGCATCCGTAGCGGACGCTCTAACCCTTGCCTACATTTTGGAGTTATATTTCTTTGAACATATGTATATACGAGTTCCTCCTACTTTTTTTGTTCAATTTGGTTTACAAATAATGAAACTAGGCTAATTTTAAGGAAAAAGGCTGTCATAGAACACAGAAAAGGACAGTGGGCAGTCTGTCTGCTTGTTTACATCGCGAGCATCCATTTGCTTTTGGAAAGGAGAATAGGTAGACAGTGTTAGAGATCCATTGGCTACAAATAGGTTAGAAATTATAAATCAATGAAAGAAATGACTATTGTGCATGCATTTTAATATCCTTGTTGCTTTTCATTTTTAAAATCGGTAGAGGGGTACAAAGAAACTGGATGGCTTGCGCGTACTATAAATGAAATTATGGATGCTGACATAACAGTAAGACACATTATATGAATGAATTTCCTGAGTATGACCAACGGATCATGATCTCATAGGCGACGCCAAGTCATCATATTTGCTCAGGTACTAGCATTAGTAGTAGTAACTGTTGCAGTTTATTGTGTTTTTGATGGTGTTGTTATTGGTATTACTGAATAAAACCATATTGAAAAAAGGTTTCATAAATCCATCTTTCGTAAAAGACATCATTTTTATGCACAGATAAACTGTTATATATGCAATGTTATACGACCAACTTAAAAAGATATCTTTTTGTTTGCAGAGAATATGGTCTCTTAAGACAGACTGCAAGGTTTTATTTATTTAATTATTTATAATAATAATAATAATAATAATAATAATAATAATAATAATAATAATAATAATAATGCTACATTATTATTATTATTATTATTATTATTATTATTATTATTATTTTTGTTATTATTATTATTATGAATATTATTATTATCATTGTTATTATTATTATTATTATTATTATTATTATTATTATTATTATTATTATTATTATTATTATTATGAATATTATTATTATCATTGTTATTATTATTATTATTATTATTATTATTATTATTATTATTATTATTATTATTATTATTATTATTATACTGGACATATTCGATTAAGTAATGTAACGCATCGATTATGCAGTATAAGACAGGAATTTCTAATATTGACTATCACTTCGAAACGGTTTGCAATTTTTGTCCCCGTATAAACTTAGATGTGTTCGATTCATTCTTTTGGTTTAGTGTATAATTTTTCACTGCAGATCTTCCTCATATTTTCATAACTTTTTCTATAAAAACAACCAGAGTAAGCCCGATGCACCTTCTGGCATGTCGTAAGAGTCATTCCAGTAAAGACAAGAGCTGCAGTGGATCAGTGGTCAGGGTGGTGGACTCCAAGGGTGCGGTTTCAAATCCTAACACAGTGTCTGCCAGGTTTGCTACCGTGTTGTGGTCTTGGGTAAGCTACTTTTCACCGATGGCCTCGACACTAAATACACTACTTATTGTAAGAAAGCAAACAAAACTAACTCGAACCGAATCCCATTCGACGAGACACTTGCGAGAATTCGTGAAGTCTTCACCATAAGTGTGTATGGTAAAATGATTAATTGATCTCTACTGATTGAAAATACTTTGTAATTATTTTGTAGAAGCAAAACTACAAAGAACAATGTTTTAGATCTCAGTTTCATAAGCACAAGTTGAAACGAATGTAATTGAGAAAAGCTTGGTAACCAGCCATGTCTGCATCCTGTGTAGGATAGACTTGACGTCACCGCGTCATTACAATCAAGTATGATATCGCATATTCTCATTAGTTAATGAAATCATTTTGCCAATCATTTGAAGAAAAAGAAAATAAACGTGTTTTGTCAAATTAAGGAAGAAAATATTTCTTTTACCAGCTTTTGGTATAGGAAAAATCTCAGTTAGCCACACAATAGTCTGGCTGAGTGAGACGAATGTGTTATCTAGTACTCTGAACTCAGTTGGAGTTACAGTGCTTTTCAAAGGCATTTATTTTGTTGTTGCGAGTTTGATCTAAATTGTTCAATTTCTCGGAATTTACAATTTATTTTCCTTGCAGACTTTATTTAGTGCTCATCCGAATTCTTTGTAAAAAACATTTATTGGAAATTAGCCGGACTTCTAAATATTATTTTAGTGATTCAACAAGGAAGTGTTGACATGACAATACAAAGCAGGTTATAGAAGACGCATTCTTCTTCCATCTTGGAACTTCATTGTGATTAAAACTTTGATTCATTTAGAACTTTCTAGTGAAAGGACATATTATTAATTTTAGGATTAATTTTGGATTAGATTCACAAACTGTAAGTCCTTTTTCGTATTTTTACCTTGTTTTCTAGGGAAATAAATTATTTTGTTACATTTTACAAAAGTTTGATGGCTTCACTCTTGTCTTTGTTACTTTTGAACGAGCCTAGACATGTAACAAAAGTTTATTGCCCAGGAAATTAAACAATATTGCCATTAATTCAAAATAGATCATTACATATATTGTCGTCAGTCATTTCACACGGTAACCCGGTGGAAAAGAGATCTTGAATATTTTGTTATTTTTATTGAAATGCATTGCCATGATGAATATTTGATGGCCTTCTTTTTATGGTCCAGTTATTTACATTAAGTAATTGGAATTAGCTTATGTTCCCTAACACTTTTGCATGTATGGTCATGAAAAGGAGCAGACGAGACATCAAACTCTGCTGAATTCTTCTTAGTATTATATTTCTGAGATTCAATATATGTGTTACTGACCGAAGCAATAGGAAATACACCTGAATGACACACCCTTGGGTTACCTCTGTATATGTTGCCCTTGGATCATGAATGGAAAACTACTGAGATCCTCATCTTACAATATTTTGCACGAACTGTTAATGGTCACATCATGGACTGAGTTTCAATTTAACACCTGGAGTTTGGCGATAATCACGATGTAGTAAACACACTTCGCTGTCGCTATCTGTATGTTTTCGCAGTGCAAGATGTTTATAGAAGAAAACAAAGTTTCTAATGGTATCGAAAAGACAAGGGTAAACAAATATTGAGGTAGTGCTTGAAAAAATGCGTTAGATTAACTAGCAGTATCATTTTGTTTTTTTTGTCGTTTATTTGAGCTCACTTTAGAGACTTGGATTGGACAAAATATAGCTTAACATAAGCATGGCATTGAGTCTACTACCATACGTTTGAATGATTTGTTCCGCAGAGAGATACTATCTAAAAGAGAATATGATGAACTCCTGGACGCAATCGAATAGGTTTGGTAATCCAGTTCACTTTAGGAAAAAGTGGCGCAATGCTTACACATAAGGCAAACCAAGCGTTTCCGAAGGGTTTTGCGGAAGCCCCATAGAATAATTGTTTTTGATATCTTTACAAAACTGATGATGCCGCCAGTGAGATCCATAAAGCTATCGATCCCGAGGTTCCTGTCGTTTTTCTGATATGCGATGAAAGGCAGGACATGCTGCTTGATTGGCTAAAACTGAAGATGAAGGGGGTGGGGTGGCAGACCAGCCTTCCTTCTTCTCACAGTCTTTTTGGAATAGCCCAGACTTTTCTTGCAATCGATCATGAAAAATGCCTCTTAAAGGCTAATCCCAACCATACCAATGAAGGTCTGTGGAGGATTGCCCTCCCTAGCTAATATGTCGTTGCTGGCGAAAAGCTATGGGAAATAAGCTAGACTGGAGCTGAGATTTTGTTGCACAAGTGGTGTTTACCAGTTATTGCTATTGACATTATATATCTATCTATATCAATTATATAAACAAAGTATATATAGCTTCACCCGGGCGTGTACCATTTCTTTTGTTGTCTAAGGTGAAACAAGAAGTGCTCCATATGTATCAAATAGCATCATTGAGGAAGTAACTTAGTCCACAGAATGGTGTGCGCCTATTGTAGCAGTCCTTAAGAAAAATGGCAGTCATAATTTGTGTTAACTTAAGCTTAATGAGGCTTTCAGACGGGAAAGATATATGCTCCCTACTTTAGATGATATATCACCGAAGTTAATAGGCTTCACTGCCTTCTTCAAACTTGATGCTGAAAGCGGATTTCATCAAATACCTTTACATCCAGAAAGTGCAAAACTGACAACCTTTATTACTCCGCTGGGTCGCTTCTGCTTTAAACGAGTCCAATTTGGTATTACGTCAGCACCAGAGATATTTCAAAGAAAAAGTGCACAGCTGCTACTGGTTATAAAGGGGCAGAAGCAATTATGGATGATATACTAATTTATGGCAGAACCTTAGAGGAGCATGACAGACGCATAAATTTGGTACTGAAGAAACTCAATAGGAGTGGTTTCAAGCTCAATAACGAAAATGTGAATTTAGGAAGAACATACTGGAATTCTTCGGCCACGTGATCAGCTCGGTTAACATACTTCCATGTCCAGAAAAGGTTGCAACAGTGAAAGAGCTACCTGCTTCATTAAATAGGTGGGGTTCTACAGTTTTGTATTTAGCATAGGATTAGAATTTTAAAGAAAGAGAATTTCCCCGGGTTTCCTTACTAGTTATACTGGCTATTTAAAAAGACTTTGTATATCTTAGGTAATATTCAAAGAACCTATAATACCCTTTATTTTGGTGTATGATTGATGGATGTTATATGAGTTATAGAGTATACAGCATGGCCTTACTCCAGATGTGCACCTTTCAAAATAGTGCTAGCTCTATTTGTTCATTTTCACTTCCCGAAATTCAGAGGTAAATTTAAAAAAAAAGAGCCGATAACTTTTTTTTTTTACATTTTTTGTATTTTGTAATTCATTCATTGCTCTTTTAAAAGCGGGTATTGTCTAGTTTGGCAAAATTAATTTTCCCTATTTTAGTAAATTGCCAAGGATATTGTATTTTAGACAAAACCATGTTGATTTTTAGAGCACAATGAAGCAGTCATTTTAGTTAGAAGTGTGCTAAGATCATTTAAAATTTCCAAAAGTACAATATCCAAAGGCATTTTAGCCACATTGCATGAAAGTAGCGTATAGGTATGCCAACATTATCTCCACTGTGCTTATTGAAAATGCAAACAACTTCACCTTACATACATCTCTCTCTCAAAAGCACATAATAATTGGTGAGTGCCACCATAAAGAGTATATATGTATTAATTTTGTATCATTTAAGTTTGATTGTATGGCTGAAATATTTAAGTCGCAATAATCAAAACAGTCTTTTTGTAATAATTGTCCTGTATTCCTCCCCTCAGAACAGCGTTAGAGTCAGAATCTCAAACAGGTACAGCCCCCCCCCTTCCTTATGATAAAAAGTGAACTGTCAACATAGCAATCAGTGTTATACTAAAAGACAGGAACATTAAGCTAGCCATATTTATCCCTGAGATGTCAACAATACATTTTTACAGTTTAAAAAGGGATGGAACAGGTGAGGTTCATAAAAGTCAAAGGTCAAAAGGTAAAATATTAACATATTGTTTAATATGGAATAAAGCAAATTTGCTTTGTCTACATTTATGTTTTAATTTCATAACAAATCAATGAAAAGAAACATTTTTACTATGTATTTCTTTTGCTTAATGCAACAGTTTTCAATTAAAGTTGACTTTATTCCTATATACTAAGACTTCTACTTTCCCCATAATGAAGGTCACTATCCATACAAAGATGCCTCATGTCAACTTATATAAGTTAGAGCAAAATAACAATAATTAGCTTATTTTCTAGTATAAAATCAATGATTATGTATCAATTGATTCAGAACATCGTACATAATAATATGAAAATATAAATAATTGCATAAATGATTATATTTGTTTTAAGGTGGAGCTTTAGATTTTCGTATTTAGCATAGGGTTAAAATTTTAAAGAAAAATAACTTCTCCGGGTTTCCTCACTATTTATACTGGTTATTTACAAAAGACTTAATATGTCTTAGGTATTGTTCAAAGAACCTTTAAATCCCTTTTTTTTGGTGTATGATTGATGGGTGTAATATGGGTTATAGGGTATACAGCTTGGCCTTACTCCAGATGTGCATTTTTTAAAAAGGTGCTAGGTCTACTTGCTCATTTTCACTACCCGAACTTCAGAGATAAATTGTAAAAAAAGAGCCGATAACCTTTTTTTTTTTAAAAAAATTTATGTATTTTTTAATTCATTCATTGCTCGTTTAAAAGCGGGTATTGTCTAATTTGGCAAAATTAATTTTCCCTATTTTAAAAGCTGCCAAGGATTTTGTACTTTAGACAAATTCAGCTTGATTGTTGGAGCACAATGAAGCAGTCATTTTAGCTAGAAGTGTGCTAAGATCATTTAAAATTTCCAAAAGTACAATATCCAAAAACATTTTAGCCACATGACATGAAAGTAGCATACAGGTATGCCAATATTATCTCCACTGCGCTTGTTTAAAATGCAAACAACTTCACCTTACATACATCACTCTCTCAAAAGTACATAATAATTGGTGAGTGCCACCATAAAGACTATATAGGTATTATTATTGTATGATTTAAGTTTGATTGTATGGCTGAAATATTTAAGTCGCAATAATCAAAACAGTCTTTTTGTAATAATTGTCCTGTATTCATCCCCTCAGAACAGCATTAGAGTCAGAATCTCAAACAGGTACAGCCCCCTCTTATGATAAAAAGTAAACTGTCAACATAGCAATCAGTGTTATACTAAAAGACAGGAACATTAAGCTAGCCATATTTATCCCTGAGATGTCAACAATACATTTTTACACTTTGAAAAGGGATGGGACAGGTGAGGTTCATAAAAATCAAAGGTCAAAAGGTAAAATATTAACATATTGTTTAATATGGAAGAAAGCAAATTTGCTTCGTCTACATTTATTTTTTTAATTTCATAGCAAATCAATGAAAAGAAAGTTTTTAACTATGTATTTTCTTTTACTTAATGCAACAGTTTTTCCCTTCTCGAACTTCAGAGATAAATTGTGAAAAAAGAGCCGATAACTTTTTTAAATTTTTTTTTATGTATTTGGTAAATCATTCATTGCACTTTTTAAAGCTGGAAGCTGGTATTGTCTAGTTTGGCAAAATTAATTTTCTTTCCCTGTTGTAATAGCTTCCAAGGATAGTGTACTTTAGACAAATTCAGGTTAATTTTTGGAGCACAAGGGAACAATTATTTTAATTAGAAGTGTGATAAGATCATTTACAATTTTCAAAAGTACAATATCCAAATCCATTTCAGCCATATTACATGACAGTAGCATATAGTTATGCCAACATTCTCTCCACTGTGCATGTTTAAAATGCAAGCAACGTCATCTTACATACATCACTCTCCCAAAAGTACATAACAACTGGTGAGTGCCACCATAGCAGTGAGCTTCATCGCACCATGGGCATGATCAACTACCTTGGTAGATTTCTCCCAAAACTTGTCTACAATAATGCGACTAATTATGGATCTGCTGAAATCAGACACAGCCCGGTATTTGGGCCCAGGCCAGGATTACGCCTTCACGAAAGTCAAGGAGATGCTAACATCCAAACGAGTCTTAGCATTTTATAACCCTGGCAAGGTGACAATTTTCAGTGCTGATATCAGCAGTTATGGAATTGGATTGGTGAGGCAATTTTCCAACAACATCGAGAGAAACTCAAGTTGTTTTCTTCCCCAAAACACTCACCCCTGTTGAGGTAAAATATGCACCGATAGAGGAGTGCCTTGCATGTTTGTGGGCGTGTGAGAAGTTTTCACGATATCTTGTTGGACTGGGCTCATCAGACTGCAAACTGACCATAAACCGTAAGTGCCAATGATCAACACACATGATTTAAATAAAGATCATTTGAGGTTGTGTCAATGACTGTTGATGCGGTTGAGACGCTTCAACGTAAAGGCAGAGAATGTAGCTTGAAGCTTTTGTTAGTTCCAGACACTCTTACCCGGAGCCCTCTCTTAAGACAGAAAGCCAAATACAAAGAGGAAGTGGAAGTTTTTATACAGTTAGTGGAGCCATGCAGGCCAATTTCCGAAAGAAAATTAGAATAAACAAAAGAAGGTCACAGGAGTGACCTCCATCTGAGGACTACAATGACTTTCACCAGAAATGGATGGTCATATAAGCATAATAGCTGTCCCCTAGATGTACATCGATACTTTGCTGTATGCAGTGAACTCTCAATTCAGAACAACCGGTTTCTCTTCAGGGACAGAGCTATCATACCTACAGTCTTAAGGCACATAATTCTTGATAACATCCACGAGGGTAATCAAGGATTAGCCAAATGCTGTTATAGAGCCAAAAGATGTGTATGATGGCCTGGAATCGTGAGACTTATCCAAGACAAAATAGAGACTAGTGAAGTGTGTCAGATTAGGAAGGCAGCACAGAGCAATAAAGACAACCTCTCTACCAGACAATCCATGGCAGAAAATTGCAATCAATATTTGTGAAGTAAAACAAGAACTATACCTGGTAGCTATTGACTACTTTTCTCGCTATTTGGAAATTATTCATCTAACAAAAACAACTTTTCAGCAGGTAAATGGAACGCTAAAGAGCACATTTGTACAATGGGAATCCCATGAATCGTAGTGTCAGACAGTGGGACACTGTTCACCTTCTCTGAATTCAACTTGTTTGTTAAGAAATACAACTTCAAACAAGTATATACCAGTCGTCACTACCCACAAGCAAAGTCTATAATTAAACAGGACGATATATTACTTGATTTGATGGCTTATAGTCACATCTACAGCTGCGACAGGTACCAGCCTAGACCAGCCCAGCCCAATTGATAATGGGACGCCAGTGAGGACCACCTTGCCCATTATTGAAAAGAAGTTAAACCCTAAGGTGACAAACCTCAAAATCATCAGGTAGAGAGACCTTAACACAAAACAAAGATACAAATTATTTTACAACTGGAGTCACACTACACGTAATTTACCAGATATTACTGAGGGAGACGGCGTCTGAATCAAATGGCAAGGAAATGACAAGTTACCAACACCAGGCATAGTTATTCAAGCCGACAAAGACCAAAGAAGTTTCTTAGTAAAAACTCCCAACGGGATATACAGGCGTAATTGAATTCATCTACATGGAATAAAATGCCTTTAAGAATCTACTTCCAGTCAATACAAATTTGTCTTCATACATTGTAACAAAGTCCTTACTATGTTTAGTCAGGACTCATTTTATGTCCAGCAAAAAATCTCTCAATAACATGGATTCCGTGCAACTATTTCATGATTCTTCTACCCAGCATGACTCAGTGCAGATGACCCCCAACATGCTAGCTGTACCCAATAGCATGCCAGCTGTACCCAATGGGTCCAACAATCCAAACACTCCAGTGCGGACGTCAAGTGGGAGGGTCATCCGAAAACCAGACAGATTAAGTGATTTTATCTAAAAAAATTGACTTTTATAAATGTGCCAATTCGTAGTTCAGTATTTGATTTCTGAATTATTGCAATATAATTGGAATTTTATGTTTTCTATAGTATTAGAATTAGGACTATCATGTGTAAGTTTTCAGCAACCTAGTATACAATTCAATTCCGTCAAATTCTTGCAGTGGACAGTTCAGATACAAAGACAGTAAATTCATTGCTTACTTTTTTAATGTTTTCATACTGGCGGAATTGATTCACTTTTTCCTATCTGGTCATAAGCAGAATGTTATGTTCAAATAATCTCAAAAGAGAGGAGATGAATGGTATCCTAGTTTACTTGCTAGTTCTAACTAATAACTGATTCCCTTAGTAGCTGTACTATTAGATAGAGACTGCTCCCGGAGATAAAGGGGCGCCGCGATCCATCATGGGAGATATCTGATGTGTATTAGGAACCTGTGTTAATAAACCCTGTGTCTAACGACTTCAAAACTTCCTTGTTTTTATGACAATACGTACGGGAGATTGTTATTTAATTACTTGTGGCGAAACCAAAGCATATCGCACGTTCTGTGTCACCGCGTAAAATTAATCTTTTAAAAATGCTAAAGATGTCTTGCATATTTCTGCTATATTATTTTCACATCTGAAAAGAAGTATTCATTATATACAATATAGAGTTCGTGTCATTCACCATGTTCAATTGTCTCCAATGATGAGATCTTTTTCCATTATATAAAGTCGTTTGCTTATATGATACAACCTACTCAAGAAATCATTAGCCATTTTGCTAAAAAATCGTATTTCATTGCAAGTGGTCCACAAAACGAGGCAATTGTTAAATATTTAGCAGCAGAGAGGCTGAATAGACAACTTTGCCTGAGACCTTATTTTTGAAAATTAAGGGTTCCGACGAAGGCTGAGAAAAAAAATTTTTGCCTTAATAATGAAAACTTCCCTAATTGACCATATTTTTGCTCGATTTATTCACGATGTGGTCACTACGCGTATGTCGTTCAGCATCTCTGCTGCTACGAATTAAACAGCCAGTATAAATATTATCTATAATGAGTATTGGAGAACCACACTCAGCTAAAGTAGCTCGAGAGCGACTAGATGCAATTAAAAAATAACAACTACAATCGCGTCATGAATCTCGATTTGAATTTGAGGAGGATACAAAACAGTTGTTTAAACACATCACTGAGACCACTAAATGTATTCAACCTGTGTTAGAGAAAACCGCTGAAGCAACTGAAAAAATAGCAAAAAGAACTAAGAAAACAAAAAAGATTTTTGAAAAACTTCCAGCCGAAATAGCTGCTTGATGGCAGTCTCGGAAATACCTGATGATGCAGACCAGACAGAAGGTGATACTCAACAAATATCAGGACAAGCGCGAGTCAGGGTTAATATATCTGATAAAATTACCAAAGATGTCATTGATAACATCAAAGAGACCAAAAACGTAAAACAATTATCTGCTAGTGCTGTGAAAGGTTATGATAATCGAAAACAATATCTAAAACCTGAATATGCTGATGTTATAAGTCGCGATAATTGGTACAAATGGATATTTCGCATACACTGTGACGTTGATCAAGCTCGAAACAGCAATCAAAGATATATTGAGTATATTCATGTAATAGATAGTTATATTGCCTTCATGCAATTACCACCAGAACAACAACAGGTATTAAAACAACAATCGCTAAAACAACGAGAACAAGAACGATAAGAAATAATAGAACAACAACAAGAACTAAAACTATTTGAGCAATCAAGAAGTGATTACCCAAGATCAACAAAATCACGAATACCAGTTCTATCTCTTACACCAAAGAAAACAACACCACCGAAACCAAGTGAAGAGGAAGAAGAAGAATTTCAAGACGCTCCCGGCGCAACTGGAAGTGGTCTTATTACTTGTCCCAATAATGTCCTCGCAGATGTCGATCGACTAGAAATTCTCATTGGAGGAAAACGAGCTGGTAATAATTCATCAGAAATTATTAATGAAGCAGCTGATATTTGCAAACGATTATTTAGTGTCAGTATTATGGACATTGATGTGTATCGATCTCTCATTAATGAAATCGCTGATGACTACCACAGTGACTAAGTCACAGTGATTAGATACAATTAGTGATAAAGTCAGTTAATGTTGTTGTTGTTGTTGTTGTTGGACTTAACGCCATTTATCAGCACACGATAGGCTATTCATGGCGGCCAGTAATAATGGTGGAGGAAGAAACCGAGAAATCACCGGAAAGAACCACCGACCCACGAGAAGCTACTGGCAAGCTTTCTCACATATTCACATTCGCCGAATCCTAGACTCGAACACACGCAGACAGAGGTGAAATGGCAGTGATCCGTAACGGACAGCGCTTTAGACCACTCGGCCACTCGGGGCCCCGAAAAGTCAATTAATAATAACAAAGATCGTGCATGGTACTCAAAGTGGACCTACCATGGTCAGGGTAATAAACTCTCGATTACCGGTATACAGAGCAACCTACGGAGATGGACTAGGCGATGTTGTTCAGGGTCTTTTAAGAAGAATAGCCCCAAAAGCAATACCTATTGCAAAGCAGCTAGGAATGAAAGCTATTGATGTTGTTCGTGAAAAAAGTAAAGACGCTGTTGATACTCTTTGCTAGCAAAGCATTCTCAGCGATCAAAGATAGACTAACGCGATTAATACGCAGACCACAACCCGTCCGACCTCAACCAGTGAAATTACCTAGCACTGAAGTTATGCCCGCAAGTGAAAGTAAAATAATAAATCAAGCCTTTCTAATCAAACACTAGCGGAGTTGGCTGATGTCCCAATGTCAGAGAAGGAAACATATAACTGCTAGTTTGATGGCAGGAAGTGGTCTTGCTTCCCGAAGTAGTCTTCGTGTTGGACGAAGATGATAATAATAAAGATGTTGAAGCGCATATCTGACCCCACGTTTGACATGGACGCACCAGTTCTCAAAGATGAATCTGTTCATGATTATCAGTATTATTCTTATGATGCACCTGACGAGCGTGGAAGAATTGAATCACAAGTTCAGGATACAAGCATATATTCCTTACCCGATGAGGCATTTATTGAAGTCGAAGGAAGACTTTTAAAATTATATAATACAGATTACGGAATTGGCGATCGAGTTGGTTTTGTCAATAATGGTATTATGGCGTTATTCAAATGTGCCGTGGATATGATTGATGCACGAGAGATTGAGATTTGTCATGAAAACATCGATGTCGCCACAACAATACTTCTTGCAAGATACATCAATTATCATTCAAGTTCAGCTGGTCCATCAATGATGTTTGCCAAAGATACAGCTGATCATTCAGAAAGTAGAAACGTAAATATTGGTGATGTGAGAGCTGCAGGAGGAGCTGCTGATGCCCTTCAGTATTATCGATGAATAAAAATTTTAACGTGAGATTTGCATCACGTCGAGCAATGCTGGGTGACGATGAAAGATTTTCATGTGCAATTCCATTATCACATATCTTTAAATTTTGGAGAAGTGATGTAAAGTTTATTTTTGGAGCTAAACATACAGTTGTATTCGAACGAAAAGGTACCGATGATGATTCAATATGGCACGCCGAAGGAGCTGATGATGTTGCAACTAGAGCACTTCATGGTAAAGTTATACTAACCAAACTTTCGCTGTGGATGCCAACAATGACTCTATCGATCACCGAAGAACAACGGTTACTCTCTTTCATGGATCAAGGTGGTAAATCAGCGTTGTCATGTTGACTATGACCACAGATGCTTTCCAAAGTAACATTAATGGTTTATCTACGTGGCAAAAGTCATCACAGAAAGGTGTCTCTGCACCAAGGCATATATTTATTGCATTTCAAGATGCTTCATGAGTAAACTCACAAATACGTAGTATTATGACATTTGATAGACTCGGTGTTACTGAGGTTTCGCTAAGAATAAATGGACATCAAGAATCATCAGAGGACATATTATTAAATTTCGATCAAAACAGTGTTGCTCGTGCGTATCATCGCTTAATGTCGTTCATGGGGCGTGATCAAAATGTTGATACCGGTTTACAAATATCTCAGCGGGATTTTACAACGCTGTATCCGATTTATTATTTTTCGCTGAAACATTTGGATTTGTTTAGACAGTCCGTCGTTGACATAAAATTTCTAGCTCGTGTGAATAGAGGAGTTATTGCAAGTTACAGAGCAATTGAAGTTATACTCAGTGATAAATCAATGTTACTCGAAGGTGTTGGTGGACGAATGAGAGTCGTTGATGCCCCAGTAGAAAATATGTAAACTATTTTCTAAACATCGAATTAGATCGCTCGTATTATTAATAATGTCATATCACGTTAGTGTGAGTCTGACTCCTGGTCAGATTAAAAAACTACAATCATCATCAAAAAATAATTGCGCGGAAAAAAACGATAAAGCGAGAACAACTCGAGGTTGCTCCGAATAAGCTATCGTTGACCGAAAGTCAGTATAATCACTTTAATAAAGCCAAGCGATCAAAGACTGGGGTACGACTTAATCTTTCTGCAACGGTTATTAAAGACATCGCTAAATCGGGTAGTATATTTCAACTTCTCGCAGCTATACCAGCATTAATAGTCGCTGCAGCCCTAGCTGTTGCAAAAGCTGCTGCGTTAGGCGCTGTTGGAATCGCTGCATGGAATGGAGTTAAAGAAAGCAACTGGACAAGGAATCAAAAAAGGGGAAAGGTCTGAGACTTTGAAATGAAATCGATGATTTATTAAATATCACGAGTATGGATCAAAATGAAGTCGTCGCTTTTCAGGATAAACAAGGACGATTAGAAACGAGCAACATACAACTACCCAATTGTACTTATACGAATTCCTACCGGGGTTACTAATAATATCGTTACTTTTGCTTATCAAGGTAAAATACAGGATTCAGGTAAGTCAGTTAACGACTATGTTAAGAAATCCGGCGACGTATTATCTGGTGACATAATAATGTCAGGAAACAAAATTACTTATCTCGGAAACCCAACCTCGGATAACGACGCAATAACAAAACAATACGTTGACGATAGCTTTAGCGATCAAGTGACTGCAATAACAACGATCACAATGAAATGGCCATAGTACAAACTGATTTTACCAATCACGTCCAAACGTCTCTAAGTTTTCGTAGAAATATAAACAGATCCATTAACGAATTTTTTGGAAGTCCACCAACCGTTGACATGAAACTCGTTGACATTAACACGAAATTAAACGATATTATTAGTGGAATTCCTGATATTATTGAAAAAACGAATCTTATTAAAATTCATCACAAACAGGTCATAAACATCGTGTGCGTCGTCGGATCAGGCTCAGTTACATGGACACAACGAAATAAAACCATCAAAAACACCGCGGAGGTCGCTGGTATATATAGGTTGTCTGTGTTTAGCGTTGTAGAATTTAACATACTTGCCACATCTCCATTAGCTAATAAATAAATTGTCTGTAATGTTGGATAAAGATTCTGAAGAAACGTTCACGTTGAAATCATCGGATAGAAGTTTGTCCTCCGCTAATTATTGGTGTTGTCTAGAATTTGTAACTAAAGCTCCCATTTTAATTACTTAATTAAATGACAACGTCATTAGGTATAATGAATCAAATGACTGAGTCACTCATTGACGTACAGCGTCACAGATATAATCAGGCGAGGAAGTGTCAGACTGAACTAAAAACTATCATTGACGAATACACATTGAAAGTAAAACAATGTCGCAGACGCATGGTTGTTATTGATATAGTCGTTTACTCGGTTTCTGCTGTTGTTGCTGGAACCGGATTATTATTATAAACTCTAACTATGACTGCCCCTGCGGTTTTAACGATTATCGTTTCTACGACAACAACATGTGCAGATATTCTCAGTATTATCGCTAAGAATATATATACATGCGCGAGCGATAAATTATGCGAGTACATGTTGAAATTACACACAGCAAAAGCCGCCTATACCAAATTATGATTGCATCTTTCCTTGTACCTCAGTGATGGTAAAATATCTGATGAGGAGTTCGTTACGATAATGAAAACTTACGATGAAGCATTCGTAAAAGAAAACAACGCATTATATAGTGACAATAGCGGAAAGATGAAGAATTAAAAAATAACGATAACAATAATGTCAGAGTCCTTGACATCGTTAAGGGAATTATTGCAATAGATCGTCACTAATATGACACCATCTAAAACTACTATGATATCGGTAAGTTCGAGCAGTCTTGAATTTAGCGTTAAATTTCCAACTGCAATTTCAGCAAGTGAAACTGCATTGGCTCAAATGCGCGTTTATAATAGCTGGCCAAATATCAGGTCGAAAACATTCGGTGGATTGCCAGCAAATAATTCACTGGTATTTGCGAATAAGAATAAACCAGATGGAACACCTGATTGGCAAGTTGTTGGAATTTCAGCGGGTAGTTATCAAATAGAGGAGATTAATGACGAGTTCCAACGCAGAATAAAATCAATAACCGGAAAAGAATCAAAAATAGCTATCACTGTTTACGAACCAACACTATAATCGGCGATTGAAGGAAATTCCCCTGATTACCTTGTAGATATTTATTAAAGAACAATTAGATCAGTGTTAGGATGGCTTGAAGTGGCACCTGTTTATCAAGGACCACCTGAACCACAGAGATCCGACTTTGTCACAGATGTTAAAAAATGAATACAATTTCCAGAATATCGAAAAGTAGAAGAGGCTTATCCATGGAAATTATATTCTTGTACTGACAGAGTTGTGCATTATATAGATAGAATACCAGAACATTTTTTAAAATATATTGATGGCAAGAAAAAAGATTCAATGATAGCAACACTAAATATTGATCTAATAAATTCTTATGCTAGTACGATCAAATCTGAACATGAACGTGTATTTAGAAATCTACAAAATTTACTTTTAAGTATTATTGTTTCTTACAATGATGATTTAAAAAATCAAATAATTGAATCAATACAACATTTGAATGAAGTTGCTTCAGACCAGAGTTCATGAATAATGTTTTTGTTAAAAGAGAGAAAAGATTAGAACTACTACCACCAATTCGAAAAATATTTTGTGAAGATAGAATAATTAATGATGATGACCCAATTCAACGTATTCCAGCCAATCGCATTTTTACAACAGTTTTTCTTAAATATTTTGGAATTACGCAAGAACAATAACTAACATTTATCATTCCAGGATTTGACTCGTCTGAGTTAAAGAAATCAGTTAAAGATCTTATTGATAAACACTTTAAAAGAATATGTGATTCATGGAGAAAATTACCCCCACCACAGTCTGTACTAAAACATAATAATAACCCATTTGGTGCTGGAAGACACATACCGACAGGCATTGTAAACATAACAACAACGATCGCTGTCAATCTCGTTTGCGACGTTCTTGATGG
Organism: Potamilus streckersoni; assembly: GCA_016746295.1. NCBI lineage: Eukaryota > Metazoa > Mollusca > Bivalvia > Unionida > Unionidae > Potamilus > Potamilus streckersoni. The sequence goes on from JAEAOA010001813.1 coordinate 3,070,605, forward strand.
TAGTTTTCAGATAGATCTTTTAAAGTCTAGCCAGGCCCAGCAAGGGTACATATTATACACATTTTCACTGCGAGATCCCTCGGGTTATCTTATTGTATCAGAACCTATAAACCCCGTATACTTGCGTGTTCATAATCCGTTATTATCAAAAATACACTTCAAACTTACAGACCAAAATAATCTCATCTTGGACACAAGAAACGAAGAGATAAATATAAATCTGTATATGAGATCGTAATGCATCAATGCGAAACAAAATAAAATATCTTTGGTACTCGCCTATGGTACCTGATACATAAAGAGTTGGTCCGTATTCTTTGATACTAAAGTATCCACAAATTCATAGTTGGTCCATAAGTATACTTGTTAATAATTTGTAGGTTACTAAATATATATATTTCTAAGGCAGAATATGCATTAGTTTTCCCAAGGGTTTCGTTTTGCGAATACAACTGTTATTGCCCTCCTCGTTACTTTCATTTTCACTTTCATTTTTACTCGTATTTGCACAATGTTTCCTTAACTGTCTTATACGAAAGTTCATAACTTTTTTCTGCTCGTATTCATGAGATAATTCTAATTTGATTTTGTCAATAGCGTTTGAAAGAGGCACAAATAATTGTACCTGATTATCAGTGACTGTTGCCAATGACTTAAACATTCCAACCTGGATCTCCTGCATAAATTTGTAATCGGACGATAGCGTAAACCAGTTTTGGTTTATTAGTTGTAGTAATGAGTCAAAGTCACATAGAATCTTTTCAGTATTAAGAATGTCAGACACATTAATATCGATATGTTGTAATTTTTTAATAGCAGAAGCAATGGCATTTATATTTTCAGTATTCATTATATAATAAATATAGATTTAATATGAAAATACTTATCCTCATATAGAGGACTTTTTAAGATGAAGATGGTTATATAAAATAATTATTTGGATGTGTGATTGATAGGGACGGCACCGTTACATAAACTGATTGATGAATATGAAGATATATACAGATGGTCATGTGACTGATTTATTAATTAGGGATGGCACAGTTACATAAACTGATTGATGAATATGAATATAAATTACAGATGGTCATGTGATTGATTTGTTAATTAGGGACGGCACAATTACATAAACTGATCGATGAACATGAATTATATTTACAGATGGTCATGATAATGAAGACCTTTTTCTACTTGTGAACAGAAATTAACACCCCCATATCAAATCCGTAGGGTGAAAACTATCACCACAAGATATTGACGTTGCGGGAGGGTGAATTAATTTTTTCTTTACAAATAGGGTAGTTTCGGCCAACCCCACTAAAAAGATAATTTTTCGTGGGCATAATAATTGCCCCTCCCATAGAAAAGTTTGCCTTTTACAGGATACGAACCCCAATCGCAATTTCAACAGCCTTTACGTCTAACCAACTGAGCTACCACACATTATATAAATATATATTGAATTAGTTAATATATACTTACATAAACCGGAGTAGTTTTAAAAACTATAGTGTTTGATTTTCTTAACAGAAATAAAAATTTCTGGTATTTTTTTTTCTTCAGTTTCCAAACATTATAGATATATTTTTAATTCTGCATAACATAAATGATATTGTTAAAAGTCTCTGTGTAAGCAGGTCAAACCGGATGTCTTTAAAAAACTTTACGCACATTATGAATTGGGTCACAAATACGGCATATAGAATTATAATGCAGAATCCATCATATTGTTTGATGCATTCTTTGTGGTGTAAGCCATATTTAATCCACACACACATTATTTAGTGTATTTATTGTAATAAATACACAACCCATCTCTTATAGGTTCAGAAATGTGAAATATATATTGTATTCGTTCTACTACGAATAGCGTTGAACAGACCTAATTACACAGCTAGCTTAGAATTTAGTGTATTTAATTACAATAAAATACAAATATGTGAAATATATAAAACGAATTCTTTAAACAGAGATTTCTCTGTTCGTATTTTATGCACTGTTTTCTCAGGTGCTAGTATTTGTTGTGTGTGATTAGTAAGTAAATGATATTAAAATACAGGTAAAAATAACTACGACAAAATCGATATATAACGTATCTAATTACACAGCGAGCTTAGCTAGCCAATCACTAAAGACTATGCACTTGTGAATCCTGCGTGTGGATTTTATGTATATAAACAAAGAATGAAGTACGCGGATTTTATATAATCAATGGGTAAAGTATAATTTTATTAGTGGGGAATGAGTTGCCCAATTAGCATTGTAAAGACCACTGGTAGGTATGTAAAACGTTACTATGTTATCAATCATATGTGTATGTAATGATTCTCCATCGAAGAATTATGATATATCTTATTATACGTGTGCGAACTAAGATTTTCGTTAAGTTTTCTCGTTTTCATTGGGTCAATACCCCAGGGGTGTTAACGGGAATTAGCATTAGGATTGAAATTTGTTTGTCAAATACTGGATTTCTCGGTTTTTTTTAATCATAATTCCATAGCAAAATGATCATAAAAGTCTACAAAATACGAGCAAAAGAACTGGAAAGAACCAGTATTTGACAAACAAATTTAAAACTTTATGTTAATTCCCGTTAACATCCCTGGGGTTTTGACCATACGAAAACGAGCAAACTCAACGGAAAAGAATGATAAAATCGAATAAAATGTCTGAACAATAGCGTGAAAAACAATAAAGTTTGAAAAAATCGAACACAAAAACTTTATAAAAATAATTAAATCTGATTAAGTAGAGAATGTTTCATGATATTGAATATAGTTTATATATCTTTGTAGAGTACAATCTTATATTTTCTGAATCAACTAAGAATACTATGTTTCTAACAACAGCTACAATAACTGAAAAGTTTTATGCTTGTCCCAGTCTCGCTTAATTATCTAAGAACCTGAACATAATATTTCGCTCAAATTTAGAGGAATAAGCAGACTTTGTAACCACTTCGTCAACGGATTTAATTGAGGGTGGTGCAATGTTAAAGTATTTACTAGCGAAATAAATTGACTTGAGCATAATTTCTTCTCCAGATTCTTTATTCACGGATTTAATAGCTTTTGCAAATCCTGCACTCCTAGATTTTTCCAAACCAACAGTTTTCACTTTGCGTGATAATACGTAAATTTTGAAGTGAGTTGTCAACTTTACTGTTGTTTATGTGGTCCACCACATACCCGTCTTTGATCGGTCCTAAAAAACACTCGATCATAAATCTGTGTGATAGATATTTTTTTTCGCTGGCTCTAAACGCAAGATAACCAGCATTGGTAACATTACCTAATAGTTTCTTTCAATCTGCAATTCTTGATTATGCCATTACGATTCGCTTCATAATTGGTTATGATTGGATGTGATACAAACTCATTTTGCTCCATTTATATACTATATACTATTTGTTTAAATCATTGTTTTGAAAATCTAGCTAGATAATCTTCTTCGCGCTTTATAATAGATTCAGGGTTATATTTTTATCGTAATATCTTTTCAACTCCAATGTATTTTTTACCACCACATTGCGCACAAAGGTGCGTCTTTCCTCGCACACCAACATTACACCGTATACACGGTTTAGGTCCTAGACTCCCATTTCTAACGCATTGCATGTGATAACAACAGAACTCGTTTGCGCAATTTTTGTTACACGGAAATTAAAGAAATTGAAAACCTTGCGCTGAAATATACTTCTGACGATGTCAAAGTTCGACAATTACTAAGTAATTGTTTTACGGTACCATCGGTTGCTGCTCATTTCGCTCAGGAGAAAACTCGTGGAAACCGACACGATTAGAATTTCTTGAAAATGTAGTGAGAAATTGTATCGAATACGGACACGGTGGATTGTGGAATACTAAATATAATTACAATGACGTTATCTCAGTTGATATGGTAGCGTGTTATCCTTGAAGTTTTCTTGGATATGGAGAGTGTTCTAAATACTTTAATAGATTTGGACATCCTACACATGACATGACCAGAGTTGCGATAAACGGACCCTTACCAGATTTTGACTTAATAGAGTTGAGATTCACTCAGAACTCCACCCTATTGTTTATGCGTGGTTTGGAAAACACATTTCAGAAAAATGTTGGGCGCCAATAGTTCTGCTAAGATATATGCTAGTTGTTGGAATTTTAGTATCGTTGAAAGTATCTAAAGCTATTATATCATATCGCCTGCAGAAGCAAGTTTGGTTGCCAGAACCTGCTAAACACGGTGAGAAACTTGCAAAAGATCTCGGTAGAAAGATAATCGGTAAATTTACGCAAGGAGGATCACATGATCATAAACGAACTTGTACAAGATTGATTATGGACGATGCTGAACTTGATTTCATAATCGCTGATACGATGGAGAAAGACATATTTATAAGTCGATGTAATGCTTATTTATCAGACAAAACAAAAATAGGTACCATTGTGAGCTATACTGATGGCGAGTCAGGGCTATTTACTCATCTAAGATCTTCGATGCTAGCTTATGTTTTGATAAATCTATTATCGATAATAAACAGATTTCCTCGTTACGCTGTTAGAGTTGTGACAGATTCATTTTATGTACACAAAAAATATAAAGATTCATTCAATCTCGGTAATGGTGAATGGGGAACGTGGAAGATGAAACAAGAAAATATACTTAGTTATTGTGAATCTGCCGATGTTGAAATTGTGGAGACATATTACAGAAATAATCAAGCATCAGAATCATCTGCGCCATCCGTGTATGATCCGGTATCTAGATATAAGACCGTTTATCTTAATGGGTGTGGAGGTTCAGGTAAAACAACACGCGCGATTAACTTATTCATGAGTTTAGATATGATTGTCTTGACACGAACGGACAAACTCACTAGTGAAATAAAGCAACGAGGTGTCGAGTCGTGTACATATCATAGTTTCTTTAGATGGTGAGGAGATACATGTACCCAATCACGAATGGGGGAAAAATATATACCTAAAATTATTATATAGGACGAGATATGCACGGTGCCTCTGGAGGTATTACGAATAATTCTTGATTGGTTGTTACTAAAGAATACTGCTGTGATTATGTGCGGCGATCATGGTCAACCGCCTACCTTTGTTAGGCAGTCTCCACATGAGTGATTGAAAATATTTGTAGATTAATATGAAGAAATACCGATAATCATAGAGCTATTGATAAGTCGCTGAAAGAATTCAAAAGATTAATACGACTTCAACCTGATAAAATACAATGAGCAGTAATGCGTGAGATAATTCCAGAAACATCCATGAACGATGTTTGGACCTTATGGAAACCTGCTGATTTGATAGTTGCCAGTAGAAAAATAGTTCGTGACGAACTGCAAAAGAAATTATTTGCGTTACAAAAGGAAAAATTCCCAACGTTACCTGTACCGTTGTGTTATCGCCCAGCAGATACTAGACAACAAAATGTTGATGTTGAGATTACTAGTGTAGACACTGTCCGGATACAGAATCTTGTGTTAAATGATATTGTCCTTGTCGCTGTTGAAGTTGTCGAGAGCGCATTAAACAGGGATAAATCGCCATGGACGTTCGGGTACGCGATAACGATTCATTCGTCGCAGGGATTAACTATCACTGATACTAAAGTTTGGATCGACGATGATCGTATTGAGTGGTCAAATTTAGTTTATTTCGCAGTATCTCGAGTTAAAAGAATATCACAACTAAAACGAGTTATCATGGATTGCGTAATAACCAAAGAAATCACTAATAATGTCGATATCAAAAAAGAATTTGTCAGCTATAATCTGTGCGAAAAAATACAATAATTGCGAGTTTGATATTAATGTGGATATTATCATGATGTTAAAACAAGGACAAAATAATCATTGCGCAAATTACAACGCAATAATGTTATGGCAGTGTCCGGGAAATAACCCAAGACAATTTACCGTTGATAGAATTAATAGTAGTCGTGGTCACACGCGGCAAAATGTGATGCTGACCTGTTTGGAGTGTAATCGACATCGAGGGGCTGCGAGTTTATAAAAGTGTACTCGGTGGTAATTGCGTATCCTCAGGAATTATTTGTAATTGTTCGCGTACAAATCCACGCTGAGGAGCAGTTGAATCTAATCTGTAGATTGCAGGTCTACCTGTGGACCTTACCACGCTGGATATTTTGTGTGTGGTCACACTTCAAATAGTTGCTTTTTCTGCCTCCTTCGAGTTCGCCAGGTTCGTATAAATATCTAACCGTAACATTGCCTAGTACTGTTTGACAAATAGATTGACGTTTTATTGGTATATATTTTTTGTGATCGCATCAGACGGTTTCATAGAAGTTACGCGAATAACTTCCTTATTCAGCGCAGCTATCACACTCGGTAACGTCGCAACCCATTCACGAGATCTATCCTTTGTCTTAAAGTCAGCAGATATTTCCTTTGCATATTGATAACAGAATAACCGTTCTGCAAGTGTTCGATTAAATCGTTTAACGATTGCCTGATCACGATGAATCTCCGTGTGCCCTTGTCTGATTTTAACGTTGTGCTTGGTCATCAGCAAAGATACTGCACCAAGAAATTCTTTGCAAGGATCAACCTGTTAATTACCAGCTCCTATTATTATGGCGGATTTTATCAGAAAACTGGCGAGTTTTTCTCTGAGAGATTTATTAGGTATAGAATTTAAAGCGTAATCAAATTCACATATGCGAGATGCCGTTGTTGCAAATCAGAATTTTTATACGCTACATCATGAGTGTGACACGCTTAATCTATCTTATTTACTGGATACTTTTCAGGTTTTGGTCGATCTTGGTTATCGAGTCTGATATCGAGACGAGTTCCAGGACCTTAATAATTATATCCGGGAAGTGGTTTCTCACCAGGATATTTTGCCCATGGAGTTCCTGGCAATTTCCCCAACGAGAAGCGGCTATATCACCACCACGCACAATTTGCGACCCGAAAACAAATTTATATTTTTTGTACCACATTTTGCACACTTGCCTGGGAGTGCTTGTCTCTTATTTTTTGTTGTTATCGTTGTCAATCAATCTTTGGGTGTTGTCGCTCTACATCGAACACAATATAAACTAATATCATTATTATAAGGATATAATTGACTTTTCTGCGACACGAAAACAAAAGCCAGTAAGGCAACATCCCGCGTTACCAAATTCTATCAGAATGATTATAATAGGCCAATCTGGATCTGGTAAGACGCAATTATTGCTTAATCTGATAATGCGATGGCTCAAGTGGAATAAGTTGTATTTAGTAGCGCCATCTGTAGATGATCAACGATGTTACGAAATACTTTAAGATTTTAATCAAAATGCGAAATTACTGGACAAAAATGATATCATTGATTTTATTACTGATATTGATGAAGCTCCATCCGTAGATGACTTAGATGGATTCATCAATTACCTCGAAGTGAACGATGATGTAATGCTAGACAAACAATCCAATCCAGCTAGAATATTTTCTCGAGGAAGACATAAAATTTCTGACGTGATTTATGTTACTCAGAGATATACTCAGATACCTAAGGTGATCAGAGATAGCTGTAATATTTTGGTTGTGTTTAATGGCGTAGATAATTATACTTTGCAAAATATTTATTATACTTGGTGTTCAGGCGACATGAAGATGATTAAATTTAAAAATTTCTTTTCTAAAGCACAAGCTGAGCTGTTCCTTTTGGATTTATAAAGATAAACTTGCACGATCCTAGATCAAGGTATCATGTAGGTTTAGATAAAATATGTGGTTAATTTATAGCAGCAGAGAGGCTGAACGACATACTTGTAGTGACCACATCGTAAATAAATCGAGCAAAAATCTGGTCAATTAGAGAAGTTTTCATTATTACGGCAAAAAATGTTTTTTTCCTAAGCCTTCGTAGGAACCCTTAAATTTCAAAACATAAGGTCTCAGGCAAAGTTGTCTGTTCAGCCTCTCTGCTGCTTATTTAATAATTTAGCTACGCATTAAGCATGTTTTCTTAAATATTAGTCTTACTTTGTACAATTTATTCTTTCATAGGTGTTGTGGTTACCAGTAGCTTATCCAAACTGAGAATGAGATATCTATTGTCAAGAACGGATCACGTGGAAATTAAAACTCTCGAAGTCTCTATCACCACAGAGTTTGACACGGCACAAATCACCACTGTTTGGAGGTATCATTATTCAGGTTTGAAAGGATGAAGAAACGCTGACAAGAATCAATAAGAATATTTGAATTAGACACATAATTACTATTCAATTTATAAGGGATATGTATGATATTTGATAGGATATGTTCATTAACACCCATTATTTGACAATCCAAAACTCATATTCCAATACTCCAATACCCAAATTCCTACAAGCAAAACTAACTAGGATTTAGAAGGAGGTATGTAATAGTTACTATCACACATAACCACTCGACCTTCAGTTTCTCCCTCTTATGTTTTTCTCTTTACCCGGTATGTGTATTCTTACTTGCTAATATCAACCTGGTACTTGAGTAGAACTTTATGTTTCTCATGATGTGGAGATTAATATAATTACAACATATAGCTTCAGAGCAATCAAAATATTCAATAGTTAAATACGTTTATGAAATAGATTTGGTCGTTTATATGCTGAAAATAGTGTATGGTATTTACTTTTCGTCGCAAAATAAATTTGTTTTATTTTCAATCATATACAGCTGATTCTCCTTTTCATTTTTCTGTCGAGTCTTCTTCATTCCTCTGTTGAGTTTCCTGCATTCTTCTGACGAGTCTCATGCATTTTTAAATTGATTCTTCGGATTTTTTGTTATGAGTCTGACGAGTTTCCTGCATGAGTTAATTATGTGGCTGATTTATAAAAGACATTAGATTTTATTAAGTTCAATCCAAAATAATCCTAGCTTAGCATATGTAACATTTATACCCATACTGTTTGCAATCGAAATATGGTATCATTAAGGACTGGTGTCACTTTAACGACGCTCAAAAGTATAAATAATAACAATAGTGTCTATTTTAGAAATCGGAGACATATGAGTTAAAACCAGCATATAAAACTCGCACAATGCACTCTGGTCAAGTCTTTGTCACATGTGCATACCAAGATCTGTATGGTAGTAAGCTTGTCGTGGAAAAAAAGCAATATTACCAGTATTCTAATTACTTATCCCTGTTCCTAGTCTATTAAAATTTTCTGTCAAAATACCACAAATCTAATGTGTTTGTTTCATTGTTTCGTTAGCCAGTCTTTCGTTTTTATCCTTATCTTTCTAAGTCAAGTCTAGCCTTGTGTATCTCAGGTGAAATCACATTTGTTGTACATATCATCCACCATCTCCACACACCAATCGGAAATACAATATTTTATTCAGATTTTTAATAGTTTAGTCTTTGGTTTTGTGAAACACTTATTCGAATGACAACATCTTTTTCCATTTCATTTGAACTGTAGCAGGCAATACGTTGTTATTTGAGTGTTTCATTTTGATGATAAAATGTAATTTGCTTGGCCTATTAGTGAACATAAGCATGCTGAGTATAATAATTTGTGGTAAAGAAACATGGCTAATTCTTGTTAAGTCTGTTCTTGCAACTGAAAGAAGCAAGGTTTTAAAGAACTCATGAATAAGAATATGGTGTCATCGTGTCTAAGTATACTAGGCAATTCACTCCCGACAGCTGGGCGGTGTTAAAGGTTTCAATAACAAGAATAACGGTGTCAGAAAATGACGTAAGTTTTTAGAAGGGGTGTACACATTCAGATATTATTTCAGACTGTTGGTAAGCAACAAAATGTAGCAGAAGAGATTATGAGGTTGAATCTGGAGCGAATGGTTCGCGAATGATGGATAGCGTGCAGGACAATAAGTGCCCACTTGTTGGTACTTAACATTTTAAAACTTCTGCAGACAGAGAAGAAATACAATAGTCAACAGTAGAAAGTACTAAGAACACAAGTGTTTCAGCAGCATCTGCAGAAGTAATGATGCGAATGGATCTGATGTGTTTCAGCTCTATATATGTATTACTGCACGCGTTCATGACATGTTAGTGCAATGAGAGATAATTGTCACGAGTCAAACTTTGGTTTGGTTTTTGCAATGACTGTTTAAATTTAAAGAGGGTGTTACTGATACTTATTTTTTGAGGTAAAGGACAATAATGAAAGGGTCTTTCTGATCCGTTCAGACTGGCGTTATCTTTATAGTCATGCATTCGCACTTTGTTACATGTCATCCAAAACTTCATACGAGAAATGCACACAATTCTGCTCCATGAATGTTGGCATCAACACCAGGTGGGCAGCAAGATTTGTATCATTCGGAGTCATCAAAATGCAATTAATGTGACGACGGATGACGACATTTTAAATAATTTAGGTATAGAGAAAGAAAGAACTTGTCCGAGAATTAAACCCTGTGCCACACCGATACAAAGATGAACAGGACTTGAATGTTTTCTATTTGCGGAAAATATTTGCTCCGTTTCGGCTAAGTATCACTTGAACCATGTCAGGACTATCACGAATAGCAAATACATGGTTGAGACATTGAAATAATATAGCATGATCTATTGTGTCAAGTGCTGCAGATATTTCGATCAGAGTGAGTAAAAAAATCTCTTCACCAAATCATTGACTACGTTGCAAAGGGCAGATTCGGTAATGTGACAAGGTCAGCGTGCGGAATGAAAACTATTTAAATATGAATGATATACGAATTGGGACAAAACAAACGTTTTCTAAAATTGTTGGCATGAATGGAAGGTTTGAAACAGCGGTAGTTTTTTGGTTCAGCTGAGGAATAAAAAGTTGCATTTTTAATAGGTATGGAAATATTAGAGTTGAGAGAAGTCTTAAGAATATTAATTGCTGAAGACTGTGTAGAATCTAAGCACCCATGAAGCAGTGATGTATGAACCGGGTCGGGTCAAGTTAACTAGTCTGTGCAGAACTCTTCCACGAGACTGTACAGAAGAATCCAGCTGTGACGGGTTAAATGTCATTAAAGGGAGCCTATGAAATCTTTATCACAACTGATTGATAAGGATGAGTCAATCAGTTTTTGTTTCTTCTGAGTTTGATCTCATGTGGTTTTACTTTATCGCAAAAAGAAATCTGCGAACGCGTGTTAAAAAATGAATGGAGTGAAGATCTTTGGAATTATGTGTGCGTTTGTTACTCTACCGTAACTTACAGATCATACTGGAGTGTTCCTTGAAATTGGAACGTTTAGTGATCTTCGTACTAACATAGCTTCATTTCACTGCATGAACTATGTTTTAGAGACTATTGTCAGCAGCTTTAATTATTTACTTATGAATATTGAGATCTCATAGCTAAAGACTTTAAGCATTACTGCATTCTGTTAGCAGTGTGAAGTTGGGCGTTCTTACTGATATTGTATGGATAACATTTCTCAACGGATAGCCTTTTATTACTGGGGCATGTTTGTCTGGAAATGTACGTATTCACACGTTCATTTGCTAGCTTTCCTTGAATATTGTATATTATATTCATCATCCGAAGGTTTCTATTCCTAGTAAAGATGATCTGATGCAGGTTTGTATGAATGTAATTGTTGTATCCGTCTCAAAACTAAGATAACTTTAGACAATGTTAACGGTGTAGAGCAAAAGATATAATATATTTTGAATATCGTAAGGTTTACCAAATAGCTAGTGCCTAGCGAATAGTTACTAAGAGATATATTTGTTGAACTTCAACGACAATAACGACATAATAATTAACTACAAAACAATTCGAATGTTGAAAACGCTGACGTCAGACGAATATTTGTCAAACTAATCTCTAAGCAATATCTTGAAAGAGCGATTGAATGCAATTTTGGAGATGAAGCAAACAAAAATAAATTGTCTAGTGTTAATATGTACCTGAGGGGACGATTCAAAAGAATCAGGACGCTGATAGTAGATCTCCGATATATGTCGAAGACTTTCGATTTCTTTACGAGATTTTTCATTTTGATGTTAGCAAGCATAGCTATTAGATCAACAGCTGACAACGAAGCAATACGAATATTATTACAGCTTCCAGTAGATGTATGTTACGCCTACACTCTTGTAACATAGACAGATACATAATACTTGACGCCGTGCAGGGTAAGATGGCTGTCCAAGTGTAATGTTCAAAAACATTTAATTGTTTTCGAAACAAACAATATTACAAAAGTGAAATATATTTTGCATAATATTAACTTGTCACAAGGACAAATACAAAACCAGCATTAGCAATAGCTAAACGAAAAGTAGTTTCACTAAAATTGGCTTCAAAACGCATCGCGTTCCAACAAAATTACTTTTAACACTGCGACAAATAAACAAAATGTTAACAGGTAAGTTGTTTATATTCGATTTTTTAGTGGATTAAAAAACAGCATTTGCCAGATCAAACGCGATCCTTGGCGGATCAATCCGAACAAAGAACGCTACTTCCGAGGATACTGCTCGTGATAGGAAAAATAGGTATAGCTGCAGTGTCACGTACAATATCAGGAGTAACAAAAAGCTGTATCCGGAGACTACTATAAATGGATAGTAGTGGAGTGCAAATCATGATTATAATGATTAATAATGATTATAAATAATGTCGACAATACGATCACGAAAAGCGTATATGACAACAAAGGAAGAATCACTAGAAAGAACCGCAACGTGGTCAGTGGTAGATTTATAGACCCGTTGATAGCAGGGATAGCATGAAGTTTATTGCAAATTCTGTTAGGTATACTCAATGCGAAGACGGGCTCGTAAAAGTCGAAGCCGAGGACTGATGCTACCGGTAACCAGAAGATGAAATCGTTCGCATTAAACCGTTTTGGAACTGCTGATAAACTTACAGATGTCAGTGGATTTATCGGAGTATTTTCAAAAGATGAGTTAGCTGATAGATAACAGAAAGAAAATCAAAGATGTGTTATTAATATCCAAGATTTCAATGACGGATCTGGAACACACTGGATAGCTCTTTACAACTACTTTGACTCGTTTGGTATATCTCCGAGTAACGTTATCAAAAAAGACATCTTAAAAAAAATATAAGAAAAATAAATTGCATCTGTAATCAACTAAAGTCAGTTGGCAATTCAGCTTGTAGTTACTACTGCGTTGTTTATTTTGCAGATGTAAAAGTCATCTGGTGAACAAGTTCATTTCTTTAAGTTTATTCTACAATTTAACCCGTTTCCTAGTATCAACAATGACCGTAAAGCCAAGCTTGGATTGTAAACGTTCTAGTATTAGTTTTGTTTGACATCAAGTATAAAATGACAACATGCTGTCTCAAAACAACCGTTAATAACAGAAAAATGTTAAACGTATCTGTGATGTCTGTGGCAGGCGAAAGAGCATGTTTCTTAGATGGCTGTGTGATGCAAGCCTAGTGTTAGCACACCGATAATAACGTCCGACGATGAAATTATTCTTTTCAGCGACTAAAATTCAATGAATTAAATGCAATGATGTGAAGAAAGTCACTGGCTTGAACAAAGTATGATAGTTAATTAGTGCCAGAGTTGGAATCAGCGGATCTGGATAGGATATACATAAAAGTATTGGCAAATTACCAAAACAGACGGGAGGTTGAACATTACTAGGACATAACTATACTGGGCCATGGAATTCACTTGATCAAAAACTCTATGAACATGACAATCCGTTGCCACGACAAGATCCTTACAATGCAGTTGATACAATTGCAATTCGTCCTTTTAGTTATTATCGTGATCATGTTGACGGTAAACTAGGTTGTGATCGGGTAATGCTTGACAAAAAAAGAGGCAGAGGCATGAAACCAGACAAAGTGCCAGAACGATTTGACAGAAAACAGGTACAAGGTAACATTAGAGCCCAATATAAGCTTGTTGTATCTGGTAAACATGTGATGTACACGCTAGTGCATGAGCTACACAGACCAAAAAATGTTTCTACTGCGAAAGGTCGTCGCAAACACAGTTGACGATATCTGGGCAATTGATCTAGCAGATATTGCTAGCGGCAACTATAAGAAAGGGGTTCCTATTTAGCGTCATTAATGTCTTTAGCAAGTATGAGTTTAGCGTTCATGTTGATCTTAAAATTGGATCGAGCTGGGAGATGCGTTAAGAGACATTATAACTGCTAAAACCAAATAAGATTTCGACTGAACATAGAACAGTTTTTTTTAAACAAAACGTTTGAGCTGTGTCTGAAATAAACAATATATAAATGTTACAGGTAACGAAGGTAAGAGTGTCGTTGTAGAACGAGTTAATCGAACGACAAAAGATAAAATTTACACATATCTTAATGTAAACAATATCACCAGACATGTTGATGATTTAACAGCGATGATAACAGATCACATTAAAACTAAATACAAGACAATTAGAATATCACCAAATGACGTAAGAAAGTACGATTCTTGCAAACGAGAACACGTATAGCAGATAAAAGTTTTTAAAGTTGGTTATTGTGTCATAATTACGTTAACTAAGAAGACACTTAAAAAAAAACTGGTCCGATGAACTATTTGTCGTTCTCAAATGACAATACCTGCAAACTACAAACTAAAAGATCTTGCAATCGAAAATGTTATAGAAAGTTTCTACTTTTAGGAACTTCAACTAACAACACAAGATATATTTGCTATAGAACGTGTGATATAAAGACGTGGTAAACAACGTTTAGTACTATGGCAGGGTTACGGTGATAGTTTTTACAGTTGTATACCAACAAGTGAAATCAAAGATCTTCGACTAAATAGCTAACAATCGGATTAGATCTCTCTAGATCATCTCGTATTTTAGAAGAACATATTTGTATTTAACGGGTCTACACAACGATATCAGATATCGTCTTTGATCTTCTGTTAAATCCGTCATCAAACTTAAAAGCTTTACAATGGAAAAGTATATTTATTTGAAGATTAATATACTTCAAATTGTCCAATACGCATAAAGGACTTAACATATACCAAAATATATGATGTTTTGTGACAGTATATCTTTTTTATCGTCTTTGCAAGGTGATACTTCGCATCATATCGTGATTACGCTGCAACAACTTGTTTGTAATGAGGTATAATACCAGGTTCATCATCGAGTTGATCATTAGGTATGGGAATAATATGTTTCTAGATCCAGTGCTTTGGAATCCGGTGTAAAGCACCATTATAAATCAGTGGACCACTAGCAGTCTGAGACTAACTTTGTATCCTATTATCAAGATCATATCGAAGATCGGACAATCATTGAAACAGATCATATTTTATCAGCAACATTATTCAAAAACTTTTATCTGATAGAAGTAATAAAAGTAATAATGCCAAACAAAATAAGGAGTACTGCTGGAGCTAAAATATTGAAAATAAACCTTCTGTTTCACGCGGTTAAAGTTTTTATGAGTAATGATAAAACGGATCTGAATCACGTTAATCTTATCGTTGGATATTATCCTTGCTCAGCCTTTGAGAGATTCTGAGGTATTGGAACTTGAAAAAAAAAGTATATTGTCATACATGAAGGGAAACTGTAATGAAATGGGCTACTTGTTGATTGTCAAGAAAAAATCTTAGAGATATTGTAAAACTTTATATGTGATCAACAATTTTATGTTATATAGTATAATAATATAGAATTTTTTACTCAAGCTAATGTTGTAATCACATATCAAATTGAAGAGGCTATAAGAAACATGTTTCGTGGTATCGTTATTGTGATGGCCTGCTTCAAAGTAGAACGAGAAAAAATAATCAATAACATTGAACTGGATCCTAAAATATGGTAAGATTTAATTGAATACGGCATAGAAGATTTAAGCAAATATACCAACTGCTGCTTGACAAACAATGATGTTGCCACTATTCGAAACAGCAAATGAGTATCGAAAGAATATTGTATCAAAAGTTGTTGTTGAGAAAGCTGATTTTGGTATTTCATCAGCTGCAAATTTTATTGATTGTGGATGAATATTAAAATTTTTTGCTGCTGATGAAATTGATGAAAATAATGTCTCATCTCCTGTAATAGAGTTAATATTCCTAGCAGGAATTTTGAAATTAAACTTTTCTTTACATCTCTTAGTATTTTCTTTAGAGGTAACAAGATCAAGATATTAGATAAGATTATCAGCTTTGTGGCTGTTAATATAAGCGATAACTAAGACACTAGGAATCAAATCATGAAATCTTCATAAGCGAAACGATGTGAATAATATAAAACTCTATTAGTTTGTGTACCTCTATGACCTTTAAATAACCTGTCTTACCAACTCTACCACGAGCTTTTTTGTTCGCATGTCTCTGAAAGCTAATCATCTGTTAGCCTCGTAAAGATTATAGATTGGATGTTGCTTAAACTCCTATCTCAAAGATAAATTTTCAATGTTATTGTCGGTTACCTGACCTTTGACACGATAAACTTGCATTCCATTTGTAATATCGCCCTTTAACAATGTTCAGAGAAATTTATGTAAAAACATATCGGTGTATTTTGTTCATCATCGCTAATCTTTACTTTTATCTTATAACAAGCTGGTGTTATAATCCCGAACGAAGCTTCAGTTTGAAGATTAATAATAACTCAAATGTCATTGCAGCAAAACAGGTTATATTTTGGAAGACACCAGAATATTTCCTGCCGTCTTGCAAGATCGATCGTGATAATAGGTCGTTGGTATAAATTTGATATCATATACTATACGTTTTTCAAATTTCTAATTGGCAATTTCGTATTGTAATACAGATAAATATAAAACACAGTATAATATGATTTTGAAACTTTCAGATATATCAAAACGTAGATTGTTCGTGACAAAATATCAGCCACAAAAATGCAGCAGCATTTTCGGATTCCATAATAGTTTGAGATTTGATAATCATTATTACTAACAAATTTCTAATCTACAAACCTATTTCATCTACTTTAACCAACAGTAAAATCTGAACTCGCAACGCACAATAGTCTGAAGATTATTGTACAATTTCATGGTAGTTTTTCAAAGATGAGTATATTATCTGATCGAAATTCTGATCAGATAGAATCATCTCAACAGCAATACGAAGAACTTGTTCATCCTTAAATTACATTACTACCGCCGAGTTTCGATTGGAACAATTTTGATGTCATTGTCAAATGATATATCTAGGGAGATACAGAAAAATAGAAGAATATAGAACAACTGGATCGGGTTGGGGATTCGATAAAATAACAGAGATTTTGTTTAACACAATGTAGTACAATCCTCTTGAAAGTAGCTAAGATATCGATCTGCCAATGGAAATTAAAAACTCAAAATTTTCTATTAATGTCAAGAACAAAGATAACAAATGTTTCATTGGGCAATATTATCAGAGTTGTTCCAAAGAGATAAACAAGCCGGCAATAACTAATTACCTTTGTCATTCTAACAATCTAAACGTTTCCGGAATTGTGTTTCCAGCTGCTAAGTAAACAATTACAAAATTTGAAAAACAAAACAATTTAAATTTACCAGTTGGTATTAACGTATTTGTAGTTGATGACGATACAAGAACGATTTATCAAATATATACAAGCGACCGAGTCACATCAGATCTCGCGATATCCAAACCAACAACAATAAACGTGCTGTTCTACAAAAACCACTACGTATGGATCAAACACTTTAACGGGTTAGTCAGTGGGGAGAACAAAAACCACAAAGAAAAGAAATCTTTCTGTGTCAGATGCTTGCACGGCTGTAAGTCACAGCTGGTATTAGATCTTCATCTCTAGTATTGTTGTAACGTACAACGAATGTCTATGCCAAGAAAGGAAACAAAACATTGCAGTTTACGAAGTACAAACAAGATGAAATTGCTGTTTATAATCTGCTACGATTTTGAGTCTATTCTGCTTCCTGTGCAAGGAGCAGAAAATAACCTTGATAAATCCTCAACAAGAAAAGTACAAGAACATGTTCCATGTGGGGTCGCACACAAGGGTGTTTGCGCTGTAATAAAAGTATATCAAAACCTATTAAACTTTATCGTGGATGCATTCGGCAACAAAGATGCAATAAACCGTCTGATAATCAATAACAACGATAAAATAAAATGCGTCCCAAATAATATGGAAAAATTTGTCCGTGACAATCGGCAATTTGAGATTTATTGATAGTTTACAGTTGATTACTGCATCGTAAAATGAACTTGTGAAAGGATGTAGAAAGTTTAATAATATGACTAATCTTTTCGGTGATAAAGCAAATTTACTTACAAGAAAAGGTAACTTTCGTTATGAGTATCTTGACGACTGGGATAGATTTAATAAAATATGTTTACCTGACCTTGAAAGTTTTTATTCTTGATTAAATCTTGAAAGTGTCAGCGAAGACGACTATGATTACGCTCAGCAAAAATTAAATGATTTCGACTGTTAAATCTTTGGAGATTATCATGACCTGTATCTGATGACAGATGAATTGTTGCTCGAGAACATATTTGAAAATTTTAGAGATGTCAGCGCTGATAACTATGGACTGGACACAGCATTGTCCTATTAAGTAACGGGATTAAGCTGGGACGCATTACCCAAACATAGCAAAATAAAACTGGAACCGCTGACAAATCCTTGCATATTTTGTTTCATCAAACATGGGATCAGAGATGTTATTAGTGTAATAACAAAATATGCGAAAGCTGATAACAGGTACAAGAGCAATTACGATAAGACATTGCTGTCGTTTTTCATAAATTATTTGGACATTTCTAAAGTTTAAGGGTATGCAATGTCTAAGCCGATGCCGTATGGTGAATTTAAGTGTATAAGTCCGGAGCAGTTTTAAAGAAACGGACCAAACTATACCCGATAATACTGATTATTTTATTGAAGTTGATCTCCACTACTTTGTAAAGCTACATGACAGTCATAACGATTATCCGTATTGTCACGAGTCAATGCTGACCGAGTAGAGTTTGTTATCAGAGCAACAACTTAATTACTCATCTATCACTAGTGGTAAATCAATACTTTAAAAAGCAGTTCATAATCTTCTCGACAGAAGAAGATATATTTTGCATATAAAAATCTGAAACAGGAACGTGATCATGGTCTAAAAGTGAGAAAAGTTCATCATGGGTGTAAGTTGAATCAATCACGTTGGATAAAATATTATATCAACTCATACTTAACTAAAAGCAATTGCATAATTTAAAATAAAACTTATTCAAGCTCATAAATTACAGCGTCTTCAGAAAGACCATAGAAAACATGCGAAAGGAATTCAAAATAGAAATCGTTAATAACGATGTGATATGATGTGATAATGATTTTTAACGTAGCTTTATCAATTTTTCAGTCATATCGCTACGATGTCTGCAGTGTGGCAGTTAATAGTGATGTCTGGCACTGGGGCATCATGCCGCAGACATGTAGCATGATGATCGTCGTAATAAACTTGTAGCATCTGATAAATTTGTCAGTATGAAAATTTTTAATGAAAATCTTGTTGTGATACACAAGAGAAAGACAAACTTAAAAGTTTAATAAACCAGTTTATGTTGGTATGGCCGTGCTTGAGACATGGTTAATGGACGACTTTAATTTCAATTATATTAAGGTTAAGTCTCCTGTTGCGGAATCGAGTGGCCGAGTGGTCTAAAGCGCTGTCCGTTACGGATTACTGCCATCTCACCTCTGTCTGCGTGGGTTCGAGTCTAGGATTCGGCAAATGTGGATATGTGAGAAAGCTTGCCAGTAGCTTCTCGTGGGTCGGTGGTTCTTTCCGGTGATTTCCCGGTTTCTTCCTCCACCATTAATACTGGCCGCCATGTATAGCCTATCTTGTGCTGAAAAATGGCGTTAAACCCCACAACAACCAACCAACCAGTTGCGGAATTGCTATTTACAGATACTTACTCACTAATGATGAAGATAAAATCTGATGATATTTACAAACAATATTTTGACTACTGGTATCTGATTGATCTTTCTGATTGTCCTAGAGATGGCAATAAAAAGATAAAAAATTTTAAGATGAAGTTTCTATGAAAATTATTACGGATTTCATTGGATTTCATTGTAAAATGTATTGTCTAAATTTATCTGCCATAAGATCAAAAAATGAGCCGAAGGAATAAAAGGAAATATTGTTTGTAAGGTAGTAGAATATGATAATATTAAATCTGCGTTAGACTTATTTAGTGGTCATGTTGAAATAATGGCAGTAAGATCAAATTTTCACCAATTGAGACCTCTGTTATAATAAAATCTTGTCTTTGTAGTTTCAATGATAGGAGATAATGTTCTGATGGCATTAACACATTTGAGTTGGGATATAAAATAATGATGTTAATTTTAATAAAAAAATATTTTTAGATTTGTTGCTATAGTAAATTTCTAGAAATGTGCAAAATATAAAAATAGATGCAGTAAAATTGTTAGTAAAATGTGTGTGAAATAGTAATCTTATATAAGGGGTGTTTCTGACTCGAATCTTTTTCTGTTACCGACAGCGACGATTCAATAATATGTCTTCGACATGGTAAACTATTACGAAACAAATTGTGTTGTCTCAGCAAACTTGTTTTCGTAGTTGTTTAGGATAACTTGAGGGGACTATGGAGGTGGATATAATCATATTGTCATCCTATACAAAATAGGGTTTTGGGACAGAAATCCCTTAATATAAGATTACTGAAATACTTTGGAAGCATAACAATGTAAAGGGACAATAGTACCTGCACGACTGGGAATTTTACAAAATGTTTTCATTCACTACAATCGGACTACATAAAGCGACTTGTGACCTCTGCTCGTTTATTACGAACCAAAATATATTATCTTGGATCTAGTTCGAGAAAGTAAATTCATGTTTCATCAACTGTATTACTTTCATTCAAATGCCTTATGTGTCACTTTTTATATTAGGCGAGTAAACGTTTGGCGATTTTAATCACAGTAATATTGTGACCAGCCATAGAAAAAATGAGGGACATGATTCTTAAATATATTATAGATTGCTCACGAAATATTGTTCGTGAAAATAGAAAATATTCTCCACTCCGTATCGAGCATCTTTATCAGTTACTATCCTCAAAAAGCAACATTCCATTTTCCAAAAATGGTCTTCCTACGCATACGTCATCTTTCAAGGATTCGTGACTATCTTTAAAGGATGAAATTACTCAAAATTGACCAATATGACAGAACATTACATGTGCAGATTTAATCCATGTCGGCCATGACATCAGTGAGAGAGAATACCAAACGAGTCTACAGAGGAAAGCAACTGCCGCAAACTTTCTTAGGTCACTGTCATTATCATTGTTAAGTCATATACATTTAGTCTAGAATGCTGCACGTGCAGCTGTATATTATTTTATAGAAGATTAATTTGTTTATATATGACCATTCATTGCATTGACAGGTTCAGGTTAGTGATAATAAAAGTATTGAAAACATTTCAAATACACCTCATTCTTATAATGTTAATGTTAACAATCACAAAATCGATTCATTGAACCAAAACCTGAAGTAGACATAATTGTACTTTACTGATTTCTGATTTCTTCAAATAGTCAAACCAAGTTGCCACAAACCTACTGTAAAAAAGCCCTTTGTATGATGCGTGATCGTGACATAGTATGGCAGGTTGTACGAAGTTGATGATAGAATGGTGATTTTTGATGTTTGCGAAAAATATAAAACACATTTGTGATTATTCTTTTGTTAACTTTTAAGGAATGTTTTGTAAAGTCTAATGTTATTATCTTCTGAAATTAATGTTATATTGCAATTCTTCATTATTTGTCCATGTTTGTATCAGACCACAGTGTCCGTAACTTGAAAGGTTTAAGTTGTATGAATGCTGGAGAAATACAGTTACATACATACATACATACATACATACATGCATGCATGCATGCATGCATGCATGCATGCATGCATGCATGCATGCATGCATGCATGCATGCATACATACATACATACATACATACATACCTACCTACCTACCTACCTACCTACCTACCTACCTACCTACCTACCTACCTACCTACATACATACATACATACATACATACATACATACATACATACATACATACATACATACATACATACATACATACATACATACATACATATACACATACACACACACACATATATATATATGCGAGTGTGTCTGCTACGAACGAGCTTATATAACAACGATTCAGTGCCATCATTTTTTTGGTGATGCTTGCTTAGTCGTGACGGTATATTGTAGGAATTTAATTTCTCTAACCTGTATGATAGTATTGTTTATATTAAACTATATATATATATATATATATATATATATATATATATATATATATATATATATATATATATATATATATATATATATATATATATATTATAGCTGATACATTTGCTCTATCGGATTTTCATTACAATAATTAACAATAGACTAGGTACAAACCTATTAATATTAATAATTCCAAAATAACAACACAAATAAACAATTAATATGAGCTTAGCACTATGAACACAATAGTTCAATACAGCAGAACCATGAAGACGAAATCAAGCCTACACTAAATAACCGGTTATATCATTGTCACTTTGGTATAAAAGTGACCAGTCCGTCCAGACAGCATAGGTCGGACAGGATTCGTCTTTTTCGCATCAAAGTTTCTCTCTTGATGCATACTGGGTTGGATTGCTTGCATGCGCGATTTCTTAGAATTCCGTTATCCAAAGTTATATCTCCGCATCAGACTAATCCAGTTGTTATCCCTCACCATTTTGTTGGCCACCAGCTTTAATCTAGTACTCTAGTTCTGTCCTGTGACCGTTGCATTAGTATTAAAAGTCTTTTTGACATTGGCAATAATGTTATTGCACGCCTGTCAAACATGCGTTGTCATGAAGACGAAGACAATCCTTCCGTCCTGGGTGTATTCCTGATAATCAGTAACGAGAAGTGGGCATATTATTTAGACTGATTTTTTCTTTTATTAGGCTTGTCCCTGTTTTCACTTCACTTGATTAGGGGTATCCTTTTGATCTGCTTTTGTGTTTTTTTGTGTTTGAAGTGGTAAGTACGTTCAAAGTCTGAAATATCTTCTCCTGAGAACGGTGACCTATTTACAGATATGCGTCAATTAGGCATTCCAAACATCCTCATGAGAGGTTTCACTTGTAAGATAACTTCTGTGGCACTCTTGTTATAATGCCTATCAACTTGAAATAAGTTTGAATAATCGTCCACTGTGACCAGACGTGCTTATTGTCAAAATTACATATGTATGGCAATCATTTGTTTAGAACACATAATTAATATTGCTTTCTTTACAAAATATTGCCTGCTGCATGATTCCTGTTTGACCAATAAATAGTTTTTCCGACCATTCCTTTTTAGTCTTGGACTTATCTATGACTTGAGTACATTTTGTCCATTATCAAACCTGTTAGTATAGCTGGAATCGCAACATGGCCATCATTGAAAATCAAGCCAATTTGCATTTTGTCAGTTACTCTCGAAAAGAAAAGTAGTACTACATTTCTCATGGGAGTGCCTTTTTGTTCTTAGCAATCACCTCGGAGTGAAATTTTTAACTGTCTTAATCGAAAATCTGTTTTGATTACTTCTTGCACCGTTCGATCGACATGGTACATACTCAACCATCATCAAATTTTTCACTGCTTTCTAGAGGAATGTAAAGGTATCAAACAGTCGATCGCTATTATATGCTTTCTTCGTGTAGGGTAAGTATGCACGACTAAATTTAAATAGGTATACCTTGCTTTTAGACTACATTTGGAAGAGATTGGATGATATAGGTATATAATCATGTGATCAGTAGAAAATGTTTGGCAACTTTATCCTGATTGACGATGTAAGGTGTAGAAATTAAATCAGATAAAAAAACCGTTTATTTTTAAAAATCGGAAAGGAAGTCATAGTTCTATTTTAATCATTTAGGCAATATTCTTAATAATATCGAACATCAAGCGACACAACGAGTAGAGAAAATCAGCACCTAAAGCGCTCTCGACTAACTTCTAAACAATTCCCTTTTCATCCCCGCAACCTACAAGATATCTATTCCATTAATCGTCTAATACACATGTAAGAAATTTTTAAGTTAGTAAACGTTTCTGACGTAATGCAGAACTAATTATGCTGAATGTCGTTGACTAAACGAGATGCTTTACTGAATCCAAAATAAGTAAAAAAAAATTGGTTTAAGTTCATAGATAGCTATCCGGGATCAATAATAACTCAGTTTTGTAGCCATAAAGAAGGAAGAAAATGTGAATTTGTATGCATTTATTCAGACTAGGCAGGTACCGGTCGTGTTTATGGACCAGTTTTGTAACAGTGTCAAACTGTACGAGATCGAATTAGATGTGTTCATGGTGTAATAGCATTTGGATTCTTTTGAGGAGTTAGATGACCAATCTTTGTAACTGGCACTTTTAGTATCATGTTGCAAATTAAAACATCATCGCCAAAAACGTGTACAAATGTGTTTAGACAACGTTGAGTTGTTGATTATGGTTTACTTGTTGATATTTTCCTTTGAATTCATATATTTTTTTGCTCTCGTTGTTTATTTCCAGTACCCTCAGATTGATAGACATTTGTCCAAGAAGATGCGACAAAGTATTTACTGTTTAAAATTGCATTAATCAAACGAGAGAGAGAGAGAGAGAGAGAGAGAGAGAGAGAGAGAGAGAGAGAGAGAGAGAGAGAGAGAGAGAGAGAGAGAGAGAGAGAGAGTCAGGAGATAACATATTCACTTGAAGATATGTAGAGATGTGTCAGCTTATCAATCTCTTATTGGTGAACTTATAGTAGCACTTTTGAGATTCTAAATTGATCACGTGATGATGTGTATAGAAAACATAAAACATGATAACGGTGTAATCCGCGACTGTATAAATAATGTCTGTTTTTGCTACTCCTACGGGGGTGTTCATAGTTAAATTTACACACAGTGATCAACTCGTTCATATTTTTTGACATAACACATTGTTATCAAATTAGGTGAGTCAGTAAGTCTTTGTTTACTAATTATATACCAATAACAGTTTGTTGATGGCAAAACTTATTGATTAAAGCTTCGGACAGAATACGGCTTCATTTCAGAATAAAAAGCAACGGAAATTATTTATTGGCTTAATAGTAGCTATAACAGTTGCAAAATAATATTTTTCAAAAAAGACTGCATTTTATTAGTTTACCATAACTCATTTAACAATGAGATATCAGTTTGCATTCATTGCAATTTTCACATTATTATTGTATACTATCAAGCAAGATTAGACAAGAATAGATACCAGCCAGCAAATAAAATTGCACAAGTAAAGTTTGTTGCCAGAAAGTATAATAATAATAATAATAATAATAATAATAATAATAATAATAATAATAATAATAATAATAATAATAATAATAATAATAATATATTTTTTAATGATTTTTAATGGAATTTTTAGTGTTCGTTTATATTGTCTTAATCAATGTTCCAATCATTTTTCTATTTCTTTAGAGACTTTAATTTTATCTTAAGAGCCATAGTAACCGAGTAAGTAAATGGTGAGAAAAGCGTCTTTACAACTCACGTT
This sequence comes from Potamilus streckersoni, assembly GCA_016746295.1. Classification (NCBI taxonomy): domain Eukaryota; kingdom Metazoa; phylum Mollusca; class Bivalvia; order Unionida; family Unionidae; genus Potamilus; species Potamilus streckersoni. The sequence goes on from JAEAOA010001813.1 coordinate 3,096,166, forward strand.
TCAACCAAACTCCACCCATTTTAAGTCTGGTAGACTGCTTAAAATGTAGAAAGCGTTAGAATATTTGTATGTTCAGATTCAAACTGGTGGCCTCCCAGGAACAGCTGTTTGAAGAATTATCCAATATATATGTAAATGAACTTAAAATCTATCTGAAATGTTTATATGTTTGAAATGCGTGTAATTAAAATAAATACTCGATTTGCGTATTATAAGACTTTTTTACTTTTTATTTAAATTAAGGAAGATTTTGCAAACACAGTCATGCCTGAATATATGGCTATCACTATATGTTATAAAAATTTTACTTGTTTTTACAATATCTTTCTGTACCATTTAGTTTTATTAATATATCCTGTATGTCAGTGTTTGAGAAGTAAAAGGGAATTAAAATACGTTTCTATTAGTTACAACTGTCATTGTTAGCAAATTGTTACCCCAACCACTAAAACTGAACATTGACTAATAGTGCAAATACATAAAGTGTGACAGATGGACTTGATTGCTTGGTTATTAGTAGAAGCTAATACCAACCGAAATGACAACCGTCCCAATTCATCGTATAAAGTCCAACGAATCCTGTCTCTTGGAGGATGCTTGCACAAACAATGTCTGACGACAGGGACCGAGAGACTAGAAAGTGCAGATGAGTTTCAGTGCCGTATCAGTTCAAGTCTTGTGAATGTGTCTGTGTGTGTATGTTTGTGTTCCTGTGTGTCTGCCTCTGTGTGTGTGTATGTTTTAGAAATAAATAAAAAACTTTATGATATTCCTCGAAACAGTATCACAATAAATGCCTATATGTCTATTTACTCAAGTGTACTTAATGCATAATAAACGTGAGCAATAATAAAACGATGTTTAAATTTCAAATAACAAGTACGTTTGTATGTACATGTTATTTTAGTCTGGAGGTGGGCGGGCTCCGGAAACTTTGGACATCCCCCTTCCTAATACAGCTCTGGATTTTGCTAAACGGCGTGGAAAAATTTTATTTGGAAAGAAGACACTATTGATAAGAAAATTCTTTGTTCTAGGAAGTCTACTGCTTACAGTGTTTTATTGACCTCAAAATGCTGCGTCTTCTCTGTGTTGTTTGCACAGAAGGTGAAGATGCACCCAAGTCAACATTAAGAAGTAACACACCCCCATAACCAAGCACAAAAATCCACGGTATCTACCCAAACAACGATGAATAACACCCAGCAAACTAAATCACCAAAGAAAAACAGAAATAGACAACAAAAGGGGCCAGATGACCCCATCAAACTCTACAACAGGTTTGGGGACATTGAGAGCATGGATGCAGAAGATACTGCTCCGTGTTCTCAAAGTAGCTCCAGACCTAACAAAAGAATCGCACCCGTATTTCCCCCAGATAAATAACCCTACAGATGTTCTCCTCGAAAAAACTAACCTAAATGCAAAATCTCCATTCCAAACTTATATTGAAAAAACACAATTATACAATAGAATTGTCGAGGACTTAAAGCTAATTACAATGATATTCTTCTGCTTTTAAATGAATATGATCCTGTTTTATTATGCCTTCAGGAAATATTTTTAAAAGATACGAACAACATCACATTCAAAAGACCATGTTTAACACCTACCTACAAAACGTTGACAGGGCCTCGGGAGGGGTTTCTATTGTTGTGAACAATAAAGCCCCACATAGAATCATCCCTTTAAATACAAATTTGCAAGTCATTGCTGTAAGTGTCACTCTACATCGAGTGATTACATTTTGTTCTATCTACATACCACCAAATACCAATTTATCACCAAATGAATTAGACACACTTGTTTAACAATTTCCCGCCCCATTTGTTTTACTTGGTGATTTTAATGCCGATAACATTTTATGGGGATTGAATTACGTAAGTCACAGGGGCAAAAAAAGTTGACGATTTCGTTGCTAGACACGATTTTGGTCTTTTTAATAACAGGTCACAAAACGTTGACAGGGCCTCGGGAGGGGTTTCTATTGTTGTGAACAATAAAGCCCCACATAGAATCATCCCTTTAAATACAAATTTGCAAGTCATTGCTGTAAGTGTCACTCTACATCGAGTGATTACATTTTGTTCTATCTTCATACCACCAAATACCAATTTATCACCAAATGAATTAGACACACTTGTTTAACAATTTCCCGCCCCATTTGTTTTACTTGGTGATTTTAATGCCGATAACATTTTATGGGGATTGAATTACGTAAGCCACAGGGGCAAAAAAGTTGACGATTTCGTTGCTAGACACGATTTTGGTCTTTTTAATAACAGGTCTCCGACTTACTTGCATTCAGGAACGGGTACATACACTTGTAACAACTTAACAATTTGTTCTGTTCTTCACTCCTTTTGGATTATAATTGGAAGGTCGCTGATGACCTTCATAACAGTGATCACTTCCCAATCTATCTTAAGAATACCAATGTTATAATTGATGACACGATTCCTCAGTGGAACTTAAAGAAGGCTGACTGGGTCAAATTTCATACACTCTGTACAATCAGACTTAACAGAAATACCGTACTTAACGATGATTACCCGATTCGACAATTTACATCAATCTTAATTGAAATTGCAGAAGAATCCATTCCTAAGTCCTCGCCAAATTTTCAAAGAACCCCAAAACCATGGTTCAAAAAAGAATGTAAAGAAGCCATTAAAGAACGCCGAGAAGCACTGGAAAAATTCAATGATCATCCAACGCCAAAAACGTTAACTCAATACCGTATTACTCGGGCTAAAATTCGCCGCACGATTAAGGAAAGTAGACGAATATCATGGAAAAATGTTTCAATTTTAAACTCTCGTTCCTTAATAAAAAAATGTTTGGGACACGATCCGCAAAATAAATGGAAAAGGAAAGTACAATTGCCTCCAACATCTGAAGCTAAATAACATCAATTATAAAGCCAAACATGAAATAGCTAATGTACTTGCTGATTGTTTCTCCAAACATTTCTCATCGTCTAATTATACCGAAGCTTTCCGAAGACTTAAAACTCAAAAAGATAAAACACTGTTGAAATTCACATCAAACAACTCAGAGTTATAACAAACCATTTTCATTGTCGGAACTTATGGAATCCTTAATTAAGGTCCATGATACATCCGCTGGACCTGACGATATACATTACCAGTTTTCAAACACCTTCCAGAATCATCCTTGACAGTTCTTCTGGGAATCTTCAATAATTTATGGATTACTGGTAATGTACCAACAATTTGGAAAGAATCAACAGTAATACCAATTGCCAAACTAGGCAAAGATAGCGCAGATCCTACCAACTAAAAAAAACCTATATCATTAACAAGCTGCGTATGCAAAACAATGGAACGAATGATCAATTCTCGGCTTGTATGGCATTTAGAAGGCAACAATTTAATATCTACTTTCCTAAGTGGCTTTCGTAATGGTCGTAGTACCAATGATCATCTGGTTAGACTCGAAACATTTATTCACGATGCTTTCATAAAGAGGGAACATTTAGTAGCGGTTTTCTTTGATTTAGAAAAGGTCTATGACACAACATGGAAGTACGGAATACTAAATGACCTGCACTATCTGGGTCTAAAAGGCCGACTACCCTCGTTTATATCAAACTTCCTCTCAGATATGGAATTCAAAGTACGAGTGGGCTCCACCCTCTCTGATATGCACGATCAAGGGATGGGTGTACCCCAGGGCAGTATTTTATTGGTGACGCTTTTCAACATAAACATTAATAGCATCACCAAGTGTCTGACGCCATGTGTGGATTGCTCCCTATATGTTGATGACTTTTTAATAAAAGTTTCCTATCCAAGCACATGCATACATTCGAAAGATAATTACAGCAAAATATCAACAAGATTCAAAATTGGGCCAATACTAATGGCTTCAAATTCTCCAAATCAAAAACTGTCCGTATGCATTTCTGTCAGTTACGAAGACATGATGATGGACCTAATCCCACGCTGGACGGAACACTTATTCCAATTGACGAGGAAACAAAATTTTTAGTTATTATCTTTGATAAAAAATGATTTCTATTCCACACCTGAAAAAATAGAAAGCGAAATCTTTGAAGTCTATTGATTTACTTAAAGTAATAGCGCACATTGACTGGGGTGATGATAGGAGAGTCATACTCAGTTTATACAGAACGTTTATCCGCTCGAAATTAGACTATAGTTGCGTTGGCTTTGGTTCAGCAAGGGAGTCCTATCTGAATATGCTTGATCCAATCCATCATTAGGGAATAAGACTTGCCCTGGGATAATATAAACTTCTTTAAGTTCAAGTTGTTGAAAAATGAGATCGGAGAAAGTGAAAGTTGTTTACTGGTGTATACGGCACTTTTTCCATAGTTTTCTTGTTTCACATGTTTTCTTCTGTAATGCTGAGTCACAATGGCGCGACAACTACACTACGGTTCTTGTCATATTATGGATGCACAATTCGGTAAATCATCTATTAGCATGTCTTCAAACCGTATTGTCTTCATCATCGATAAGTCAATAACTAAATAAAAGTACGTACGTAAGTCGAAGTTTTGTATAATACAATACGAAAAATGATTTCGCAACATTCTGAATGTCATTAATCAACATTAGTAACAGAAAATAAATTGTGCCTTGTTAGTATGGTTTCCCTTTTAAACCGAAAGATACCGACATAACACTGTCCAAACTAATTTCTGTCTCCAAACATAATTTCATTACTTTGAGTGTAAGTACACTTGTTGTTCAAACCAATTTGACTTGGCCTTATTAACCATTTCAATCTACAAATTACAAATGGAATGTATGGTAAATCACGGGGACAACGACACTAAAAGTATTTGCATATTTTATTAGGTGAATACAGCTACTGATAATAAAAATGCATGCAATGTTCTACACATGATGCTAATATACCAGCATCTTAAAATATCTTTCAAGAAATCTACTACACAGAAAGACAGAGTCTGAGTTAGTCAAACATCTCTGGTGAAAATATAGGTTATCTGTTCTTCTCCATCTAGAATCGACTGAGGAAAAACTGGTTAGGTTCTTTCTTGAATGTTATATCCGGGCATTTATCATACACGAGGCTTTCTCGGTTGCACGCAGTTGCCTGATTGGTCGCAGCTTCGTTCGCTAAACCTCTGAAATTAAATTTAGAGGACACGTTTAACACGTTTTCATATTTTCTGATGTATATCGTTGCTTCATTTCCTACTGTAATTTTTGTTCCAATGATTAAAAAGAGGTAACTAATTATTAATTTTGGTAAATACGTCTACGATAAAGAAGCGCGTTATGACATTATACTTCATCCATGTATTTAGTTACCTCAATGATCCTCATAATGGGTTACCTCCTCATATAAGGACTACGATAAAGAAGCGCGTTATGACATTATACTTCATCCATGTATTTAGTTACCTCAATGATCCTCATAATGGGTTACCTCCTCATATAAGGATTACACCACTGCCACAACGATATAGATTAAAATTCCTCTCGCAAGCTTTGATAACTACATCATTAACTACATCATACTCAGTTTCTTTTCTACTATCTTTTCTGTTCAATGCTTAATACATACGAGGACAAAATCATGAAATTCTTAGGTGGGGCACAGAGTTAACGACATTACAATGTAACACTGTAGATGTCACAACCTACTAAATTCTCAGTGGAACGCATCTGAGCAGCCAGATTATAGTCTGGTTATCTGTTTGTCATTGTTGAGTGGATTTCAATCTATGAATGGCGAACGAAAACCAATTCAATCAATATTATCGATATAGTCTGAAAGACTATCAGTTGTGAGGTGCATGTTTGACACTATCTATCTAGTATATATATATATATATATATATATATATATATATATATATATATATATATATATATATATATATATATATATATATATATATATATATATATATATAAAGCTACACGCAAAATAGAGTGTTTTACTGAGTGAAGGTAAGCTGGTTAAAAAAAACAACAACTTTAAAGTATCATATCGATCAGAGCAACAAGTTGTAAGTTCAGAACACGACTAATGTGTATTTTGGATTTGCTGATAAATATATTCGTCAAGCAAATTCTAGAAATGTAGAAATGTCTTTTGCTTTTAGACATGGACAGTGTGTAATAGACAAATATCAGTTTAAAATCATGATCTTTAGAAAAATTATATATAGGAATAAACCATGTAACTATAACATTTAAGCCTGCTTGAATGAGAAGAGTGATTAATGCCATAGGATTATCAGCAGGTTTTATATACTTGTAAAACTTTTCCTGGTTTCCCTTGTTGTACCATTTGCAGTTGTGGGGATTCCCCTTGTACGTACAGTTATAGGAGGACGTGTTTCCGACCTTGCACTTGATTTGAAAGCCCCTAGTAAGAGTCTTCGTACCGCTACCCTGTTCATACCACTTACACACAGCCCCATCTTTGGGTTTCACGGTGAAATCTCCGCTTAGGTTTTTTGTTACGTCCCGAAAGAAAAAGAATTCTTGAAGGACGAACCCATCTATCAGGTTCACAGTCCCCCAGATAACAAAGAAGAGCACACTTAGGCGAGTCATGCTGGAAATGCAGGAATACAGTAATAATAATTGAACGTAATTAATGCACGTCTGAAAGTGTATGAGTCACAGTGCTGCACATCATTATCTACTTAACAGAATAGTATATCCTCAACTACCTATAAAGTCATAATTTTGATTTTCATATCTTTTTGTGCATAAGGCCATATAGCCGTATATCCCAATATAATTACTATATATCCCTATTTACTTCCCATATACCTTCTTGACTCGTATAAAATCATCAAGCAGAATAGATTCTTGTCGATTATCAATAGCCCAATTACATTCAAACATCGTCCCTTTGTTGTGGGGAAACAAATGTTCCACACACACACACACACACAAATATATATATATATATATATATATATATATATATATATATATATATATATATATATATATATATATATATATATATATATATATATATATACACAAATACATACATACATACATACATACATACATACATACATACATACATACATACATACATACATACATACATACATACATACATACATACATACATACATACATACATACATACATACATACATACATACATACATACATACATACATACATGCATACAAATCAATTGGCAAATAACAACCCTTTCAATCGCAAGGGATAAAGTTTGTCAGGGATTGATTGCGATAGCTGCAATAAACTGACGACGAACAGTGCAAAACTAGTAACTAAATAGCCTGAGCTTTTTCGACTGTTAATGAGAAAAAAAAACTAAACACACATGGTCCTAACAAAACGTGCAAAATAGAGAATGTAATTTTTCTCATCATATATAAGATCTGTAGCCTCCAGCATGTCGGAGAAACTGAAAAGCCTGTTCGCAGAACACTTCTCCTCCCCTGGCAACACTTTCAGTAATATAACACTTATCGCATCGCAATTGCTAACAACCTCAGCTGGAGTTCCGAAACCAGGAAGGAAAAGGAATTTTACTGGTTAGGCCGCCTTAGAACAATGAAACCAAGTGGTCGAAACCAAGAAGACTAGAAAATGAAAACTATGCACTAGTAGAATTATTCTTTGCAGCCGACACAGATTCTTTTCAAACTTTTCTAAATCTTCTTAGTATTTTTTAATTACTACTATAAGAATGAAATATCCGGTATAGAATCAGATATCCGGGATATAATCTGCGTTACATAAATGTACACAAAGTAATAGATATCGCTTTGGCTCATAGATTTCTAGGGAAATAGAAATGGCATTCAGTATTTGCAACCAGACTATACAGGCTGGTTGAGACATAATGTATACATAGGTTTAAATCATATAGACAACCATGTAGAGTTACAAACACAACGTTGTTCATGTTTATTTATTTGTTTTGTCTATGTTTTGTATGTGCCTTTGCAAAAGACTCATTATAGTCGAAAGCGCTCAGACTAGTTAGTTACTAGTTTTGCACTGTTCGTCGTCAGTTTGTTGCATATATATATATATATATATATATATATATATATATATATATATATATATATATATATATATATATATATATATATATATATATATATATGGGACTATTTTATGTATTAAAATGTCTATATACATTTTCCATGTCAATTATTCCTAAAAGATTAAAACAATTACGTATAGTAACAATTAAAGCTATGATGTCATCTTGTTTTTTCATGCTTAAATCAATTATCTCTTAGAAACAAAATGTATTTATCAACATAAGTGATACTATTGAATTCAGTTTGAATTCAGTCTGTTGAAGCAATAAAGCAAAAATTCAGAACATGTCAGAAGATTGTCACTGTCTATACACTGTCACAAGCTTATCCATGCATGTACGGAGTGGGTGGTAGATGACATCAATAAAATTAATGAATTATATAATTTAGCAAGTAATCAAAGGCAACTTCCATACATTAACACTGATGTAACTGTACTATTATTATTATTATTATTATTATTATTATTATTATTATTTTTATTTTTATTATTATTATTATTATTATTATTATTATTATTATTATTATTATTATTATTATTATTATTATTATTATTATTATTATTATTATTATTATTACAAAGTATTCAGAAGACAAAGTAGAATGATATCAAGAGAAAATAAAGTAATGCACTTTATTTCCAAATCATTTGGTTTAACATATAGATGGTTTTTGACAAGCGGTAAAAAGCTGTGAAAATACGTGTGCAACCGCATGAATTAAAGAACGCAACATACACATATACACGCACAAACACATACGGACAGAGAGACAGACGGACACATAATTTACACATCTTAGTAATAGTTTATATTACCCTTAAAAAGTTATTTCTGTCTCTGAAAAAGCATTAGTTATTATTTTTTTCAATTTTTCTAATTATAGACAGCATTACTGAAACTGGATATTTTGATTATCGTCTTTGAAATATTTTTTAAAAAACCCGTATGTATGAAATTCAGTCATTTTTTCAAATACGTGTATTTGGCTACAACATATATAACATTTCTTTCATACAATATTTATCTGTTAAATCTTATCGAATTCTATACGTATGATCAGTAAATAGACCAGGAAAACACTCCTCAAAATTTTACTACAAGTGCAAGTACTACTTACACTCCTTCTACTCCCCTTCCTCCTCCTACCACTACTACTATTTCTACTGTAAAGATGCACACTTAACAACTGCTGCTCATAAAGCCATTTGTTGATCCCAATGAAGGAAAGCTGCCTTTATTATGGAACAGGTTGATGGACACAACCTATCCATAGTCAGCCATGACCAGGAAATCTATCAATCAGGTTTTAGTTCTAAAATACCTTTAAAAGAAAAAGGGTTTACACATACCAAATCTCAATATTCGGCACGTAAACCTATAACTAAATGAATTCAACGATACTATATTTAATAACCCTCAGACTGACATTGTAGGACTCTGCGAAACATTTCTTAATGATAATATTAATGATCATTCAGTGTCCATCAACAGTTTTCGTTTGCAACGGGAGGATAGAGCGCAAGAATGAAGCAGATTTTAATTATCTACTGCTTATAATCTAGCTCAGAACTTTTGTTAATGGGTGATCTCAATACTGACTTAGTCATGAACGGCAGAATAAACGAATAAATTCTACAAAAATATCTTATTCAAAAAATACAATCCCCTACCCGAGTCAAAAAAGGGTTTATGACTTTGAACGATCACTTTAAATCTTGACACGTTGAATTTATAGTCGAGACATTCGTTTCAATATATTTTGTTATTGACCACTATCCAATCTCTGCCACATGAAACAGGTTCTGGAACTCATTATAAAAGGCACATTCCTCTTTTAAGCACCGATCCTATAACCGTTTCCACGGGAATACCCCTTTGACTGACTTGAAATATGCTCTCAACAATTGTCAACCTACATTTTTATAAATCCAGACCTTGTCAACCTACATTTTTATAAATCCAGACCTTGTCAACTACATTTTTATAAATCCAGATCTTGTCAACCTCTTTTTATAGATCCAGACCATGTCAACCTACCTTTACAAATCTGGACCTTGATATGAAACGCTGGAATGTACTTTCTTTGTAGTCCTAAATTGACATGCTCCAATTTAGTTCAAAAGGATAAAATGAATTATGCAACAGGACTGTCTAAGCTCGAAAATAAGTAAAAGTAATCAGACTGCATGACTTTTGTCAGAAACAAACATGACAAACTAAGTAATATTCAAAGGCTCCTCCCAAGAAATTAAGGTAAACTTTTAATCATTAGAGTTAAAACGGATCACTTTCCTATATTTATTAATATAAAATGTAACAGCAGAAATATGAAAACATTTTCGTAACTTTAATTGAAGTTCAAACGTTCATGATTTTCCCTTTGGAATTAAAGACCGGTAGTCTACTAGTATAATTGCATTAGATATTGCAAACTACGTAAATACCATTTTCACATCAAGAACATTCTTCTACATCTCAAGTTTTTTTTTTACATTTCATACTCTGTGGAATCGAAAGTTACAATTCGTAATTCATCACTTGCATATTTCCAACTAATGTGAAATTAACCAAAGTGTTCAGTCTTTAAACAAGTTGAGACAGTCAGTAAATTGTTGTCGTTCTATATAATTTGTGTGAATCTTATCGGAAAACATGATCTTAGTCAATTTATAAAGAAATATAATATTTAGCATGATTTATGATCATGTTTCAGAGAAAGGCATTCATGCCAAATTGTCCTCATTTAGTCGGTTTTATACGCTGCTAACAATTTGTAGATGACGGAAAAATAACGAATCGGAACGTTTAGTTAGATTTATAAAAGTGTTTCATTCGGTAGATTGTGAAATATTGTAAAAAATCAAGACATAGAAAATAAGCGATAATTTGCATGTTTGTACTGATTCTTTCCTAACAAGAAGGCAACAATGTTTTCTGTGGCCAATGCTACATGTTCTTTACAACATGTTGAAATTGGGTCCGTCAGGTTCTATTCATGGAATTTTTCTCTGTTTCCTTTACCTCAATGATTTTATCAATGATTTATCACTTTGCCACTGCAACTTATCTTTATGCAAGTTACGCTAATTAAGTCCCATGAGTGATACAATTCTTCCCTTGATCGAAATTTACAACATTAAGTTGGTGCTTTTATACTGTTGTACCAAACCAACAAAATGCAATTAAACACAGAACAACTAACTATACAACGTTGGGATTAAACCAAGGAATAAATACCTTCGAGGATATGAGTATATTTGTTCAGGGAACTAAATTACATATTACTTAAATAAGTGATGTTTATGTGTTGTCATTAACAGGGATATATCGTTGAAAAATCAAAGAAAGCGCTTGTGCTCTAGACTAGTCATATTTAAAACACTATATTGGTATGCTCTCTCTCTCTCTCTCTCTCTCTCTCTCTCTCTCTCTCTCTCTCTCTCTCTCTCTCTCTCTCTATATATATATATATTTATATATATATATATATATATATATATGTATATATATATATATATATATATATATATATATATATATATATATATATATATATGTATATATATATATGTATATATATATATATATATATATGAAGGTGGCAGAATAGGAGTGATACTAATCGTAATCAGATAATTATTACAAGATAAGACTGTCATTCCTCACATGTATTCGTTAATTCACAGTGGTCACTTTTTGATTATAGAGTAAAGTACTTAAGCTTGTCATGATATATAAATCTTTTCATAACATGATACTACAATATTATATATATATATATATATATATATATATATATATATATATATATATATATATATATATATATATATATATATATATATGATTTCTTAATCCCTGGTTATGTGTCGACTGTGATAAATTTAAATCTTAAATACTAAGTTTCCAAATGATGTTTCACAAATTATAATCATTATATTAATGATTTACACTTATAATAACTTACTTACCTTCTTCTTTCTTAAGATATCTGATCAGATCCGATATCTTGTCGGCTATTTTATATACCGAGGAACCATGTATTTTCCGGTAGACCTCTTGATAACGCCTTTTGACATAGTTTGCAATGCTTAACATATTCATCCAATCAAACTCAACGATTGTCATATCTCTCATTATCACAGAATTTGTCTTATAATTTATTACACGAATAACACATTGGGGTGAATATATAGGTGATGAAGCCAACTAAAAAGTTGAATACTTTGCTGAAAAATGGGTCTCTGTCTGATACATAGCAATTCAAGCATTTGCATATTAAAACACCGAATGAGAGCGACAAAGAAAATTATTCGAATTGCCTGTTGAAACGAGACTAAAAATGAAAGCAAACTGATTTTTTTTTGTGATTCGAACCTTATTCGCAGATTGTTATACAAAGGCAAGGTGTTTGAATATGGGCATACTATTTCTTTAGTTTTCTGTATGTCTGTCTTTTTCTTTTGCTGCAGCTCTTCCTGACTGACCTGTAGAAAATATAGTGTAAGTTTTCATAAATAATGGCTCTTTGCTGGCACTTGTACAAAGAAAAGACAGAAAGAAAGAACAAAAGCGCAGAATAAAATGTATGGATTAGTTGAAAAACTTAATCCCAAGTTAGAAATATAAGGAAAGGATTTACATTTCTTCCAATGGGGAATGACATCTAGAAGGGGATCGATGTTGTTATGGAGAAGTAACTATTGCCGTCGTTTAACTCTTTTTTTTGGCATCACTTTATGCCGTGTCTGAAATAAATAATAACCGAACACAATATATACTTGTTTTTGTTGACGGGGCCTAAGTGAAAAATGCATTTTGTGTAGTAACCATATATTAATTTAATCCAGATATTAAGAAAATACTCTCTGTACTTCCAGCAAAACTAATCCATCGAATCATATAGTCAATTAGTAGTCTCCGGAATATAGTTGTTATATTTTCTGAAGTAGTAGTAACGAATATTAGCTTAAAGGGCTGTTCTTCGACGGTTCAAGGTGAAAACCTTGCTTGAACAAGTAATGGTGTAGTCAATGCAGTCATAAAACTAATTTCTTAAAAAATATTATATTATACCTACCACATAGTTCTGAATTGACCAGTAATTGAAAACAGTATTCTACAAAAAAAAACCGAAAAGAAAACGCTGAATCTCATTCAATACATAATATGTTTTTGGCGAATGATATGAAAGTGATTGCAATGCTATAGCGACAATTCAGCATGCGAAACGATATTGTGCGAGTGATGTGATGTGCGCAGGAATACATTGGTTAGCATCATAGAGTTATTCCATTGGTGATGAGTATTCGCAAGAACACATTAGCTAGTAACTGTCGTAGACTTCTTCCATGGGCTCTTATGCTCGTATCTGTTGACGGATGTATGAGGCTCCTGATGTCTTTATCTATAGATTTTATCGAGGTGGATGAGGTGGGAGGGTGTTTACTATGTTCAGAAACTCGCATTTTTATCATGCCTTCCATGAATATATCGTACAACTTATGTTTAATTTTCCGTTTCTTTCATTCGCAGAAGGATATAAATCCATTGACGTAAACTTCCACTTTCAGGTTACATGTCTCTGCTTTTGAGGTTCATAATCACTTGCATAGACCCTTGTCGATGCCAAGTTGAATAGTGATGCTCTATACCTACAAACGAAAGATCTTTTACTAGAGTATAATACTGTTAATCTAGTGCCAATAATATCGTCGGTATACCCCGTCCCTTCTCCAACACATACAACGATACAGACAAACACATACATTAAACATTTGCAATTATTGACAATTTTGGGCTTGAGAAAACTCAAAGTAATTCAAGAGAGAATGGGGCTTTACACTGCATAAAAAGAATACTACTTAACACACTTTTGAGAAGTCTTTTGAAAAGGCAACCACCTTTATTTGAATCTAATCTTCGCATGTAAGTCATAAACTTAATTTTAAATTCGTTACACGCATTCTTTAAATCTGGATGCAGTTTATAGTCATTGTATCATTTATTGTATAAAATTATCATATAAATGTAATTCATCCGTCCTTGACATATAGAAAAAAGGCGCCGAATAAGTCCTACAATATTTTTGGGTTAGAATAACAGCATATAGATAAAACAAGTCCATGTACTTTATTACTTTTTCTTCTTCGCTGGTGCTGTTATCGCCGAAAAGCATCTCAGGTTATTTTTCTCATCAACCATCAATATTTTTAACTTTCTGTGCCTTTTAATCGGTGCAGCGTTATTGGTTTATGGCGGATTTTCGTTCTGATTTAGATAGATGGGTTTCGGTGATTGAATTAAACTTTTGCTGTTTTCGTTTTAGTGGGAAAGACTTTTCTTTGCTATTCTTGTTGGGCAAGCCTGCCTAATGGTAAACAAAATTGCTCAGACATCCTTGCTGAAAAGTCCGCTGTGTGAAGCAGATAATGATTTGTCACATTATAGTATCATTTCAATCATAGTGGAATCTCTATATGATAGATGGCCACATCCTCCATGACTAGAAACATCCGCAATATATATATATATATATATATATATATATATATATATATATATATATATATATATATATATATATATATATATTAAACGGCAGATTTGGGTTAGCTACCGTTGTTCACCTCTGACACACATATGTGGATTGTTAAAGGTTATGTCTTTGACGAGTAGCATGATTAATACTAATAGCAAAAGCATACTAACTCAATATTTGCTTTCGTAGTACGTACGATATGTTGTTCTCACCCGAAAACTTGAAGTGGCAGTGGATAGGTTCGTAAATTGGAACATGTCAAAATTCTTTACTCAAGGTTATGGCGTGACCTTTTCATCTATTATTGTTTACTAATTAAATATATTAATTTATTTGTGTGCTAGGCGTTTCTGGCTTGTGTTATTGAAACTGAAGTGAAGCATGTACATCCCACATAGTTACTCAGCAGTATGTCGAAAGCGAAATATCAGCAGTCGGCTAGGAAGGAGAGCTAGTCACAAACCCCTAACCCGCCATCCCTAACTGCAGTAAAGGCAAGTAGAAGGGTACGTGACTTTTTGGCGCCGCCGTGTTTGCGTGACCATTTTAACGCCGCCGTTTTGGCGCCGTGTCCTTTTGGCGCCGGTCATCATTCAGGAGAGTTGTTGAGAGTTACAGAGAACGTAACGTCAATCCAGTACATTCGAGGTCTAGCGCATAATGTTTTGATGGATTAATCGACTGAATAAGTTGCCAAAAGTTAACATATTTATGGAATTGAAGAGCAAGCCTATTCATTGAAACGCATTTTGAATACTTTGATAAATTACCTTTTTATAGGTTTAAATGCATTAAAATAACAAAGTCTTTCTGCATTAAAATAACAGTTCTAATTGCCAAATGTTTTGTACTACTTTTATTGAAAAATGCTTTGATTATTTCTTGAATACTTTCATAAACTACATTTTTTTAGGAATGCTTTAAAAATAAAAGTTTTTCTTGCAAACAATATACTATTGATATTCAGAAATACGTTCATGTTAATAATCAGCGCCAAAACGGTCATGCCAAAACTGCGGCGCCAAAACGTCTTGCTATCTTAAAAACGGTTTGGATGGCAAATGTTTTCAATTGCATGAGCCTGTTTAGTACACAATGTTTTGCAGAATTATCACCTAGGAAAACGGTGTGTGTTTGCACTGTGAGCATCACATGGTATCAAAATTGACCTACAGACGCTGGATTGGGGTGCATTAACTTCTTTCTCATAAATTGCCATTGACTTATCTGGTCAACTGAATTATATTCTTATGTTTTGTTTCGATATCCCAAACTATAAACTTTTATGACCTCATTTGTACATTTTATGTTTTTAGTGATTCTTTTAATACGGAATGCGGAAATAAATTTGTGCATAATAATTAATCCTTGCTTCCGAAAATCAGTGTACATACACGAAAGAAAAATATTATCAGTGGTGTCCCAAATAGTACTGAAACTCAGAGCATATTCATTGAAGTTCATAACATTTACCGTTGAACTTTATACGTTTATTTAGAGCCATTTAATGCTGATTATCCAAGTTATATAGAGCCATACTTCTTTATCTAGTAGTTCCATGCAATTTGAAAGGTTTGGGATTTTGTTTCCTTGGAAAGAAAAAACACACACATGGAAAACAATGTGCAAGACTATGCTAGCTCATTTTTCGAGCATACTCAGTCTATTTTGCTCCTTTACAGTTTTCCTGTTCCCTTTCATAGAATCATGTGTAACGTTATGTCTCGAAATCTACTGACTTACATTAATCGTACTGAGACTCATCTTCAACAATATAATTATTTTGTTATCGTGCCCGTAACAAGAGAATATAGCAGATAATCCAGTTAAAACAATTATAAACATATGTTTTATTGTTATTGTTGTTAATAATAATAATAATAATAATAATAATAATAATAATAATAATAATAATAATAATAATAAGAATAATAATAATAATAAGAATAATAATAATAATACTCCTTTTGCTGGACTTCTTTTCTAAAAAGAAGACATTTCCCGCTATTTTAGATCTCCCCAAAGACTGCGTCTACCCTCATAAGGCCAAGCTATAATATTATTCTTTGATTTTAAGGACTTACTCAGAGTTTATGTAGTATAATTAGGGACAATAACAATATTGCTTGAAATCGCTCTGGGTTTTTTTTGTTTCTTGGAATTATATTAGTTTAAGCAGAAGCAATACAGCCGAAGTCAATTAAACACAATAAAGAAGTAAGTTAGAAAACGTACTTGTTAATTAGCCTATTAGAACGTGTGCATGGTGCGAAAACAATGGTAATTAAATGATTCGATTTGATAACGAATGTTCCATTTTGATACAGATCATGCAAATATTCAAACGTTTTTAAAGTTCCTTTTGAATGGAAATGGTGACAAAATTAAAAGGAAAATTCTTTTCAGTGACTATGTTACGACTCCATGGTCTTAAACTAAGTAATAGACAAAAGCGAAAACTAGCAACTTCCCCATCCAATCATGTGTCAACCTAGTTAAGAAAGGACGTGTAGGCGATATTCATGATAGTGTTATAATATACAAGGTAAGATAAAAAATAGATCCTGAACTAAATGATTTAGAGTACATATGATCTGAACTTTTATTTACACACATACAAATGGTGGTGAGATTAACATATAAACGTCTGAATGCAAACAAAGTATATATTTCAATGATGGACTCTATTAAAACAACAGAATACATTTCACTGACAAATATATATTCCAACGACAGTCCACATTTCACTGACCAGTCTATATTTCAAAGATTGTCTATATTTCAATGATATCATATATTTCACTGACATAGTCTGTATTTCAATGATGGTCTGTATTTCAATGATGGTCTGCATTTCAATGATAGTCTGTATTTCAATGATGGTCTGTATTTCAATGATGGTCTGTATTTCAATGATGGTCTGCATTTCAATGATTGTCTGTATTTCAATGATGGTCTTTATTTTAATGATGGTCTGCATTTAAATGATGGTCTATATTTCAATGATGGTCTGCATTTTAATGATGGTCTGTTTTTCACTGATGGTCTGCATTTAAATGATGGTCTGTATTTAAATGATGGTCTGTATTTAAATGATGGTCTGAATTTAAATGATGGTCTGCATTTAAATGATGGTCTGCATTTAAATGATGGTCTGTATTTAAATGATGGTCTGAATTTAAATGATGGTCTGCATTTAAATGATAGTCTGTATTTCAGTGATGGCCAGTATTTCAATGACGGTCTGCATTTAATTGATGGTCTGCATTTAAATGATGGCCTGCATTTAATGATGGTCTGCATTTAAATGATGGTCTGCATTTAAATGATGGTCTGAATTTAAATGATGGTCTGAATTTAAATGATGGTCTGCTTTTTAATGATGATCTGCATTTAAATGATGGTCTTTATGTTAATGGTGGTCTGTATTTAAACCATGGTTTGCATTTGAATGATGGTCCATATTTAAATGATGGTCTGTATTTAAATGATGATCTGCATTCAAATGATGGTCTATATTTCAATGATGGTCTGCATCTGCATTCAAATGATGGTTTATATTTCAATGATGGTCTGAGTTTAAATGATGGTCTGAATTAAAATGATGGTCTCCATTTAAATGGTAGTCTGCATTTAAATGATGGTCTATATTTCAATGTTAGTCTGTATTTAAATGATTTTTTGATTTTCAATGATGGTCTGCTTTTTAATGATGATCTGCATTTAACTGATGGTCTATATTTTAATGATGGTCTGCATTTAAATGATGGTCTGCATTTAAATGATGGTCTGCTTTTTAATGATGATCTGCATTTAAATGATGGTCTGTATTTAAATGATGGTCTGCATTTTAATGATGGTCTGTATTTCAGTGATGGTCTGTATTTAAATGATGGCATGTATTTTAACGATGGTCTGCATTTAAATGATGGTCTGCATGTAAATGATGGTTTGCATTTAAATGATGGTCTATCTTTCAATGATGGTCTGCATTTAAATGATGGTCTGTATTTAAATGATGGTCTGTATTTTAAAAATGGTTTGGATTTAAATGATGGTCTGCATTCAAATGATGGTCTGACATTTAATGATTATTTGCATTTAAATTATGGTCTCCATTTAAATGATGGTCTGAATGTTAATGATGGTCTGTATTTCAGTGATGGTCTGCATTTAAATGATGGTCTATATTTCAATGATGGTCTGCATTTAAATGATGGTCTGAATTTAAATGATAGTCTGCATTTGAATGGTGGTCTGCATTTTAATGATGATCTGCATTTAAATGATGACATGCATTTAAAATATGGTATAAATTTCAATGATGGTCTGCATTTAAATGATGGTTTGCATTTCAATGATGGTCTGTATTTAATGATGGTTTGCATTTAAATGACGGTCTGCATTTAAATGGTGGTCTGTATTTTAATAATGGTCTGTATTTCAGTGATGGTCTGCATTTGAATGATGGTCTATATTTTAATGATGGTCTATATTTCAATAATGGTCTGTATTTAAACGATGATCTGTATTTCAATGACGGTCTGTATTTAATTGAGGGTCTTTATTTTAATGATGATCTGTATTTTAATAATTGTCTGCATTTAAATGATGGTCTGTATTTCAGTGGTGGTCTATATTTTAATGATGGTCTGTATTTAATGTTGATCTGCACTTACATGATGGTCTATATTTTAATGATGGTCTGTATTGCAGTGATGGTCTGCTTTTTAATTATGATCAGCATATAAATGATGGTCAAAATTTTAATGATGGTATGCATTTAATTTATGGTCTGTATTTTAATGATAGTCTATCTTTTAATGTTGGTCTGCATTTAAATGACGGTCTGCATTTCAATGACGGTATGTATTCCAATGATGATCTACATTTAAATGATGGTCTATATTTTAATGATGTTCTACATTTAAATGATGGTCTGTATTTTAATGATGGTCTGCATTTAAATGATGGTCTATATTTTAATAATGGTCTGCATTTAAATGATGTTCTTTATTTTAATGATATTCTGCATTTAAATGATGGTCTGCATTTTAATGATGGTCTGCATTTAAATGATGGTCTGCATTTAAATGATGGTCTATATTTTAATGATGGTATGCATTTAAATGATGGTCTGCATTTTAATGATGGTCTGCATTTAAATGATTGTCTGCATTTAAATTATGGTCTGCTTTTAAATGATAGTTTATCTTTTAATGATAATCTGCATTTAAATGACGGTCTGCATTTAAATAATGGTCTGCATTTAAATGATGGTCTGCATTATAATGATGGTCTTCATATCAATGATAGTTTGCATTTAAATGATGGTCTATATTTCAATGATCGTCTGCATTTAAATGATAGTCTATATTTTAATGCCGGTCTGCATTTCAATGATGCTCTATCTTTTAATGATAATCTGCATTTAAATGACGGTCTGCATTTTAATGATTGTCTGCATTTAAATGATGGTCTGTATTTAAATGATGGTCTGCATTTAAATGATGGTCTATATTTCAATGTTAGTCTGTATTTAAATGATTTTTTGCTTTTCAATGATGGTCTGAATTTAAATGATGGTCTGCTTTTTAATGATGATCTGCATTTAACTGATGGTCTATATTTTAATGATGGTCTGCATTTCAATGACGGTATGTATTCCAATGATGACCTACATTTAAATGATGGTCTATATTTTAATGATGGTCTGCATTTAAATGATGATCTGCATTTAAATGATGGTCTGCATTTAAATGATGGTCTGCATTTTAATGATGGTCTGTATTTCAGTGATGGTCTGTATTTAAATGATGGCATGTATTTTAACGATGGTCTGCATTTAAATGATGGTCTGCATGTAAATGATGGTTTGCATTTAAATGATGGTCTATCTTTCAATGATGGTCTGCATTTAAATGATGGTCTGTATTTAAATGAATGTCTGTATTTTAAAAATGGTGTGGATTTAAATGATGGTCTGCAATCAAATGATGATCTGACATTTAATGATTATTTGCATTTAAATTATGGTCTCCATTTAAATGATGGTCTGAATGTTAATGATGGTCTGTATTTCAGTGATGGTCTGCATTTAAATGATGGTCTATATTTCAATGATGGTCTGCATTTAAATGATGGTCTGAATTTAAATGATGGTCTGCATTTGAATGGTGGTCTGCATTTTAATGATGATCTGCATTTAAATGATGACATGCATTTAAAACATGGTATAAATTTCAATGATGGTCTGCATTTAAATGATGGTTTGCATTTCAATGATGGTCTGTATTTAATGATGGTTTGCATTTAAATAATGGTCTGCATTAAAATGGTGGTCTGTATTTTAATAATGGGCTGTATTTCAGTGATGGTCTGCATTTGAATGATGGTCTATATTTTAATGATGGTCTATATTTCAATAATGGTCTGTATTTAAACGATGATATGTATTTCAATGACGGTCTGTATTTAATTGAGGGTCTTTATTTTAATGATGATCTGTATTTTAATAATTGTCTGCATTTAAATGATGGTCTGTATTTCAGTGGCGGTCTATATTTTAATGATGGTCTGTATTTTAATGTTGATCTGCACTTACATGATGGTCTATATTTTAATGATTATCTGCATTGCAGTGATGGTCTGCTTTTCAGTTATGATCTGCATATAAATGATGGTCAAAATTTTAATGATGGTATGCATTTAATTTATGGTCTGTATTTTAATGATAGTCTATCTTTTAATGTTGGTCTGCATTTAAATGATGGTCTGTATTCCAATGACGGTATGTATTCCAATGATGATCTACATTTAAATGATGGTCTATATTTTAATGATGTTCTACATTTAAATGATGGTCTGTATTTTCATGATGGTCTGCATTTAAATGATGGTCTATATTTTAATGATGGTCTGCATTTAAATGATGTTCTTTATTTAAATGATGTTCTGCATTTAAATGATGGTCTGCATTTTAATGATGGTCTGCATTTAAATGATGGTCTGCATTTAAATGATGGTCTATATTTTAATGATGGTATGCATTTAAATGATGGTCTGCATTTTAATGATGGTCTGCATTTAAATGATTGTCTGCATTTAAATTATGGTCTGCTTTTAAATGATAGTTTATCTTTTAATGATAATCTGCATTTAAATGACGGTCTACATTTAAATAATGGTCTGCATTTAAATGATGGTCTGCATTATAATGATGGTCTTAATGTCAATGATAGTTTGCATTTAAATGAT
Source organism: Potamilus streckersoni (assembly GCA_016746295.1). Classification (NCBI taxonomy): domain Eukaryota; kingdom Metazoa; phylum Mollusca; class Bivalvia; order Unionida; family Unionidae; genus Potamilus; species Potamilus streckersoni. The sequence goes on from JAEAOA010001813.1 coordinate 3,118,046, forward strand.
GGTCTATATTTCAATGATCGCCTGCATTTAAATGATAGTCTATATTTTAATGACGGTCTGCATTTCAATGATGCTCTATCTTTTAATGATAATCTGCATTTAAATGACGGTCTGCATTTTAATGATTGTCTGCATTTAAATGATGGTCTGTATTTAAATGATGGTCTGCATTTCAGTGACGGTCTGCATTCAAATTATTGTCGTTTTTTAATGATGGTGTATATTTCAGTGATGGTCTGCATTTAAATCATGGTCTATATTTCAATGACGGTCTGCATTTAAATGATGGTCTGCATTTAAATAATGGTTTATATTTAAATGATGGTCTATATTTTAATGATGTTCTGTATTTCATTGATGGTCTGGATTTAAATTATGGTTTGGATTTCAATTTTGGTCTGTATTTAAATGATGATCTGTATTTCAGTGTTGGTGTGTATTTCAAGGATAGTCTGTATTTCAATGACCGTATGTATTTCAAAAACTGTCTGTATTTCAATGATGGACTATTTTACAATGATGGTCTGCATTTAAATGATGGCTTGCATTTCAACGACGATCTGTATTACAGTGATACATCTATATTTCAATTATGGTCTATATTTCAATGATGGTCATAATTTCAATGCTAGTCTTCCTTTCAATGATGGTCAATATTTCAATGATGTGCTGTAGTTCATTGATGGTCTTTATTCAATTATGGTCTGCATTTCAATGGTCGTCTTCATTACACTGTTGGTCAATATTTTTACTGATGGTCTTTATTTCAATATTGGTATATATTTCAATGACGGTCTATATTTCATTTACGGTATGTGTTTCAAGAACGGTCTATATTTCAATGATGATCTGCATTTCGCTGACGGTCAATATTTTACTGTTGGTGTGTATTCCACTCATGGTCTGCATTTAAATGATGGTTTGTATTTCAGTGATGGTCTGCATTTAAATGATGGTTTGTATTTCAATGATGGTCTGCTATTAAATGTTGGTTTGTATTTCCATGATGGTCTGTATTTCAATGACGGTCTGTATTTCCAGGACGGTCTGTATTTCAATGACTGTCTGTATTTCCATGATGGTCTCTTTTTCAATGACGGTCTATATTTCAATGACGTTCTGATTTCCATGACGGTCTGTATTTCAATGATGGTTTGTATTTCAATCATGGTTTGTATTTCCATGGTGGTCTGAATTCCAATGATGTTCTACATTTAAATGATGGTCTATATTTTAATGATGGTCTGCATTTAAATGATGGTCTGTATTTCAATGACGGTATGTATTCCAATGATGGTCTACATTTAAATTATGGTCTTTATTTTAATGATGGTCTCCATTTAAATGATGGTCTGTATTTTAATGATGGTCTGCATTTAAATGATATTCTTTATTTTAATGATGGTCTGCATTTAAATGATGGTCTGCATTTTAATGATGGTCTGCATTTATATGATGGTGTCTGCGTTTTAATGATGGTCTTCATGTCAACGATAGTCTGCATTTAAATGATGGTCTATAGTTCAATGATGGTCTGCATTTAAATGATGGTCTATATTTTAATGATGGTCTGCATTTAAATGATGGTCTGCATTTTAATGATGGTCTGCATTTAAATTATGGTCTGCATTTAAATGATGGTCTATCTTTTAATGATAATCTGCATTTAAATGACGGTCTATATTTTAATGATGGTCTGCAATTAAATGATTGTCTGCATTTAAATGATGGTCTGCATTTCAGTGACGGTCTGCATTTAAATGATTGTCATTTTTTAATGATGGTCTATATTTCAATGATGGTCTGCATTTAAATGATGGTTTGTATTTCAATGATTGTCTGCATTTAAATGATGGTTTGTATTTCCATGATGGTCTGTATTTCAATGACGGTCTGTATTTCCATTACGGTCTGTATTTCAATGATTGTCTGTATTTCCATGATGGTCTCTTTTTCAATGACGGTCTATATTTCAATGACGTTCTGTATTTCCATGACGGTCTGTATTTCAATGATGGTTTGTACTTCAATGATGGTTTGTATTTCCATGGTGGTCTGAATTCCAATGATGTTCTACATTTAAATGATGGTCTATATTTTAATGATGGTCTGCATTTAAATGATGGTCTGTATTTCAATGACGGTATGTATTCCAATGACGGTCTACATTTAAATGATGGTCTTTATTTTAATGATGGTCTCCATTTAAATGATGGTCTGTATTTTAATGATGGTCTGCATTTAAATGATGTTCTTTATTTTAATGATGGTCTGCATTTAAATGATGGTCTGCATTTTAATGTTGGTCTTCATGGCAATGATAGTCTGCATTTAAATGATGGTCTATAGTTCAATGATGGTCTGGATTTAAATGATGGTCTATATTGTAATGATGGTCTGCATTTAAATGATGGTCTATATTTTGATGATGGTCTGCATTTAAATGATGGTCTGCATTTAATGATGGTCTGCATTTAAATTATGGTCTGCATTTAAATGATGGTCTATGTTTTAATGATAATCCGCATTTAAATGACGGCCTGTATTTCAATGACGGTCTGCATTTAAATAATGGTCTATATTTCAATGACGGTCTGCATTTAAATCATGGTCTATATTTCAATGACGGTCTGCATTTAAATCATGGTCTATATTTCAATGACGGTCTGCATTTAAATGATGGTCTGTTTTTCAGTGACGGTCTGCATTTAAATGATTGTCATTTTTTAATAATGGTCTATATTTCAATTATGGTCTGCATTTAAATCATGGTCTATATTTCAATGACGGTCTGCATTTAAATGATGGTCTGCATTGAAATGATGGTTTATATTTAAATGATGTTCTATATTTTAATGATGTTTTGTATTTCAATGATGATCTGGATTTAAATGATGGTTTGGAGTCCAATGATGGTCTGTATTTAAATGATGATCTGTATTTCAGTTTTGGTATGTATTTCAAGGATGGTCTGTATTTCAATGACGGTATGTATTTCAATGACTGTGTATTTCAATGATGGACTATATTACAATGATGTTCTGCATTTAAATGATGGTTTGCATTTCAAAGACGATCTGCATTTCAGTGATAAATCTATATTTCAATTATGGTCTATATTTCAATGATGGTCAAAATTTCAATGCTAGTCTTCATTTCAATGATGGTCAATATTTCAATGATGGGCTGTAGTTCAATGATGGTCTTTTTTCAATTATGGTCTGCATTTCAATGGTGGTCTGCATTTCACTGATGGTCAACATTTTTACTGATGGTCTGTATTTCAATTACGGTCTATATTTTAATGACGGTCTATATTTCATTGACGGTCTGTATTTCAATAACGGTCTATATTTCAATGATGATCTGCATTTCACTGACGGTCAATATTTCCCTGCTGGTGTATATTTCACTCATGGTCTGCATTTAAATGATGGCTTGTATTTCAGTGATGGTCTGCATTTAAATGATGGTTTGTATTTCAATGATGGTTTGCATTTAAATGATGGTTTGTATTTCCATGATGGTCTGTATTTCAATGACGGTCTGTATTTCCAGGACGGTCTGTATTTCAATGACGGTCTGTATTTCCATGTTTGTCTCTATTTCAATGACGGTCTATATTTCAATGACGTTCTGTATTTCCATGACGGTCTGTATTTCAATGATGGTTTGTATTTCAATGATGGTTTGTATTTCCATGGTGGTCTGTATTCCAATGATGGTCTACATTTAAATGATGGTCCATATTTTAATAATGGTCTGCATTTAAATGATGGTTTGTATTTCAGTGATGGTCTGTATTTTAATGATGGTCTGCATTTAAATGATGGTCTATATTTTAATGATGGTCTGCATTTAAATGATGGTCTACATTTAATGATGGTCTGCATTTGAATGATGGTTTGCATTTCAATGATGGTCTGTATTTAAATAATGGTTTGCATTTCAATGATGGTCTGTATTTCAATGTCGGTATGTATTTCAATGACGGTCTGTATTTCAATGATGGACTATATTTCAGTGATGGTCTGCATTTCATTGATGGTTTGCATTTCCACGACAATCTGTATACCAGTGATAAATCTATATTTCAATTATGGTCTATATTTCAATGATTGTCAAAATTTCAATGCTAGTCTGCATTTCAATTATGGTCAATATTTTAATGATGGTCTGCATTTCACTGATGGTCAATATTTTAATGATGGTCTGTTTTTCACTGGTGGTTTGTATTTCAATTATGGTCTATATTTCAATGACGGCCTGTATTTCAATGACGGTCTGTATTTCAATAACGGTCTATATTTCAATGATGGACTGCATTTCAGTGACGGTCAATATTTCACTGGTTGTCTGTATTTCACTGATGGTCTGCATTTATATGATGGTTTGTATTTCCATGATGGTCTGTATTTCAATGACGGTCTGTATTTCAATGACGGTCTATTTCAATGACGGTCTGTATTTCCATGACGGTCTGTATTTCAATGACGGTCTGTATTTCCATGATGGTCTGTTTTTCGATGACGGTCTATATTTCAATGACGGTCTGTATTTCAATGACGGTCTGTATTTCAATGACGGTTTGTATTTCCATGATGGTATGTTTTTCCATGACGATCTATATTTCAATGATGGTTTGTATTTCCATGATGGTCTGTATTTCAATGACGGTCTGTATTTCAATGACGGTCTATTTCAATGACGGTCTGTATTTCCATGACGGTCTGTATTTCAATGACGGTCTGTATTTCCATGATGGTCTGTTTTTCGATGACGGTCTATATTTCAATGACGGTCTGTATTTCCGTGACGGTCTATATTTCAATGATGGTCTGCATTCCACTAACGGTCAGTATTTCATTGGTTGTCTGTATTTCACTGATGGTCTGCATTTAAATGATGGTTTGTATTTCCATGATGGTCTGTATTTCAATGACGGTCTGTATTTCAATGACGGTCTGTATTTCCAAGATGGTCTGTTTTTCAATGACGGTCTATATTTCAATGACGGTCTGTATTTCAATGACGGTCTGTATTTCAATGACGGTTTGTATTTCCATGATGGTATGTTTTTCCATGACGATCTATATTTCAATGGTGGTCTGTATTTCCATGACGGTCTGTATTTCAGTGATGGTTTGTATTTCAATAACGGTCTGTATTTCAATGATGGTCTGTATTTCAATGATGGTCTATATTTCAATGACGGTCTGTATTTCAATGATGGTCTGTATTTCAATGATGGTCTGCATTTAAATGAGTGTCTGCATTTTAATGATGGTCTATATTTCAATGATGGTCTATATTTCAATGACGGTCTGTATTTCAATGATTATCTGTATTTCAATGATGGTCTGCATTTTAATGATGGTCTATATTTCAATGATGGTCTATATTTCAATGATGGTCAATAATTCAATTCAGCTGTAACCGGCAAGTTGTACTACAGGGTGCTAATTTAATTTAGATTTAAAAAATGTAATCACTATCTAATAAGCTTTCACGATACTAATGCATTATTCAGCGTTTCATTTCACTAAAACTCTTCTTTGTTTTTAATATATTACTTGATTAATAAAGATTAATTCTCAGCGGGGTTGGGATCCTTTCTTACATCAAGATATTAGATCTCATGTTGTTATTTATATTATACTGAACTGCAGAAAAAAGGAACTCTTTTTGGAAGGCTTTTTGGATATACGGCACATGCAATTATAACTTCCTGACAAATAAGGCATAAACTTCCGACTAAGAGTGCATGAAATGTTACGTATTAAAAACATGCACAAAATGTCACTGATCACAAACTCTTGATATTTAGGCAATATATTGCTGGCATAACTGTTAAAGTTAAACCAACTGACCATCCTTTTAACACATCGGCAATCCAAAGGCCAATATATAAACTTAGGAGAGCCTATCGAAAAAATAAACATGTCCTCTAATTGAATAAAAAATTTGTTGCCTGAGGAATGAAATAATCTATATGTTTCTATAAGTCAAACAGCTAGATACTGACGAATTAATATAAAAGCTAAATTCAGGCATTATTTTTACATTATTTGTGTTAAGCCCTTGAAAACTTCATCAGCTCTCACAGTACATATTCTGTTCAATGCTATCAGTAAAATTATAAAATACACTGCTATAGATGAAGTATTTTACGACTTGTTTATGGAACAAATTATTCTGGATGAAACATATTAATCGTGTATATATATATATATATATATATATATATATATATATATATATATATATATATATATATATATATATATATATATATATATATATATATATATATATATATAAGTTTCAATTCTTCAGAAGTAACGAATGCAAAATATTCTCAAAAGCCTAACTGCAGGTAAGGTGTCGGGTCTCGATGGTATACCCAAATCCTTCACCTGAGGTGAGTAATGGACTCCTACGCCCATTTTGTTCACTCGTAGCCAATCAGACTCTTGAAAATAAGTGAACATTTGTCCAGTATTAAAGAATGGTGATCTTCCCATTGTACCTAATTACGGCTATTATCTTTTCTAAATACTGTTTCCAGAGCTTTTGAAATAATGATTTTTAAATACGTATTAAATTGCTTCCTTCGAAAAAACATTTTTAAACCGCTCCCATCTGGATTAATCTCGGTGATTCTACAGTTAATAAGTTAACACATTTTCGATATGTTTTTTTTTTATTGAAGTAGACTTAGTTAAGGAAATTCTAATTGTATTTTGCATATAAATACAGCAAAGCATTTGATCGTGTGTGGCATAAACGAAAGCAATTGACAGAGTATGAGGTCATTGCAAATGATTTTTGTTTTTATCAGACTTAGAAACAGAAAGCAAAGAGCGGTGTTTTCAGAGAGCACGTGTATTCTATCTCGTGTGCTCCAAGAATCTACTTTTTACGCCTCATATTTTTCGTTTTTATATTTTTATATTGTATATGATGGCATGTGTTAAATTCTCTTTGCAATCCTGGATATTCCTGTCATATCCTAAATTCTGACTTGGAAAAATATCTCAATAGGCAAATAAATGGCATTTATATTTTAAATCTTTTAAACCTAAATCCCTGAGAAATTCTAGGAAAATTGATATAACCCTTTTATCCATCGCTACATAAGTTCAGCCAATGAATTGAAGAAGTTGATTCGTACAAAAATATGAAGTCTTTCGAATACTGCTCGCAGAACAAAATAATTGACTATATAAACGGAAAGACATGGTAAAATTAATGAAATACTCAAACTCGCATATAAATTTCATAGGAAAACTATAGCCATACTAAACACTTATAAAAAATATACTAACAGCTGTCCCGCTGCACGCTCAGCATTAAGAAATTAGTGGTTAGGATTGGTCGACTTAGTGTCAGGATAATGTGACTGGGTGGGACAACATGCTACATGTCTGCGGCAGGATGTCCGAGTGCTAGTGTGGTAGACATCGCTATAAACTGCCACACTGCAGACATCGTAACGATATGACTAAAATATTGTTAAAGCTAAGTTAAAATTCCGAATCACACACACACACACACACACACACACACACACACACACACAAACACACACAAGAAAGTTAGTAAACTGAAATGTTTACGAATACCGGAAAAATACTAATTGGTCCACGTACTGGCAGTACACATCCTTTTATCAGATACACGGTTATATATTGAATATCACGTTTGCTATGTCCGATCTAGATCTTGTAATCATAATAATTAACAGCCAGGCCCGGCCCTAGGGCAAGGCGAACGAGGCAAGATCCTTGGGCCCCGGGCTTCTCTGCAATGCATTTTGTTTGCTTGGGTCCCCGTGCTCATCGCCCCGTATACTGCTTTGGGCCCGGCACTTCCTAAGGCCGGGCCGACTAATAGATGACCTAGTACAAACTTACTAGGAGTATTAATTCTGAAATAACAAGAAAACACAAATAGTAGGATAACGTTACTAATGGTTTTAGAAGACCCAAATGTGTAGTACCGTTGATCCCGGTCGAAATGCTTCCATCTGTAGCAGATTACCATCAGATAAAGTAGGTCATTTTACCGAGTTTGTATCTTTTCACGCGTAAGATACATTTATTCATGTATACACACCAATATCTACATATTCATCCTTAACCTTGTACTACAGTACGCTGTAACAATAAACAAATAACAAACAATGTTTTTCAGAAGCAAACAAAGCTGTAAGTTAACTGCTATAGGGAAGATGAAAATTGTGTTCATGATGCTACTTATTCACAAGAAAGTGTTTGCATGAGCATGAAGTTAAGATATATCAGACACAACTTGGAAGACTTGTATCTTACGTGGTATACTGGGTTACCTCCCTTAAACAAATTTTTTCAGCTAAGTGTCTTTCAGTACATTTGTATTCTCCAGAATGTACCAAATTTATCTCGCCTATGTTGTATTAAATTCAGTTATTAGTAATATGATTATCGGTATTATTAATTACAAGGCTGTTTTAAAACAAATGACTGGCCAAACTAATGAATATTTATTGAAAGCGAACCATAGAGGGACGGAAATTGCTCCTTTCAGCGAGGTCTGTCTGTGACGTGCATATGCACAACGAGCTGTTTTAAAGGGGGCAGGGGCCAGTATTTATGTACGAATTTAATGCCGCAATCAGTGACCTAGTACAAAAAATCATAAAAAATCAAATACACAAGTGAGGTCAAGAATGCCCATATTTTGAGATACCTATATTAAAACAAAGCATAAAAATATTATCCACTTGACCAGAGAAGTCAGTGGCAGTTCATAGCAGAAGAAGTTTATGCACCCCAACCCCAAATTTATACCTGCAATTTTCATGTCCGAAGGTCATTTTTGACACCATGTGGTACTCACAGTGCAAACACAAGCCCTTTTCCTAGATTACAATTCTGCCAAACAGTGTGTACTAAACAGGCTGATGCAGTTGAAAATAGTTGTCATCCAAGCCGCTTTTGAGATATGCTCCTTGTCCCAAACCCACATATTTACTGTTACGAGAGGCTAGCTCTTCTTCACTATCAACATATTGCAGAGTAACTATGGAAGGTGTACATGCCTGACATCAATTTCAAGAACAACACAAGCCCGAAACACCTAGCTCACAAATATATCCATATATTTAATTTGTAGACAATAATTGCTGAAAAAGTCACACCATAGCCTTAAGTTAAGAAATTTGCCAGGGGCCAAAATACGAAACTGTACCCTGCCTCCTAAAGCTACATCCTCTACAGTTTGAAACCAGTGGCACCGGAATTACCAAAATTTGCACAATTAGGATGCGACCATTTCAGTTTTGGGTGGAGGTGGGTATTAAAATTACCAGAGATTTCTTTCGAACGAGGAATATCTTTTCATTATATCAAAGCAATACTATATTTTTTTTCAAGCTATTTGACGTTTGACAATTTTAATTAAAATCAATAACATAACCAGATTCCCGTTCACCACCACATCCCATACGACGATCCCACCGCACCATTCAAAATAAATTGCTGTATTACGGAAAGAACGAAGGAAGACGAGCTTTCGTTACGTTGAACATATATTATTTTCTCGGTCATGGGACTTGCGTACCTTTAACGAGCTTCAATAATGGTTCTCTTACTTTTAAGTCAAGGATGATATAAGTAATTTTGTATACTAAATGACACTACTTTGCTTATACAAGGAACTCGCACAAGACACTAAAGATGCCACATCTCTGTGAAATCACAGAACATATGTTGGTACACACATGCTTTAATTTTGCCAAAACATCAACTAAAAAATTACTGCAATGGCAACAAAAACTAAGACCAAGCCGAAGGATTTGAGTCTGTGCAGTCATTGGCATGGTTTTTCTAATGTAAGACGCTAAAGATGAGTTTGTGTTTTTATGAAATTGCAACAGAGTTGGGCCTTGAAAAAATATCAGAAGCCATCAACTTAAGTAGACAGACCATAATTTCCTTTTCTGACAAGGCACTGATGTATACCCTTTAACTAACTAAACAACAGCTTTCTAATGAACGAATAATTGTTTTAGCATCGTATTTATTATTATTATTATTATTATTATTATTATTATTATTATTATTATTATTATTATTATTGAATTAAATATTGGAAACCAGCGGAAGACAAAATAAATCAAGAGATTTTCCGAGCAACTTAATATACTATCTTTTGGAAAGGTTAGAATGCCAATCTCGAGATAGTGTAAGAAAGATCCATAATGTGATGTGATATCAGATAGCATACACATGACCTTAACAACAGTCAGTCGACTGCTTTTAAGTTTAACTTGCGCATTATGTCATATTATTCAACACCTAGAACAACGAATGTTTCTATTTCTTTGACATCAAAACTGAAATGTGAATTTTAGCAGTTTGAAAGATATGTTATTGTATTAGTGTGACCCTCATTAGACTATACACCTCTCCAACCCCAACCCCCAGAAAAAACCCACATCAAAACAGATAGAGCAGTTGGTAATAAGTTTTGCTTCAAACTTATTTTATTTCTTTTAATTCATGGATCTTCATTTCTTTACACCCAACCCCATCTTACAAAAAGGTTTCGTTGCTCTTTACTATGACATTCAGATACTAAGCAGGTTGAAAGTCACACACACTTTTTTTTTCTACAAAGCAAGTACGAATTCCTTGCAGCAAGTTTACAGGAACCAGTCTTAATATATTTGTTGACTGTTGGTTTGTTCCACCTTTCGGTGCAGTTTTCTGAATTCTCCAACACTCGTGGCAATCACGTAGGTTGATTTCGTGGTCCGTCATAATCTAATACTAACTAAAGTTTCTTTTAATTTTTTTTCTAAAGATTTGTTTTTCTTTAAGACTCCGTTGACCGCATATACAAGCAATGGTGAAAAAAGAATACGGAGCAGCAAAGACTATTTGAGAAGAAACAAAGTCACTCTAAAATCTGTCCAAATAATTTTAAGCAAATGTTTTTGGCGATAACTTGTTCATTTGTAATCTGATAGGAAAATATCATTAACAAAGTTTGTCCAATACAAACAACGGGACCCTAAGTAGCTCAGTGGTTCAGGTGTTGGACTGGTGGCCAAAAGGATGCCGTTTCGATTTCCACCAGTGGATCAGCCCGAATCCGTTGCCGTGGTGTGTCATTGTCTAAGGCAGAGTACTCTACATGCTTCTGTACGAAGTGTTGCTGTTCCATAGAACACCAAAATATCCCAAATAAAACGAAGACGACAAGCGTTAGCTTCTCAGTACTTTTTTATACGTCTGTTTCACCACAAAGTGTGCATGCATTTCCTTTTTATACCAATGCTATTTGTTTTACTTCTCAGGTATTATATGTGCTTTCTTTCATTCTCTATTACAGGAGCTATGTGTTCAGAATAGTCAATTTTGAAATCCACATTTGTATGTCAATGGTAACATTTCTTAGTGCCTTATCAGAGCAGAGAGTATTAGTTATGTTTTCTTTTTTTCAGTCTATAGAAGTTCGAGTCATACTAGACATCTGGGGCTTGATTTAGAACTCCATATTGAGCGTCATCTTGTTTTTGCTGACTTCGTAATTTGTCGGATGACTCTTGTTACAGCTTTTGTTCTAGTTCTAGTTCTTCTTCTTCTTCTTCTTCTTCTTCTTCTTCTTCTTCTTCTTCTTCTTCTTCATTACAATAATAATAATAATAATAATAATAATAATAATAATAATAATAATAATAATAATTTATAATAATAATAATAATAATAATAATAATAATAATAATAATAATAATGTTATGAGGGAAAGGTAAAAAGGTCGGCCTCTATACTGATATAAATTTTACCTGTTCGTAAAGAGTATTTGTTAAGTAAATTTACACATACAATAATGAGACTTGCAAAAGTTGTAAGGAAACGATCTTTACCAAGATAGAATATATTTCTGTCAAATAAAGTTAATCGACAT
>JAEAOA010001813.1:3132500-3357500 GCA_016746295.1 Potamilus streckersoni
GCTTAGGCTAGTTAGTTACTAGTTTCGTACTGTTCGTCGTCAGTTTATTGCATCTATATATATATATATATATATATATATATATATATATATATATATATATATATATATATATATATATATATATATATATATGTTTCATTTTGATATAAAAGGATGTTTTTCTACAATTTATGGATAGGACAGCCCCATGCAAAACAATAGCTCAGACATCCTTGATCACGCGACCTATGTAGGAAGGTAGATAACATTTTGTCAAGAGGGCTCGATAGTAAATTGAAAACAACTCAGTATAAAGATCATATATATATATATATATATATATATATATATATATATATATATATATATATATATATATATATATATATATATATATATATATAGAGAGAGAGAGAGAGAGAGAGAGAGAGAGAGAGAGAGAGATAGATAGATAGATAGATAGATAGATAGATAGATAGATAGATAGATAGATAGATAGATAGATAGATTGATGATTAGATACTTTTCTTAACCTCGATACGTGGATCTCAAAACTTTGTATCTTTCACCTCGTGTATACACAGACGATATGCGTTCTTCAGATGCGTTTTTTGAAAGATTCAACGTACCGTTTTTTACATTTTGAAAGCAGTTGCTCATAAAACGCAATAGCCTCTGTGGAAATTGCGTTCTATTCCCTTTCTGAAAAGTTAAATTTATTAGCAACCAATCAATTCAACAAAGGTGTTCCTTACACTGCAATTCATATTTGCAGAAATATATATATATTCTAAATAGATGAACAACAATGAAAGCGTCATCTTTTTCACTAGTGTGTAAAGTGAATATTGTCTTTAAATCTTGCCTTTGTCGTTTTTGGTATCATAATATGTTCCACTGAGACCTAAAACTTGGCAGATAAATTTAAATCTGAGACCACACTAATGCAAATGCAGCCAATAATAAAATGTATGGTTCAGTTTTGCAGAAGCTACAGAAAGATCAAATTTATAAGCAGATGAAACATTTGTCACTCTTGAAATTGTCACTACTCTTATTTAACAAATCAGTTCTAATTTCATAATAATTTAGTCTCTAATGTTTCATAGGGTTTCAGAAGAGTCATAAATACTTTAACCTTACAAATGTTTTCTTTAACAGCTCAACAATATAATAACAACTTCATTTTGTTTTGAAAAGCATGTGTAGAGATTTGCTGTATTTAGACCTTATATTTGTATCCGATTGTATTATACAATATATACAGTATATCGAATACTTGTCAAATAAATTGTACTCTGTAGTAGTAGAGTTAAATAAGATTTCTAGCTTAGAGATCCCCTCCCCCAAACAAGTATAAATTCCCTACCTTAGAGACCCTACCCAACACATATCCTTATCCATGTGATATCTGCCTCAGATGTTATAGACTCGGTGAGGGCTAATAATTTTTGATCGGGAAATGTATCATAATACACAGATTTAGTTTTTTTCCCTAGCTGTTCTAAAAAGTACGTAAAGGAAATCCCAGCTGTGCTAGAAATAACACAATGGAAATTCAAAAAAACATTCCAGAAAGATCGGAAATTTTGAATAGGATTTGTATCGCATAATTTATTTTGTGGTCATTCTGTTGAGTTGCAGGTAAGTTAAGCATAATTTATAAGGTTTACACAAACTTTCATACTACATCATTACCAAATTTTTTGATAATTAATTTGATACTTGCTAATTTTCATTGTTAACATATCTTTTAACATACTAGCAATAATAAAGAACTCGCGTAATAAATCGTCTATATCATATTTTACGCCTCACAAATAAGATCGTAGCTGATCAAGTAATTTTTTATAAGAGATGCTTGCTATTTTACAAGCATATTTTAGTCTCAAGTAGAGGTTCAATTTTCTTAAACACTGTTGCAAGAAAAACACCAACACCTGATATTATTAAAGACAACAGGTTTAATGATGCTCCACTCAATATTATATCATAGCCAGTCATTAGCAAAGGTAAATGTGATAGCACTTGAAATATTCTATTGTAATACTTATAGCCTTGTTTTGCACACCAGACGTTATTTATAATATTGCATTAGAGCGTCAACATCATGTTTTGGAATTTCCCCATAAAAATGATTGAAATCCGCGATCTGTTCTTTATTATACAATATTAAAAATTGTAGTACCAACAATCACGGAACTTATTATTATTAAGATCAGCTATAAATCTGTGTATTTGTCACAAACATCAGACGAAGTATCATCATATCGTTCATCTGTCAATACCTCATTTTTCTTTAACCAACTGTAGGAATCAAACGTGTTTTCTTCTTCACGTTCATACAAATCTGTTTCATTCACCAAAATACCGTATTCTTTTTCTGTTTCATCAATAAACTCTAGTACCAAGCTTATTTGATCCAACATAAATTTTTTGAGGACACGATATTGCCTGATAATTGCGTATGCGACTAAAAAATTATTAGCATTAATTTTCGTAGTCTTTCTCGTTCAATTGTGATAAGACCAACAACACGATCTACTTTTAACATTAATTTCTCGTCTGGTTGTGTGAGTATTTTCTCAACTTCACTGTAATAATTTCGTAATGACAATTGTCTAGAGCGATGAAAGTAAAACATTATCTTCATCACTTATATCGTGATGAGAATCAAATTTTTCTTCCAACCTTAGAAGTATTACTCGTGTAAAAAATTCTCCTATCTTAATGTCATTGAGATTATCGATTTCCTCGTTAAGGTTCTGCTATTATCTCTAGAGATTTATTAACAATAATCGGATAGAATTTGGGGTAAAATTGCATTCGAGTACACTTTACTAATTAATTCTTCATCTACTGTCATATTAGCGACTTTAACTAGTGTTTCTTTGTCGTGTTATCGAGATGCTTAAAAATTTCTAGTTTTGAAAAACTATTGTATAACTCTTTGTTTCTTTTTAATTTTATTATTTTAGTTGCCTCTGTATCGTCCAGAAGAGTATGATGTATTTTTATTTGCCTTTCTTCCAACACTCTTTTAACATAGCTCTTTTTTTAGAAATTAGATTTGACTAAATTATTGTATCAATATTTTCTTTGTCAAACTCGAGCAATATCTTTTTAAAATGAGTTTCAACTTGCTTCCTTTTTTCTTCACAATCGTCAGGATGACAGTGTCTGATTATAATATTAAAATTCCTATTGATTTTATAGTTGTGGCCCTCGATTATATGTATCATGAACAAAATTCATTTCGATTTCTGATAATTTGCTTGTTTTGTCATTTATACAATCGAATTTTAACCTCGCCATTCTATTGATTTTATTTATCGCTTGTTCTTTAATAGTTTGTGTTTAAAATATTATTATAAAATTCTTCCGCAACAATTAAAATTGGTTGTCCTGAGATTGTTTGGAACGTTAGATTACATTTGTTCATCGAGTGTATATATTTAAAATGATATTATGCTAATTATGGAAAGGAATATTCAGCAGCTAGGACATAAATTATGAATATTTGCTAACGGCATTATCAGTTACAATTGTAAAGTATTGTAATGTTGCGATATACGTATCTGCTGTAAAATACAATATTACCAAGTTGATGCCATTGTTTGATCCTTTCAATCGCCAATTATAAATTCGACCAACACTAGAGTTGAATCGACAGCGTGAATTGAATTACCAAATAGCTACTGAAAAAGAGGGCAATTGATTTTGATCCAAATGTTTTTATTTTCTCCGTTAGTAGTCCAAAGGCACAATAACGATAATTTTCAGGGTAATGGGTCTATGCGCTTTAAACCCAGCTCGGTTGTCAGTGTTGGAATATGCCCTGCGTTATTTTTATTCGCTCTATACCATAAGATACACAAACAACAGCTAGAACATATAGCGCCGTTATTTTGTTTTTTCCTCATATTTATATTACCTGCCATTCCTATACTCGATTGTCTCAAACACGGGGTGAGTGCTCCTCTTAACTGAGCATCAGTCTCTTTTGCTGGCGACGAGGTTGTTGGTAATCCAGTCATTTTTGAGTTATTGCTCATTATCAGGTTACCTGTCATCGTGCTGCCAGTTTCTTAAAGCTTGTTATTATAAACAGATTTTAGTTGCTCATAACCCACCGCCCGTGTACTATCAACTTTTTGTGGCGGATACGCAGTTTCCAACCCAGTAATTCTTTTATACAACATTATTTACCTGTAACCGTTCAACCAGCTTTGTCAAGTTTATTATTATCCACGTACTTCAAATGTAAATAACTTACTGCCTAAGCTTGATTTAAGTTTGCTGGCGAATAAGATGCTTCTAATCCAATAATGTTTTCCTGACATGTCCCCATTACCGCTTACAATTCCTCCTGTCAGTGATAGTTTGTTATAATCGATCGTCTTCAGTTGTGAATAACTCACCGCTTCAAGTCCAAGTACTCGATGATTTTACATAAACTACCTGTCATTGTTTCGCCGGAATTTTTTATTAATGCTGATGTATCAGTTATTCTTGCTTCGTCGGATGTCATGAATATAAAACAGTGTATAAGTACAGAACCAGAGTAAAATATTATGGTAAAAGTAGGAACTTTAAAAGACTTTTTATCAGTATAATGTAACTGACCTAAGTACAACAATAAAAGGACTAATAACAAAGTACAATATAGCAGACAACTTTGAGCTCACTTCAAATTGTAATATGTTACGAGCTAGAATCACATACATTAGTTTGATAATCGATTTCTCACCAGCTACTAGTGTAGCATTATTATTAGGCTTAAAAAACAAACATTATGGAAGTGTTACAGAGCAAAGTCCGTATCATTTGACAGTGAACTGACCGTTAACATAACACAAGTCAACACACTATTGATCAACTAACTGCCTCATTGCAACAGGTTCTTATTCGGCGTTAGGAAGTCAATGACAAACAATCTATAGTCTCTCAATAGATGTACCACCTGGGTCGTTAATGCAGATAGTAAGATTTGGAAAATTAAGGAAGCATGTTTTGTTTCCTTTTAACGGGAAAGGCTACTTTCCTCAATTTGTTTTGACGAAACTGCCTCTTTACGAACAACTGACCTATTGACGTTCACCTCTGACGCATATTTGGGTTGTCAGATGAGAGAAATTGTACGGTCAATACGTATAGCAAAAGCAAAATGAAGGTACATACTAATTCAAGATATGATTTAGTAGAAGATAAGATATTGAATTCGAGCTACAAAATATTTACATCAGTATAAAGACATATAAAATAAAAACGTGCATTGAAGTTCATGACTTTAACTTCGAAATGTATCAGTTTACTGAGAGCGAAAGCCTAATTTGCGTTATTTGATAGATTGTTTTTCCTTCGAGAAAAAAAACATGCAAAGAAATGTGTATAACAATGCCAGCATTTTTCATGAATATGCTTACAGTATTCGCACACAATTTCGTTTGTTTGTACCGCCCCCCATTTAATTAATGAAAATCTTAGATCTTATTTTCTAAAAGTTATGATCTTATGATCTAAAAGTCTAATCATCCCAATTGATTCGAACTCCAGCATACTGAAAGTGCTTAGAACTGCCTGGCGACAGTTAGGCTAAAAATTATATATTGTTGAATGAAATTACTAAGTAATGTACAGAAAAACTATAAATTTTATTAGACAGAACTTTTTCCTCAAATTAGGAAACAAGATCTATTTGTTTCTGAGTCAATGGTTTAAAGAGAACGTCCCTTGGTATAGTCCAGTGTTTTGCCGCAAGCTTGTAAATTCCGAAGGAACTTAAAAATTCCTTTGCCTTGAATTATTCGGAATCAAATATTGAGCTTTCTCTTTGTCCAAAACCCTGCGTTTATGTAACTTCTCAAGTTCACGTCTTACTTCCGTTGTCACAATAAACTGGTTTGTTTTGAAAGAGGCTAACAATACTCCAAGTCGCTGTATTGTCTCTCCACTTCCAACGTATCTCGACAAATTAAGAATTATGGCAATTCCCGTAACCTTCTTCTTTAATACCAATACTTGTTTTGTGCTGAATTTTACAACGTTTAATATTTGATTTAATGTGGTTTTAATTCCAAATATATACCTCAGGTCTGCTTGCGCTTCAAATGCCACAAATGAAATTCCTTAGATCTTCCGCACTTAAGTAGTCAACGAACTGGATTTGTTTATGAAATGGGATTCACGAGGCTGCTTTGAGTTGCTACATAGCTGAAATTAAATTGTACCAGCAAAAGCTTTTCAAAATCTTGTTTCTTTTCTTTTAAATTGTTATAAATTTGAACTTTTGAAAGTAAAAGTGTTTGGAGATCAGAACGTAAGGTGTGGAAGGATTTAGGACTGTAGTTCCACGTTCGGGTTGCAAAAAAGCTGTATAATATTTGCTTAAGTGCTGAGTGTAAGATATCACAGTCTTGTTCATCTAGTGTATTTTGATAGTTCTTACAAAGAACTTTAGCATGTCCAGGTTGTTAGCTTGAAAGTTTAAAGTGCTTGATAGAACGTTTTGGAGAGTAATTCATCAGCTGAACGATAATTGTTTTATTCTGGAACGCCAGCTTTGCTAAAGTAATGCTATGTTTCCTGAGGTCTGTCTGGGTAGTCCTAGCACTACTATTATCCCTGACATTAATTACGATTTCAATTATTACCATTTAACGCTTGTTTACTGCTCAGACTTCTTAGCTTAATGTGCCAGGTGCTGTACCTTAACACAGGAAAGCATTCTCAGGGTCTGGGTGTGGCATTTGTCTTGCCAAATACGTCATAATTTCGGAGTGTCAGTCATGGTATTTCCGCTGCATTTTTGTGTATATCATCAACTTAGCGTTTCTACGTGCTCAAATTCCAGTGCTTGGAGAGGTTAGTCTAGTGAAAGGTCGCTAGTTGCTCGCAACGGGTGCTTGGACGTGTAATTGGTCTCATTAGATTTGGCAGATATTGGAGATTTAGAAGTACTAGCTGTAATTGATGCAGGTGGAAGCGGCTTAGGTGAGGTAACAGCGACAGATCAACCAGCTTGCGTTAAACCTGATATAAGGATTATTCTGGTGTCCAGATAATCTTCATACACAATCTTATATAGTTAGGGGTCTTGAAAATAGCTAGAAATACAAAGTACTATATAAGTACTAGATATAAAGATCTCAGGAGAGATATCAGAGAGAGCTCAAGAGATCAAGATAGAGAGTGGGTTAATTATCAACATTATATATATATATATATATATATATATATATATATATATATATATATATATATATATATATATATATATATATATATATATATATATATATATATATATATATATATATATATATATATATATGCTAGACAATGAAAGCTTCATTCCTGCCCGTCGTTATAGTCAGAATCTCAAGGCCTTAATGGTGTCTCGTTCGTTGCGCTGGGCCTGTCAATAGTACGGGCAAAAGCAAAGAAATGTCA
Organism: Potamilus streckersoni; assembly: GCA_016746295.1. Lineage (NCBI taxonomy): Eukaryota > Metazoa > Mollusca > Bivalvia > Unionida > Unionidae > Potamilus > Potamilus streckersoni. The sequence goes on from JAEAOA010001813.1 coordinate 3,139,935, forward strand.
GGGAAGGAGGGAGTAACATGTAGTTACGATTTTACTTTCAAATACGTACATATTATGCAATTCAAAATTTACTACAAAAATATAAATATTTTGTTATATTGGAAGATCTATCCATATAATTTTTTCAAAGATTCAAATATCATGATGCTGACAGTAATATGCAAAAATGACGAATTCCATAGCATAACTTTGTTCATTAATATTGGCAAAGAATTGATGTAGTCTAAAAAAGGATGAATTCTTTTTCAGATTGAAGTTCGTGCCATCGGTTCCGTACCTAATGTCGATCCCTGTAACATCGTCACAGAAGGCATCAGTAAGCATGACACAAATAGCATACTGGAGAGGACTGGGACTAACACACAGTCGTTCTACATTCCAGTGGTGGCTGGGAATGGTTCATATGACTCGTATTCTATGACAGGAGCTTAGCTATCAGGATGAATTATCTGAGCAACCAAATTTTGTCATGATCTTTCCAAAGCCTCCAAAAGCTGATTGTATCTAAGGCTTTAGTCAAATCGGTGAATGTCATATACAGGTTGGAGTTCTGTTCCTGACAGTTCTCCTGCAAACACCATGTCTGTGGTCTCTCGTCCTTTCCTCAAGCTACAATTGACTCTGTGACATAATTCTGGCAATATTTTTTCAGGCTATTGATAAGTAGACACCTGTCGCATAATTGTCGTTTCCCTTTCCTCTTGTGCCAGTGGACAACAGATGAATCCCAGTACTCATTCGGTATAGTTCCACTAGTCCACGTTGACTGGAAGCGTTCAGTAAGTTTATGTGCCTTGTACTAACCTCCAGCGTTGTAAATTTCTTATGGTATAGCATCTGCATTATACATACAGCAGAAGTGAAAAAGACAGGACCAGTGTGTTGTATGTATACAATAAGTTGCTCAGAATGGTGAGTCTCTTGTATTCTTCTGGTGAGTCTCTTACACTGCATAGAAAGGCATCTCATACAAAATATACACTGCTGATATATCTCGTGCATTCTGCTGATGAGAATCCTTCATTCCTTTGTCGAGTCTCTTTAATTCTACTGATGATGGGTCTCCTACATTCTCCTGATATGTCTCCTGCATTGAAATTCTGCTGATGGGTCTCCAGCATTATGCTGATCAGTATGATGCGTTCTGCAGATAAGTCTCCTACAGAAAATGAAATAGGTATTTGATACAGAATATAGACCAGATTTTAGTGAATTTGTGAAGTTCAACAATGTGAACATTAACAATATATGAAACACATGTGCTATATATATTTGTAGCTACATCAGGTTTTCCTCGCAGCGGTCTTACAAGACAAAATAATTTATCAGAGATAATCCAACTTTAATAACTGTTAGTGAAAATAAGATTATCGATATAATTATTAGACTTCTGCAAATACAATTAGGCGTGGTTAATGTTGTAAAATGAAGCTAATAAAAGTTACATATTTAAATTCATAAGTTGTGATTGCATAAATGTTTGATTATTGGACAAGTAAAACACTGGTTGCGCAATTACGTCATAAAGTTGCTACACAACATCATACTAAAAGAATTTCTATAGACAGGATGTCATTAGTTCTCACAGTTCGAGAGAAAGATATATCTAGTGTATTGCTCTTTTGACGTCTAAGCTACAACTGTGTTTTGCTGTCAGTTTCTTTAACAAGTATATGTAAGTCCATAAGAATGACCTGTCGGTTTGAACCTTTTCGAAGTTAATATTCACAAGTACCTTCTTCACGTTTAAAATATGGGTTGTAGTACACGCATCGTGGTGCGAAGCATTTATCTAGGTCACGTTTAGAGTGCATTAATACCACTATAACTTATTTGGGTTGACAAGGATGGATAACATAATCAGATTTCATGTTTATATTGGTAACTGTGTTCACTGTAATGCAAGTCAGTTACTAAAAGTAAAATTTAAAAGAAAATGAGCCGTTTGTCATAGACTAAAGTAGTTTAATCTGCTTAAAATAAAGTCAGTCAATAACTAATGACTTCGCTATATGTGGATAAAAATTACTGTAATTCATTTTCACTGATCTTTCGAACCCTAAGCCTGATAGGCGGGTTTGTCCCAGAACAAGAAGTTCGCTGGATGCAATTTACTACAAGGTAATATTCCTGACGACGTGAGTGAATGCGAATTTGAAATAATTCTTTTCTACAAAACTAAGGTGCTATTGGGAGTGGATAAGGACATAAGTTTTGTGAAAATGTGAAAATGGACAAGATTGTTAATTGATGAGATACATAAATTTAAGGCAGTTGTAAACGACGCTTTGTAGAGTATCTGGCTTTATTTATTCAACAGAAACTTTATAACTGGTCCTTTTTCATCATATTTCAAATTAAAACAGCTATTACTGTCAGCAACAGTGACTATTTCACCATCATCATCGGATTCGTTGTTATACAAAATATCATCTTCACTATAACCAACAGATTTGTCTACAAAATCTTTGGAAAATATAATACTATGCGTGACCTTATCACTAGTATCTTCTTCGTATAATTCAGCGAGTCGTTTCATCAAGTCCATTATTATAATATATTTTATCTAATTTGTTATTATAAGATGACTGACGAGATAAAATATCACCAAAAAGTTAATATATTAAATTACAACGAACTAGCCGAAGCGGTAAGACAATGTTTGTTGGGTTATAGTGTATATTCTGTTGACGTTATTGTAATGAAAGGTGATTCTCATAAAATATTGTTAACAGCAGCAGAAAAAATAAAATTAATGAAAGTGCAGTAACGACGCTAAAATTTGATCATGATGATATTATAGCATTTGCTCATCATTGCTTGACTAAAACTGAATTACAAAATATTATTGATCATCATATCTAAAAACAATCCTGGTATTGTATTCTCTTGAAAGGTTGATTTTATTGCTCCATCAGCTACAAATTTTACTGACATAGACTTTATCTTATAATGCTTTGCCGCAGCTGTAATCGATTTGAATTTGATCTCGTCATTCGTTTGAGGTTTTTTGAAACAACAGGTTTTATTGGGCATCCAAAATTAATACCATTACTATTTTTTCCTTTTCTCACATTTTCCTTTTGCGTCACTAACTCCAGATTTTCCAATCGATTGTCAGTCTTTAAGTTATTAATATGGTTAATAACCATACCTTTGGGTATATATCTGATAAACACCTCATAAACAAACCGATGCGATTTATAATTAACAAAATCTCCTAATGTTCCTCTAACTTCTACTTGAGGATATCCCATATTACCTATAAAACCAATAACCTTTTTAGTTTTACTGTTTCTAATAATACCACGATCGTTAGCCTCGTATAAATCAAAGAGCATATGCCGCTTAAATTCGTTTTGTAAAGATAAGTTTTCAACGTTATCATAAGTGATTTTACCGTTCACGTGATATACACGCTCTCCCTCTGGAATGCTGTCATCGCAGAACAACGTGTAAATAAAATCTTTTCTAAGCATTGCAATCCTCTCAGTATTATCTCCTTTTACACTAAACTGATAACCCGCTGACGTTAATTTGCCAACAGATATTCCAGTTTTAATGTTAATAACCGAACCTAATGTATTTCCAGCGTATAAGTTGTACTTTGGGTGAATATAATATTATCTCTTGCTCACGTGCGCTTGTCAGATTTGCTGTCATTATAGTATAGGTGATATTTTTATCTCTAATTGTTGTTTAACGCATGCGCAGTGTGAGGTAAAGTTATACTTTGGGTGAACTTGATATGTTTCTTGCTCACATGTGTTTGTCAGATTTGCTGTTATTATATTATAGGTAATTTTTTATCTCTAATTGTTGTTTAGCGCATGCGCAGTGTGCGGTAAATTATCAATTAGATATTATATTATAGTATAATAATGTTAAAATTGCGTGATATAGCTAAGAGAAGCTTTATGGGAGAACCTGATAAAATAGCGACTGCTTTTGCAGGTTTTGACAATAGTTATCGGTTAGATAATCAAAATGTTTTAGTAAATTTTACTGCAACAAATCTTTACCACCTACTACAGACAACTGTAAAACGTGAGCTCGAAAAACATAAAAGTATCAGATTATTAGTGCAATATCATGCTATATTTTCAAAGCTAGATATAACGAAAGAATCAAAAGAAAAGATAGAATTTACAGATCCTTATATGAATGCAAAATCAAGACGTGTTTTGCTTGGGACTGATCTTTTATCACTATCTAATGAAATACACCAAGAAATTTGGAAAAAATAGAGGAATTCACTGAATTAGGTTCGGGTTGAAAGTTTGAAACGATGAAAGAAATATTGTTTCACACGATGAAATATAACGCATTAAGAGGTAGTTCGTACATCGACCTGCCACCAAAAATAAAAAGTAAAAGATGTTGTATAAACATCAAAAACGTAGATAACAAATGTTTCCAACGGGCTGTTCTTTCCGCGCTATTTCCAGCAGAAAAACACGCTGATCGCGTTGAGAAGTATATCAGTCACGTGTCAAGATTAAATTTTAAAGATATTAACTTTCCAGTGGCAGAAAATCAAATACCAAAATTTGAAAAGCAAAATAATGTTTCAATTAACGTTTTCGGATTAGATGAAAAGGAGGATGTATATCTGAGATATATTTGAGAAAAAGCTTCACAATCGACTATAAATTTACTATTTTTTTAAAAATCATTACGTTTGGATTAAAAACTTTAACGGACTAGTTGGTAAACAGTACAATAAAAATAGGAATAAAAAGTTCTTTTGTTACCGCTGCTTGCATGGCGGTACAAACAATGAAGCATTACAAAAGCATTTGCAGTACTGTAGTGATGTACAAAGAATAACAATGCTATCTAAAAAAGATAGTGTTTTACAGTTTGTCTATCATAATCACAAACTAAAAATTCCTTTCGTCATATACGCTGATTTTGAGTGTTTACTTCAACCTGTACTTGGCGTAGAAAATGATCCTAAAAAATCGAGTACAAGAAAAGTTCAAAATCATGTTCCATATGGAGTAGCGTACAAGGTAGTTTGTTGTACTGATTATAGATTATCTAAGCCAATCAGATTATATCGTGGTAAAAATCCAGCTGTATGGCTTCTCAAGCAGTTGATTAACAAAGTTGATAATATTACTTGTCGTTTGAAAAGAGTAACGCCAATATTAAAATTAACACCTCAATAAGAATATGTTCACGAGCAAGCGGAAATTTGTTATATTTGTGAAAAAGCTTTTGACTCTGACAATGTTAGGACTGACAACGTTAGTAATAAAAAAGTACATGACCATTGCCATTTGAACGGACAGTACCGTGTAGCGGCTCATAATCAGTGTAATTTAAAATTTCATGCTCCAGATTTTATTCCGGTTATTCTTCACAATTTTCGAGGATATGATAGTCACATTATAGTAGAAGCTTTTGGTGATCCTAAAATAAAATCTCGTCTAAAACTCTATAACGTCATCAAATGCATTCCAAATAACTTTGAAAAGTACATGTCAGTTACGCTAGGTAAATTACGTTTCATTGACACCTTGCAGTTTATGGCAGCCTCGTTAGATGAGCTAGTAAAAGGTTGTAGTAAATTTGATAACCTAAGAGACTGTTTTGGAGATAAATTTAATCTACTAGCTAAAAAAGTAGTATTTCCATACGAATACCTCAACGATTGGAGTAAATTTGATGAAACATTTTTACCTGACAAAGATAAATTTTACTCGCAAATTAAAAACGAAAATATAACCGATGATGAGTACAGGTATGCACAAGATATCTGGAAAGAGTTTGATTGTGAGACTTTTGGTGATTATTTTGATTTGTATTTGAAAACTGACGTGTTATTATTAGCAGATGTTTTTGAAAATTTTCGAGAAGTGAGTTATAATAATTATGGACTAGATCCTTGCTGGTATTAGTCTTCCCCTGGGCTGTCATGAGATGCTCTGCTAAAGTTTAGTAAGGTAAGGTAAGGTTAGAATTACTGACTGACGTTGATATGTTCAATTTTATTGAAAAAGGTATCAGAGGCGGTATTAGCGTGATAACAAAAAAATATGCTGAAGCAAACAACACATATTTGAAACACTATAATCCTGAGCTCCCTTCGAAGTACATAATTTATTTAGATTCTAACAACTTATATGGTAGTTCAATGATAGAACCAATGCCTATTGGTGGATTTCACTGGATCACGGCTGATCGATTTCTATCGGAGACAGAAAAAAAGACACCCGAAGATGTTTCCTAGTTCGTTAAAGTTGATCTTGATTATCCAAATTCGTTACACAAATTGCATAACGATTACCCTTTCTGTGCGGAATCGATGGTTATAGATTATAGCTTGTTATCAAAAGAACAATAACCGTTAGCATTACCAAGGCAACATTCTATGGTCAAGAAACTAGTACCAAATTTGCTTCATAAACGTAATTATGTTTTGCATTACAAAGTTTTAAAACAAGCAGTCGATGCTGGTCTTGTGTTGAGAAAAGTTCATCGTGTACTAAAATTTAATCAATCGCCGTGGATAAGAGGTTACATTAACTTCAACACTTCAGGAAGGGCTGCAGTGAAAACAGAGTTTGAAAAAAACTTCTTTAAACTGATGAATAATTCTGTTTTGGTAAGACGATGGAGAAAATTAGGAGACGCGTAAATATCGAACTAGTTAATGATGCCAATCGCAGAAACAAACTTGTGTCAGACGATGATTTTGTGAGCATGAAAATATTTAATGAAAATCTTGTTGCAATACAAAGAAGAAAAACAAATCTAAAACTAAACAAGCCGATCTATGTTGGAGCTGCAATGTTAGATTTATCAAAGTGGCTGATATATGATTTTCATTATAATTTTGCTAAAATTCAGTGGCCAGCCAGTAGATTATTGTTTACTGATACTGATTCACTCGTATATGAAATCGAATGTGAGGGTATCTATCAGGACATGTACAGTAATCGACATCTGTTTGATCTTTCTGATTACCCACGTGAAAGTAAATTTCATGACGACACAAATAAAAAGGTTATTGGTAAGTTCAAAGATGATATGAAATCGAGCGCTATCAAATATTTTATCGAATTACGCAGCAAAATGTATGTCGTATTGTTAGACAATAATGAAATAACAGAAAAAGCAAAACGTCTGCCTCGTAATTTTGTTAAAAAGTTTATGCAATTTGATGACTATAAGTACGCGTTTGATGGTGGTATTAGTTTTATGAGAGCTATGGCAATTCGAGCGAAACATCTTAAGCTTGAAACAGATGTCATTATCAAACGTGGATTGTGTAATTTTGATGACAAACGTTATTGCGAAAATGGAGTAGATACATTTGCCCTTGGGTATTGTTATTGTGACTAAAATTTTATCTAAACTTATAAAATAATGTTTGAAAATTTGATAATGACAAATAGCTACTGTAGTAACATCAAATATCTAATGATGGACGGTAAACAATTGACAGTTGAATTTAATAATGAAACATCAGGTACATGTTTTAATGGAACACGTGACAAGCTAAAACTTTCGCTCATCAGATCTGATAATAGCGTGTATTTCATTTATATCGAACAATTGTATCAAAAGTTGCTAGTGGAATTTAAAAACTTTCACAGCCCCATTAGCCAACAAAAATATACTAAACTCACAATTGATCTCGATCGGTCAAAGGTGTATTGTATCAACAAAAAAAATCCTCTGAACAAACCAGAAATAAAAGACTTGTTTGAGTCCCGTCGCTGTGTGAGCGGTAAAGTAAACTTTAGTATCTATAATCGTGATAGTGAAGTATTTTTAATATCAACAGTTGAAACATTAATCATTAGTCACGAGGTATAAAATAATATAACTTACCTCTCACATTCATTCTAATGCGTAGTTTAATTTCCGTCTTGTTAACTGAAATCGCCACGTTCTAATGCGTAGTTTAATTTCCACCCTGCACAGCACACATGTTATCTGATGAAAATCTTGCGGTAGACTGATAATAAAACCCTGTCTGTCTTGCCTTCTTTAGAATAGTTCGTGAACATTCCACGCATGCTCTGTTCTAAAACATTCGTTACCTCTGTATGACAGAGCTTATTTAGATGAATCATGAGCTTCCCACCTGTTGTTTTTGTCTGGTTAAAAAATACCTGTCTGCACACCCTGTATGACACGAGTTTACCTGGATGACCTTCCCACTTGTTGTTTTTGTCTGGTTATAAAATACCTGTCTGCACACCTCTATAGGACAAAAGCTTACCTAGATGGATGAATTATTAACTTAACCTTTTAACACCTGTTGTTTTTGTAAAATATCTTTTGTTAACATACCTGGATGTACATCCTGTACAAGGGAGTTTACACCTTTTGTTAAAATACCTGTCTGCATACCCGGTATGACCCAAGTTTACCTGGATGGATGAATTATTAATTTAACCTTCTAACACTTGTTGTTTTTGTAAAATATCTTTTGTTAACTTACCTAGATGTACATCCTGTACAAGGAAATTTACCTGAGAATATAATTCATGTATATAACTCTCCACCTAACACTGTAATAACAGAGAAGGGGGTGTGGTTAGAAACTTTACTAATACTTTTGAAAAAAGTGGGTGGGGGGATAGTTTATACATAGCAGTAGGGGTAAAAATAAGGGTTGGGCTAAAACCATTGTTTTCCTCTGCTGCTATTACTAAAATTGATGTAACAAAGGTATTAGGACAATTTTAAATTGATGATCTAGGCTTACTTGTTGACATATTTCTTTCCTTTTAGCATGATTCACACGCACCTATTTTCACTGATCTTCCTTGGAATCCTAAGCGTGATAGGCGGTATTATCCCAGAACAAGAAGGTCGCTGAGAGAGGATTTCAGGGTGTGGACGTTGGATGGGGCCATCTGCGAATGGTTTGAAGGAAAGACACTGGGAGCAGTCTGAGGGAATTTAGAGTCCACTGCAGGACGCCACAAGGGACGCATTATAGATGTACCTACGAAGGGAATCTCCATGGTTGTGCCTGGTGCAAAAAGGCAACCAATTCAGATACTACACTTATGTAGAGATAACCGTGTTCATACTAAATGGATTTATTTCCTTAATTTCTTCTTAAATGCATACTCTTTATGTACCTTATGCTTATATACTTGTACATAAATACTGGTTTATAAATAAAAATAATATCATTCAATTAATGCACAATATCTAAATGATACGTGTTACCTTCAGTACTCTAATTGATAGATAACATTTAAAGACCACATATCCACGAACATGTCCTCTGAATCTAATGATGGCATGAACTTCACAGATCAACATCACTTAAAATTTGTTTCGTAAACAGTGTGTTCTATTCGCTTTGTCGTTATAATATGTAAAGTCCCTTATATTCTAGAGATCTTGCCACAGAAGCCGCCACCAATCAGACCACTGCATATACCCTGAAGAACCTTGTGCATCGTATGTGCCCGTTTGTCACATTCTTTAGGCAGGAATAACCAATGGTCTGCGGCTGACTTGAGAAACAATTAGGACACCTTTTCTTTACAGATTTAATGCTTTCTCCAACATGGTTAATTTAAAATAAATATTTGCAACTTCACTAGTATCTTTGTCGAGATTTGCAATATTTTTCAACTTTGGCAAAATGTTTGCAGTTTGAAGTAATATCTTAGGAACAGTCTGCTCATAACGGACAGTGTATCCCACCCGTACCCATTTACCTACTTTTGCTGGTATGACCATCCTGCCCAATTTAGACACGATATGCTGAGTATTACTATCAAGATATCAATTTTAAAAGAAAGAAACGATAACATTAATTTGTGTAGAATATATTGAAATCTCTACTCATTGGAAGACAAAACCGGCGAATTCAAGAGAGTGCTATGATACTGATTTGGACTGTAAGAGACGCATGGCCCAATCAATAATTCATATCCTGAAGATAATAGGACATTGAAATGAATTTAGATTAAACATTATGATTGTTTCCTTAGCTTGACTTGATAATGAAAAAAAACCTAATTAATAGCCGAGTTCGATAGTTCAACAACAGATAAAAGCCACGAGTGGCGTGCTATCTCGCTGTTCGGTCAATAAAACCTTATTAAATTGCGTTGTGATGCTGGGAACAAAGTATTTGATAATCAGTCTAGAGAATTAATTGAGTTAAAAGTTCGGAATGTGAATGACCAGTTACAATTAAGAGAGGTTATATACAATGTATTATTCAGAAGGTCATTCACTTAGGTAAAATACTGACCACGCTTTCTCTATAAAACTTGATATAAAGCTAAAGCTGTCCTTGACTAGCATGCAAGAAACACGCGTGATTTTTTTAGAACATAGGCATAATTCATTAGACAGACCCTTTGACCTTGGATAAAAACACTGATGATCAGGCAGCTTCCAGAATATAAAAAAAGCTTTGAGCTGCTTTGATCCCAGTGGGATTCCAAGCCCAGAAGAGTGTCATGTCTACTTCTTACAGGTAAGAAAATTGTGCTTTATACTCGCTTTTAAAAGTTGAAAATTTTATATTAAGTTGTAATATCCTTCTGAATTATTTTTATTTCATCAATATAATGTAATGGTGAGTTCTCTTTTCTACTATGAAATATTTTACTGATTCAATATTTTACTGAATTAATGTTCATTATATTTATAATATAATATCATTGAGTTTCCTTCTTCCACAATCATAATGTAATGAAATATTTTACAGCTTCGATGTTCATTAGTATTTGTTTGAAATAATTACTAGCTTCATGTTATAATCTAATTGAGAATAAATACATATTCTTTATATAATAAGTATATCACTCACAGATCTTTTTCAGGTCGTTACCTTACATTAAATAAAATAAAATACATTTATTACAGTTATTGAATATTTATATCACTTGTATTAAAAAATGCAGAAAAATTGAATGGACAAATGAAATAGTAGATTGTGGAAGAACTATTTAATAAGTATTGTAATATGTATTGTATATAGTTTCAACATAAATAAATTTACATGTTGTATCTTTAGAATATATATATATATATATATATATATATATATATATATATATATATATATATATATATATATATATATATATATATATATATATATATATATATATATATATCAATAAAGTGAGATTTCAGGATCAGAGAGTGTCGTGTCTATTTCTTACAGATTCTTGGTACCTTCTCGTAGCCAAAGCTTCCCCACAAAAAAATGTAACCGTATCTACATCATCATAAGTGACACCTTATTCTTATGAATGCTGAACTTTCTTCCTTCTCGTAACTAGGCACGAGAAGAAGGTTATGATGGAAAACGTATGAACAACAACGCTAGACTTTTCTCATCATAATAAATGTGGCGGAGAATCTTTTCTCTACATAATAAATTGGTGGATGAATAACATGAATACAGGTGTCAAAACATATAATTATGATCCAAGAGGGAGACTCGCACCAGAACCATTACGACCAGCAGACTTCGCTCAATTATGGCATCGCCTTGGCCCCGAACACTACAATACGACCCTATTCACATGACCGTTTCTTCATTACAAATGCTCGCTCCTGTTGCACTTGTCCGACAGCTATCAACAGACTAAACGCCGTAACTCCTAACACCATTAGACTTCACTCCGCCCGGCTATGCTACATCAACCCCAGAAGCGACAGCGCCGCTATATCCCAAAGAGAAAACCCGAATTAGAACAACTATGAGAGGATTGCAACATAAAATGCATACATCGCCTATGAGAATTCTTTTTGCAGTAACACCTGAGACTACAACATTCCGAATGCATACAGTGCTAAGTCCAGCTCCAAATTTGACCTAACTACAACCCAAAATGAATTGCAGCGACATCTACGCTCTCATAAGATCAGCGACAACAGCATTAACCGTCTCCTTCCCAGTGAAAGTGACTTTAACATTTTGAACTCTTTCGGTATTAGAGGTAATAGATGTATTGTTTGCTATTAGTTCATATCCAGAATATTTCTTCATTGTGGTATATCTCACAAAGGTATGATTTTCTATCTCTTATTTTGATGTTTTAAAAAGACAAATTGGAAGTTAGTGTGTAAATTTCAAACGATTAACAACACTAATCTAAATTATGCTATATTTCATTTTTTATTGAGTAAATAACCTTGTTATACTTACTGTCGTTAGCATACATCAGAGTTGCAAAGATTTCTAGTACAGAGAGTGTGAATGAACCTTTAAGTTTAATTTCATGCCCTAAGCATTTATATCAAACAACCTGCTCGTCTTGACACCTCAAACTACATTATACATGTTTCGCTACTAACACACATAACAGATTGTACCGTATTTGCCTATCTTAAGAAGAATTGTAATTTCCGCCATATCGTTTCAGGCATATTGATGCAGAAGATGTTTGTTTTGTTAGCTCAATGTTGTTCAATAATGTTATTGAAATTTTCTCTCACGTGTTTCGTATGAAATCATATGAATGTTTACCATATGGTATTGTCTAGGCAAAACGCCTAAGGTACGGCTCTAATGTCTTCAAACCAGTCAGAAGAGAGTTTCCTTCTATGGTTTTGCAGCATCAAATGATGTTGTAGTGTTATTATGTATGTGTTCAAGTGTCTGAGCGATTGCTCAACACAGAGTTTTGTAAGTAGCTAATGACCTGCATATTGAATTTTTGAAGGAGAGAGATTTATCTGCATATTGAATTGTTGAAACAGCTATTGCCTGCATATGATCAGCTTCTGAGTAAATTTTGTTTGAAACGATAACGGTGATACATTCCCATTCGTACCTCATAGGTAACGTTAGTAATACACGCTCAGTTTTACAATTGTAATGATGCACTACGATTTTCATGATATTTTCACTTACTGCTCATAGGTTCGATTAAATGCAGTTTTCAATTCATACACACACAGGTCAAGGTTTGATTGCAAATGAACAGACGTTATGGTTATTAGAGTAAGATTAACATAACACTAACATTTTCACCTTCATTACTCTTGATTAATACCAAATTCTTGCAAGGTTCTCTAAGCAAACATTCTTACCTCAATGTCGCTGGTATTTAATGATATTATGTATGCAATAAGAAGATAAATTCAATATTGGTTTACAAGTACTATCCATAATAATGAGGGTTCTTTTCACAACACTTCGCTGAAGCAAAGTAGTAACCGTAGTCACTGATAAATATGTTATGCTGATGTTATGCAAAATAAAAAAATATAAAAAAATAAAAAAGTACCAAAAAAGAGCAAAATAATATTAAAAAAATAAAGAAACCAAGAACTACAAGCTGATATTAACTTTTTATACTCGTCTTACAGGACTAGTATTAGCATAGATTATGTATACCTACAAATCGCACACAATCGAATACACGTCGTACACGACTAGGTCGAATAGTTCGTAATTGAATTCAATACGAAATTCAAAAGAAAATGTGTTTGTAAATGGAAGAAATGATTATAGTCCTATCCTCCATTCCATTCTTTCTTCATACCTTCTATCTCGTTTTCTTCTTTTTGGATCCAAACCTCTCAACCTCTTTCTTTTTCTCTAAGGTATGGTTGGAATATGGATTTGGTTCGTAGGATTGTATTCTTTTTTGACTCTGAATTCAGTGTCCGCAGTAACAGAACAAAAACAATTTACGCTAAAGGTTATCTCTAGCCACTCCCACTATTTTATGATTCAGCCGATAAGTAGATTCGCACTTTCAAATCAGGCTTTTAAGGAATTATTCAGTCGAATTTATCGAATATTGACACCGAGATGTCAAATGTAGCTACATAAATGATATTCTTTCAAACTTAAAGTCAATACGAATTACAGTGAATATGCAGTTTAATATAACAATCTCATTAATAAATGAGTTAATTCAGAAAGGTGTTTCGCATTCTTCAAATGTATAATGAGAGAAGTTTTGTCCTTCATTGACAAAATATGTAAATATCTATTTTGGAATGCTGACAATGAAAACATCACAACATTTAACATGTTATACAAATATGCTAAAGCAACAGAATAATGAAATTTAAATTTTCGGTGTTATTGCTCGATATGGAGATGATTTCTCATCCTATACCTGACAAGTTGATAATAGAATTAGAACATGTTAACGGCGATTGGTCCAAACTTAAAACGCTTATACTATTAGAGCAAGCGATGCTTGCCATTGTCGAAATATTCGTGAAGATATTAGAAAATAGAAGAAAGGATTGCAACTCAAACGGTTGAGACTCAGTGAATTAGTCCTAAGCGAAATTTTCAGCAGGCGAGTTCACCTGCTAAACTGATTTCACAGCATGTTTTAATGGAATTTATCAATCAAATTGAACGATCGTATCTATATTGCACTACATACCCCAGCTGTCCAGATGACATTCAAGACGTATCAATTAATTCTAGTTTAATGAAAGCATCACGAATAAACATTATACAGTTACTTGTTTTAAAAGAGATCATACCGCATTATGCCACACATTAGTTGTCTCCTGTATGAAATAATATATTGGGAAGTTATAATTCACATCCTATTAATAAGCAGTATCACTTCAATATTATGAACACGCCGTTCTATTGTGCGCATAATCCTAGGTCAATGACATATGACGGAAATATAATTGTTCAGATAAATTAACATAAGTTACTGAATTCACCGATTAACCTAGCGTTTACACAGCAATTTTAATTATGTTCTGCTGACGTTATTTAAAATGAAATAGAAATAATAATAAAATAATAACAAAAAGAGTAAACTAACGTATAACAAAATATAAAAAAACAAGAACTGCATGCTGATATTAAATCGTCTAAAGTAACTAGTTGTACAGTAAGTCATGCAGAATTTAAAAAAACAAAATAAATAATAATAATAATATAAAAGAAACATACTTTTTTCATTGCAGATTCTCACTATTGTACCTGAATTCCATTGACTGTGTCAAATATGTTTTCGTAGGATTCCCTTGAATAAGCCCCTTCTTTACCATACTGATGTCACATTGCATACTTTATTGTTTTCTTAATATATTGTTTTTCTTCATTCCTCATCGAGGTACTACAGGGTAAATTGTTGTCTTTTCCTATTTCTTAACTTTTGTCAGTGCATTGTATTTTGGTCTTTTTAATATTTTTACTTCCTTGTGTCATTGTAATCTCTTTTTCAATTTATATTGGCTCCTTATTACACATTTTATGGTACATTTTCCATGTATCTTTTATCATGGCTATTTTGGTGCATTGTCAATGTACCTTACAGTTTATTAATTATTATACATTTTATTGTATTTTTTTAATTTCACAATATGTACTGCAATGAACAATGTTCTCAATGCCTTTTTGCAATTTATCAACTTACCAATGCATTTTAATTTTTTCATCTACCTAAGCATTGTAATTTTTTATTTTTAATATTTTTTCTTTCATCTTCTTCGTATACTTATAATTTATTAATATCATTGTTTTTCTAATTAATTTCAGCGTTTTATTATATCCGGAAGTATAATAACCGTAAGTTGTTTACCGGGAGTTAAATACGTTTTGCAATCGGACCAGAAAATCTTTTTTGAGGTGCCCCAACCCATACTCATCATCCCCCACCACTACGTTAATTTTTGTTTCATTGATGAAATTGTGATTATCGAGGTAATGGTTTGAGTTGATTTTACAACATGTTGCATGATATACTTTTTCACTATAACCCATGAACACATTTAGTATTTGTAATGTAATCGCCAGATGCAACAAAAATCGAGTATATTTTAGGTGGAATTCCGATTATTATTCAATTGATTTACGTGAGCACGAATCCTTAAATGTGCTAAGAACCTAAACAGGGGGTGATATTTCGCATACTCGCTGGTATCAAATTTGTTTACAAAACGTGGATCAGCCATGGCCGCGTATAAGTCATTGGTTGTAATGAACAGTAAATGCCAGTCTGTATCCGTATAAAACATATTAACACGATCTTATGTGAAACGGTTTCATTTCATCCTAAGAACACTCGTGCATTAGCAGCTTGGACAAGTCCAAGACATACGATCCAACATAGATAGTTTTTATCAAGCTCTGCTTTGTTTTTTATTTTTACTTTTATTATGAACGGTAACAAGCCGACCATCAAAGATCTCTCAGAATTTAGATACCAGGTCATCGACTATGCCTTCCAAGCCTATCTTGTTTAATTTCACAAAAAAGTTACTCGAATTAGGTTTCGTAAAGTCTCCGTTGTATTGTCCATTATTATGCTAAATACGGATTTATTCATGATCATAAAATAATATTTCTCAAACTCATTTTAGCGTCCGTTCTCAGATTGGTATTAATCTTGATATAAGGTGTCATCCAAGCGCTATGGCGAAATTCAAGAAATTGATGGACTTCACTTGCATAAATTTTCAATCACATATGCAACTGCAGATTTCCTACGCGTAATACATAACTGATTTTGGTCCTGTTCTGTATACCTATGTTATGTGTAACTATTGCTACATGAATGTATCGATATTATTTGTAACTTTTAGTGCGTGCCTGTAAATTGCATATAAGCTATGAATAGAATGTAGTAGATCTCCCCGACCTTGGGTATTGTGACGTAAATAACGTATCGAGTACGAAATATTACTTTGGACAGCCGTATGAATGCAAAAAAAAACATATGCATAAAAAATTAATTTATTCCCATTTTCTATGTTGTCGTTTTAATATCGGTCTGCAGACGATTTTAATTTTATGTGAAGATATAATTTGAGAGGAAACGTTTGTTTGGATTATTAATTATAATTATAAAGTGCTTATTGACTCTGGACTAAAATATTATTATGGCATTATTGTGAGTTTATTCAAAAGAGTTCTTGACAAAGCCATTGTATTACATCAAAACTGTTGGTACATTAACACATTCAAGGATATGTAATTCATTCAGAATACTCCATTCTTTGGGACTTGTGATATAAATTTTTGTAAGTTTTTTGGATTCAATTCATAATAATATACGCAAGTCTTAAATATATATCATTTTACCTTAGAGAATTAAACTATTTGTTACATTTTAGAAATTTTCAGTTTTGCATCAATCTGATATTTAATTTATGACCATAGAGTCGTAGCAGTCCTCCTGATACTTGGAGCAAACTTGGTGTGTTCAGTAAATTTATTTCCTGATTCATTCACGATTGCGCACTGATAAGGTGACAATCACAAACCAGGCACTAACAATGTTTCTGGTGCTAACGGATAATCATAATGAACGTGGTAAGTTGTTCAATGTATTTAAATCAATTTCAAAGAAGTATATGTTGCCACTGCTGCTGTTTTATTCATGTACGTGTTTTATATGTAAGTGCATGCACGGGTTCAAAACACTGAAATCCACTGACAGGTAACGGTTGCATCATTGCCCATTTATAAAGGTTATTGGTATAATGATACAAGATATAACTATTAGGGGCAGAGGCATCATATCCGTCTACATTTGGGTTATTTCCGTGAGCATACCGGTGAGTCGCCTTTGATATTCAGCTAATAAATGAGCACTGGAAATACAGTTGGTCAATATCGATGATTAATTCCAACTCGATTTTGATTTTCGACGGTAACGCATCCTAGGTCATTAATTGTGACAAGAAGGATCGAGTTCTTATCGTGCATATTAGTATCACAAAATATTTCAAATACATCAGCGAAAAATAATGCATCGGTACTCAGATACAGATCGTGATAGTCACACATGCTTTGGCAATCAAATGCCGACCAAACTTTGCGTGCGCGAAGTCGCAGGTAGAAATACCTTCATGCGACGGGGTCTGAGTGGCCTAATAGTCTAAAGCGCTCACCATTTCGGATCACTGCCATGTCACCCCTGTTTGCGTGGGTTGGAGTCTCAGGTTCGGCCGATGTGGTTATGTTAGAAAGCTTGCCAGTAGCTTATCGTGGGTCGGTGGTGCTTTCCAGGGTTTCGTGGGTTCTTCCTCCACCATTTAAACTGGTCACCATGTATAGGCTATCTTGTGCTGAAAAATGGCGTTAAACCATAGAAAAACAAAAACAACCTTCACGCCACAGGGTAAAATACAATGCATCAGTTGGGGGCAACTGAGTTTGAGCTCCTTTGTCCCAATCGATTATGTATTCATATGGATACACAACTTTTAACAAGTCAGTGTTAATGGCAAACTACTGACTAATAATTTTGAAGTTTCTTTCGATAGCTCACTAACATGTCCAAGGCCGAATTAAAAATTTGTAACAAATCAAGGAACTGTAAGTATCAAATTTGAACGTTGAGTATTTTTCACTTTGTTTGGAAAAGCACATAACTGGTGCTTTTTGACGATGATGCTAGTGCTTGCATTTATAAATGGCCATCATATTCACGTTGGGTATGAAGTACTACATAAATGTTTGTTTTGTTTCCGTAAATTTGTTATTGTGAATTACTTGCATTGTGGGCTGCTCTACTATACGCGATCGTGATGTCACAGTGATCACGAACTCGAGAAGCTTCATTTCCACGTCCAGTTCCATCGAAAGATCCATCACAGATCCAGCAATAAGGGGCTGCAGAATCATATCTGCTGGTGAATAGAGATGATGCCGGATCCATTTCGCTGTAACTTCAAGCGATTTAAGAAAATTCTCATTTGAATCATTGCCACGATGTAACACTGTGGCTCATTTTGTAAGTCTCATCTAACTGCTGTTTAACAAAACCGGCATGGAAAATTGTTTAGCAAGTTGTGTTGTATTTGTTTCATTTGTCAGGTCCAATGCGTTCTAACCAAAGCTGGACGCAAACTAGTCTCCCACTGAAACATTGAGATATTCGAAGTCCGCGTAGATGATATACAGAACTTTCATCTTTCTTTGCAATGCAGTATATTTGATTATAGTTTCGCCTGCTTTGACATTGTTGTCCGCTGCATGTTTTCATTGATCTTACCAATGTAAAAGTCATGGTCAGTGAGCAGACCCGAAAATTGAATAGAACTTCCAATATCAAATTCTCTCGACAGTAAAGATATGATATTCAAAAAGAGTAAACCGAAGAATGAGAAATAACGGCAATTTGGGGGTAAATACATTTTATTCATCTAGTCATAGGCTTCGAATCAGGAACATATGCGAATTCATTTCAACTATTTATTGCTAAAAGCAAATGATTTATTTCATCTAACAAATAATGAACAAATACATAATTTAGACAGGTGCTTTACATTAAAACTCTGACTGAGAAAACTAATAAATGAATGATAGTAAAAATATGTACCGTAATGATCCGAAAATCTCATAGCTTATAAAATATTTGGAAAAACAAAATATCGGAAATATTTTACCTTTTACCCTTGTGTAGTATTCTGTTTCTGCAAGAAAACTACATAAGGAAGTGCAATAGTTAAACAATTTTCTGCAAATATTGACAATAGCTATATTATTATTTCTTCAAATATTGATAAAATGAGTTTATTATTTTCTCAAATACTGACAACAACAATATTATTATTATTCATTCAAGTATTTACACAGCATTTATAATTTGGCACACAAAATCTATAAACATATTTTAAACGATACGTAAAATGAAGCATGTGAAGAGAAGTCTGCAAACTTGTAGACTTTAAAAGACTAAGTCACAACTGAATCTGATTTACGAACACTACTATAATTACTAATAATCAAAACATTTCTTTTATTAAAATTGCCAATTTATCATATAAGTCGACATGTAGCCTGCCATTTGGTATGTTCAATCGTACAGCTTGATACATATTCAATACATGTCAGATATAGTTTTCTAATGCATTTAAGTTTTAGTTTGCAAACACTGGCATACTTGTGATCGGTATAACAACTAAAAACATTTTGTAAGTGATGATATACGTCCATAATGCACAAAATGGAAAGGGCGATAATCTATATTATCACTGTTTCTTGAATTAAAAATTATCTAATGTTACAATTCTTCTTGTCAGGCTATAGGATATACAAAAGCCTGTTGATTGTATTTCAACTGCATTGATTACAACCTATTCATTTTGGTTTTTGAGTATTCGTTAGGCCATTTTTTGATATTTTATTTTCCTCTCCAAGATAACATTTTTGGGATTCACAGCAAATCGGAAGATAAGAAAAAGGGGTAGTTTCCAAAATATGAGGACGATTAATTACTTTCATATCAAGATTTCAAAATTTATCCTAAATGACAGCACAATTTGGTGTAAAAAAGGAGCAAGAAAGCTCAGATAAATTAAGGAAGTAATCTTATCGAATGAAGGCATTATTCTCTTGACCCAAATTTTTTTCCACTCTAATTTTACTTAATGCTTGTTTCGTGATTATCTGGTCACAAACTTTCATAATAACGAATGTTTTCCGAAGAATAAATGTATCATTGCAGTGTTCCATCTGTCACACCTCCCACACATATTATGGTTTTCAAATTGGTGACGAGATCGCCATTGACATCAAGAACCGTTTGACCCTGGGGTAAGCCTTGTTTATGTAATTGTCTGTGTTCATATTTAGACTATCAAAATTATAAACAAACAATAACAATGACAGATCTTTTGGCTCAATTGTAAGAATTCTATATTCGCCGTCATTCTTTTAACAATTCTTTCTAAAATACAATAAAATGAAGACCATGAAAGTTCCAGAAATATACTTGTGGTGGAAATTGCATTTTGAAGAGTCAGAGCACGACTTAGGGAGCCATTTGTGCAGTTTGGGGTATTGTTTCCAATAATTCACATACATTTTAGAAATATACAATTTTGATTGATGTCCTTCTCCATCATAGGGCAGTACTAAAATGTTATTTCAAAATGAATTCACTTAAATCGTTAAGGAATTTGCATATATGAATAATATTGACTAAACCTCGGCTCTGAGATTAATAAACTGTGGACTATTGTCGGTAAAATCTACATGAAGTTCTACATTTGCTTTCGAATTGTACATGATGTGTAGTTTTTGAACGAGGTTCTGGCTCATACATTTGTCATACGAAGGAAAACAGTTTGCATCACGTATCAACGAATCACAAGGGCTAAGAAAACAGACAAAACTAGACTTAAATATCTTTTTTTTTATTTATTTTCTATTGAAGGATATAATTGTGAATTTAAACACTAACAACAATACTAGTAAAGATCACGCTGTCATCTACATCCTTCCATTAGGAACAATGCGCTTTACTGTGCAACTACTACGGTAAAGGTCTGAAAATGCTGTCGTTTGCTTCAAAGAATCCAGTAGGTCTGTAAAATAAATCAACCTAGAAAATCCACAGAGACTTTAGTAATTCTTCCCGTTCTAATTTCTTTCGCTGATACCTCAATTTCTGTGCCACTAAATGTCATGGACACGATAAATTCTCTTTTTCGAAGGGGAACACTCATGTCAAGTATATCAACGATGATCTTTCCAATCTTCATCACTCCTTCGTCTGTAGTGTACATTGGAGACTTCTTTGTAGAGTAGTATATGGGAAACGCGATTTTTTTCTGATCATTCTGAATTGGGAAGTACGTCGTTTGGCTCTGAGTCTCATATAAAGTGACAACTTGACCAATTTCTACGTGCTTCTCGAAGATGTCTTCACATCTAGGTCCGATATCATATTGTTTTATCTTACTTTTGTCATGTTTTAACGCGTCAAATTCATGGGTTGTGCCAACACCATAAGTGTATTTACACACACGCTGTGCAATAGAGGACGGGCTGTGGCCGAAAACTACGGCTCCCTTCAGGACAACCAGGCCGGCTTCTTGAGGTACAATGATCCTGAGGCTGGGAAATTCCGATCTGACTGCATTTTGAAGCATCTTGGAATCAGAAAATCCTCCTACCATCAAAATACTCGATATTCCGCAAAGATGTGTATCTTTCATTAACTCCTTCAAATGGGATACTGTTTCTTGAATAGCTTTCATGAAGAGGTCTTTCATTACTGAAGCATCAACTCGAAGCTTGTCACGCATCAGAGACACTTTCTCCGCATAGCCAGTCTGCCTAATAGCGTCAAGAAGATCTTCACCAGTTTCATCTTGAAATATTTCTTTAAGTGACGATGGTATGCGGATTGTAACTGTTGTATCTTTATACGGAGCAATGTCTCTCTTCTTAACTTCGAAGTCCCTGCACATATCGAGGTGATCGTCCTTGTGTTCGTTACAGAAACGCTGAAAGACGGGGTTCCCAACCAGACCGATGAGAAACTGCTTGTAGGCCTCGTCCACTTGAGTTCCTCCCCAGGCACCACCACTGGCTTTATGAAGTTCTTTCAGCTTGCCTCCAAGCATCACCTCATGAACAGTAATATCAACTGTTCCACCTGAAATAATTTATTTATACATTATAGACTTTTAACTTAAATTGGCATGGGATATATTCTCATAGAGTTTTGCATCAAAATAGAAATGTGTAAGTCTACAGGTAAAGAATGTACAAGTTGTCAAATACACTATTTCTTATCTATGTTTGTCCCGTCAAAAGGCATGTATGCGTTTTATTTATCTTAAGTCTGGATATATATATATAGAAAAGAGATTAAACAAGAAAGAAAACTAACAAGTTTTGTAAAATTCAACAAATAATTTATTTCACTCAATACAAAGGAAAAGTTTAAAAATAACTTATAGTGTTTTGAATTGAATCCATAATAGTACTAAACGTTCTATCACATATCTAAATGTATGAAGTTCCAATTGAATTCCAGTGTTATACCAATAAATTCCAACAGGGAATGTGTTGATGTGCCTTTAGTTTCGAATGTGCTAATGTACCAATGGCCTGGAATGTGGCGATGTGCTAACAGTCTTTTGATGCGTCACAAAAATATAATTCAAAATGACCTTGTCTCAATTCATTATAGTTCCAAATTCATGTTTTAGCCCAAGAATGCTATTGACCTCTATGTCATTCCAGTGAATAACAATCTTAATAAAATAAATCTACCCAAATAAAAAACACTGAACACAACAATAACGCTGTGTCTGTTTCAGATGTTAAGGCAACAATGAATAAAGTTTCAAGTAAACAACATTATATTAAAAGTCAAGGCACAATAACAGAGCCGGTTTGTGGATCAGTCTTCTGTATAAAGCATTTAAAAGTTGTCAACAACTTTTGGAATTATAAAGTGGAAAACTAATATCCTACGTACAGTTAGAAGCGAAGATGGTTGCTTCCATTGATAATGGTCTGAATATTTAATCTATACTCATAGAGAAATATTAGCTATGTATAATGTTGTTTGCAATGCAAATGTTTCTTGTCAGGAACACTATTAACTTGATTATAGACAAATGTCAATTGCAAAATACAGATATACATAACATATAAAACATATGATGGATCAAATCTCCAACACACCACAGACTACGATCCTACTACTACTACTACTACTACTACTAATAATAATAATAATAATAATAATAATAATAATAATAACAACAATAACAATAAGAAAATTCATTGTAAATCTATAAGTGCGCATATGACTTTACCTTTGTGTACATATGTTGAGGACTATGTGACAAATGGGTCTTTTATGATCAAATATATTATCCTCGTGAAAAAACGATTACTAAATAACATTATTAATATTATTATTATTATTATTATTATTATTATTATTATTATTATTATTATTATTATTATTATTATTATTATTATTATTCCACTAGCACCGCACCGTAAAACATGGTGGTACTATAACAAAATATGTGACATGTTAGTGTCTTAGTATGTTTGAACTTTAAACCTTTTACCACAGACTCCGACGCAGGGAGCGAGATATGGACAAGTATACTCCCCAGATTAAATGAATTTATCAGCAGTTTTGGAAATTATACTATGGACAGACGGATGGAAAGAAAGACAGATTTTTATGAAAATATTCCGGGCGCATGTTTGACAAATGGCAAAGATGAAATATTTAAGTTTTCTTTCTTCTCTTTGTCTCCCATTCCTTGCATTTTGACAGTTCCAGATTGCCATTTATTTTCGTTTCATTTAATCCGTCTTAACTCGATGGGTTTCTTATGAAACGTATGTCGAACAAGCCGTAATTAATTTAATTGATGCTTTTTTATAAAGCTAGGATAAACGTTGCAAGCTTAAGAAATATGAATTTGTGTTATACTACGTCTGAATATTATATAAATAAACTTATATAATTCATATCTAGTATTTACCCTTTCTCTTATATGCGCAAACAGAATGAAAATTCTCATTTAAATTAAGACGACATAAGTACCTCCTGCATCAAGCACCATGTACTTTGAACCGGGCTTTAAAGAGCACACCCCTGCCCCTTCAGCCATCTTTTCCACTGGAAGCAGTCGGCAATATATAGATGCTGTTTCAGGCTCCAATGCTATTTTAAGGTTTTCATTCATAATTCCAGCCTATATACAAGAAGGTACAAACATTATTATGCTAAGAATAAGAAAAAGCAAAAGGTCACAGCTCTTTGCCTGAGGTATACATGTATTTTGTTTTATATGACCTTATAATAAGTTAAATGTCGATGACTAGCGACAGGTCCTTAATCAAGAACTGGTAAAGAATTAAGAATTGTATTTCTTCATAAAATGTTGCATAAAATAAAAATAAACTTAAAAAAGTTAAGCTTTCAAGTTAATACCAAAGAATACACAACTGCTTGAAGATTTCATGAAAATATGTTGTTTTTTTTGTTGCTAGTTTTATGTATTTAATAACCGATTAAAAGTGAAAAGTTGTGCAAAGTGGGCGCAAAGTACAAAACGCAGATACGACACTATTTGTTAAAGAGGACGATAAATTCGCTCTGAAATAATTACTGGTCAATTAAAAAACCACTTCTATACATGTAGCAGAAAATATCAGATTGCATTAGGGAAGTAACTAAAGAGTATCCTGTACTTCACAAAGTGAAATGTTCCCCCATCTCACAATTTTCAACCTTTATACCCTTCGAAAAAGAGAAGGAAAAATACCTTTGTACACAGCTACGAGGTAACCAAACAAATATCTAAATTTTATACGGCGCAGACGTCACGTTAAATATCGCACGTACGCATGTACTTAATGACTGACGCACGGATACACGGATGAAGCCACTGACGTTAGGCCAAACGTCAAATGGGACACTAGTGATATTACACATGTACACTGTCACAAAACATGGAGGATTTCAAACGGGTAATGATTTTGGCTTACAAAAGTTGGATATTATTCTACGAGCTTCGTAAATTTAATATTAAATCATTACCCATTTGAGATTCTGTTTATCACATAGTTTATGTTTTAATGGAAATAGTTTAGAGAGTAAGGAGACAGATGATGTTTGTTCTAAATTAATATTTAAAAGTATATATTAATAAATAATAAATCAAAGAGCAATTGTCCTTCAGAATAACTAGATTATTTTGCACATACAAAATCATTTTTCAACACAGAATTTCCAATGAAAATTTCATGTGATGTCACATATTTTGACTTTGGGTTGGGTCGACGATCCATATTCACATCGAAGTGTGTCGTTAGACTACTAAACATTACAATCGTTGTGCAATACATATGAAGTAGATGATTACTGGATGAATACATTCCAGATTTACTGTAAAGCATTTACAATCTGAACTTCAATTATTTCATTGGAACAGAAGACATGGATAAATAATATGGAGTCGGAAATGCATCACATAATAAGAAGCATTGACGTGTTTGAGATATTTTACTCCGTAAAATGGATAAGTTTGATAAGTTTCTGTCAGTGTGGAGATCGGTTTATATCCACATTTTTCTGTTAGCAGAGGTAATTTTATTTTCTCTTACATGTTAACATTTAAACGACTCTTATATGTAGTATTGATTTAATATTACATATATACCTCCCACCCATCCATCCACTACTGACCAATACCTTTAATTTTATTTGTTGTTGTTTGTTGGTGTTTTGTAGTCTAATGTTATTTTCAGCGCATGATACGCGTATAACGAGTCCATGTTAGGTAAATAGGAGATTTTCAGACAGACAATTCTCCTTGGGGCAATCAGTTCGAAAAATGGCTTCAAAGATGGTGATAGTAATAACAAAAACAAAAAGTTCCAGAAGGCGGGGTAAGGATAAAATTCCACGATCGCAGCTAATCATTAAAAAGAATACTGACAAGAATTTAATGGGCTTATATGGATCAATCAGTATCACAAAAAGTGATATGTTAACATGTTATCAAAAAATAATAAACTGCACACACTAAATGCAACATGTAATGACTATGTGATAAACGATGGTTTATGAAACGTAACATATGTGACACATTGGAACTTCATCAGCCTTTTCCGTGGTATACTATAAGAAGACCTCATATGTACGTCGTGGTGGCTCTACCACATGTAATTACTAATAGCACATAATCAATAGCTTCAAGCTACTGAGTCCAAACCAATTTCTTCGTCTTTTTCTTTCATTACAAGGTTGCATTTTAACATTAAAATTTAACAGCGCGGGTATTTCATTGATATGTCATTTTACAACGAATATTCTTCGTACAGCAACTAGAATATTCGTCTGCTACTACCTCGGTTATTTATGAAACCAAGACTAACATAAAAATTGCGCTTGCATTAAATTATTTTTTTTTTTTCATTTGCATCTTCTCGGTCAATCCTACGGTCAATTTAATCGCAAAAGTAGCCGAGATGGTCAGAATGATGATGTTTGATGACAAAATGTATAACGATCAAGATGAAATATCTGCCTAAATGCTTATACAGGGCCATCGTTAGGATAAAGATAATCGCTGAACATGAAAGTAATCGTGTCTTAATATGCCTCCAAAATCATCAATTCCGTTTAAAACTATTAAAGAAATAATTGAAAATGATGGAAGATCTTTAAATGTTATACGGAAATCGGAAGTTTATGCTATTAAAAGATTTAATGAAAGGAATCAGAGCTATAAAAAAAAACAAATAAATAAATTTTATGTTTACATTATTTTTATTTTACTAAAACCGCCCCGGTGGCCTAGTGTTTAGAGCTTCCGCCTCGGATGCGGGAGGTCGTGGGTTCGATCCCCGGTCAAATCATACCAAAGACTTACAATTATGGTACTAACAGCTACCCCGTTTGGCGCTTAGTATTAAGAGGCAAGGTTTTAGTACTGGTTGGCTTGGTGTCAGGATAATGTGACTGGGTAGGACATCATGCTACATGTCTGCGGCATGATGCCCCAGTGCTAGACATCAATATAAACTGCCACACTGCAGATATCGTGGCGTTATGACTGAAAAATCGTTAAAGCTACGTTAAAAATCATAATCGTAATCACATCACAACTAAGAGAAGCAAAAAACCCATCTCAATCGGGTAAAGTAATCGTGTATGTTTTTGTCCTTGTTTTATTGTTTAATTTGCCTCTCTCTCTCTCTCTCTCTCTCTCTCTCTCTCTCTCTCTCTCTCTCTCTCTCTCTCTCTCTCTCTCTCTCACACACACACACACACACACACACACACACACACCACTACCAACCAACCTCTACTGCAGCCTCCCTCATGAACTGTTTTGCGGCATCGTTCCAAATGGCCGGTACCGTCAAGACCCATGTGATCTCATTCTCTCTGATCTCATCCCCTGTCAATCGGCCACGGCTTGTTGTCAACATGTCATCTTTAAGATAACGTATTGCGAGGGAAAAAACAGTCTTTGCTGGTAATGTTTTCTTGTTTGTTTCATCTTCAAGTTGTATTTTTCTTGTCAAACCCTGCCGGAAATTAGATCTTTTCAAATAATTTTATTACTGAAGATGTTAGAGCCAAAAAGGAATTCGTATATCATATCAACAAATCATATTTTAATTGATAAAGAGTGATCTACGCCATAAGTCATCACTTACAAACACTGCTGCATCAGGTAGGTCAGGGCTTAGACAGGAGCTATAGAAGAAAAAAGGATGGAAATGAAAAACTAGTGTGTTTAGATTTACTTAGTGCTAGTCGATCATTACATTCAAACTAAAATTAACCAATATGACTACACGACTGCACATCTGACCTACCGATCTACTTACCCATCAATCAATTAATCAATCAGCTAATCAGTTTGCATGTCATGTATGTATGTATGTATGTATGTATGTATGTATGTATGTATGTATGTATGTATGTATGTATGTATGTATGTATGTATGTATGTATGTATGTGTTACTTACTAGACGCTCATGGAGCATCATTTTAAATCGGCGAAAGTAGTACCACTTTTCGTGATGGAAATTGCCTTCAGAAGCCAACTCAGCATACTTCGTTTCAGCTTCGTAACCAAAGGAATCCAAAGTCTTACCATCTGGCTTTATTAACACAATGGTAGGGGCCTTTTCAGATACCAAATGTCCTCCGATCCATCGTTTCGCGTAGACCTGTGTAGGGTCCGCATCATACTCGTGTTTGAATGAAAACGCCCAACCAGGGTATGTAGTTCCAAAGTCTATGGCGGCCACAAGAATGCGTAGATTTGACGCCTACAAAGGCAAAGAGGCATGCATGGGTACAAGCGAGAGTAAAGACCATGGTCAATCACTTAAAATAGGCGTAGCCTTTCAAGCACACGCGGCTGCTTCAATCCCGTGAAACTGTGGAGAATTTTCGCACTTCGACAGAGATGTGCAACGTTCCAAGGAAACAATATTAGAAAAAGATAATTATTCTTTATTGGAAATCGGGATTTTGATTCTTAGTATCATAAGAATTCGACCAATATAAACATTACATGTAGTAAGATACAAAAGAGAACATGATATCATACATTACAAAATCAATTTAACGGATGTTCATCGAAAAGGTGATTTTGAAATGCAATCCCAATCAAGTAATAGTAAAATTTAACTGTAGAAAATGCTGAAGATTTAGCTACTCTAAATCTAAGCTGTATTGAAAATTTACACAAAGAAGTCTAAATCAATACTCTACCATATCAATTCATGCAATTCAAATCGGAAATTGACCACCTGTAATAAAAGAAAAGATATTGCGTATATATTTAACAAATGCATAGAGGAACAATTAAAGTTATATACATATGATGTTAATGGTATAGGATTTCCTCGAAAAGGATTCATTATGTCTTTAATGATATACATGTAAATTATTACTAAATTCAGAAAAAAGAGGAAGACAAAATATTCACGATTATTCTCTGGCAATGTCCTCTTAATAAGTCTTTTGTTGAGTGGCTGAACAGACCATTTTGATGGAGACCTTGTTCATGAAAAATAAAGCTTCCTACCAAAAATGAAAATATTAGGTCAATAGCGTTAAAGCCTCTAACCCTGACTGCCTGACTCCTGACTTTGTCAGTCAGGTAGTCAGGCCGATTGAGTTAGCTCATTTTGTTACTTTAGTATTGATGTTTGTATTTTTTTCTTTGTGTATACGACTCTTGTTCATGCTGGTCACTCAATTTGGTAATTTAGTCTCTCTGCTGCTGTGGTGTTAATCGAGACCTATACAATATCGTGACAGAGAGTCATGTAAATTTGTTGTTATAAATCCTTGTTTAGTAGCGTTCGCCGCTGAAAATATTTTTTTTTTTTAATTTGTTCATGCCCATATCCCCTGAACACCAGGTATAATAAATATTTTGTAGAGTATAATTATCTGCTCGATTAAACGCAACTAAAATATTTAAAATTTTCTCTGATCACGTTAGGTTTTTGTGTATATCGCTGGGTAACACAAGTCACATCTGTGTATTTCTGTCTGCCTCTGTAAAATATTCGAGCTGGATTTGATTGTTTGTCCAGCATTACATCATCTTATACTACGAGATTATTAATTCGTCCATCGATGTCATCTTTAGATGGGTTTCATCAATATCGGTAATAAAATCAACATCATAACCGTCATAGTCGTACAACGACACTGCTTTTTCATTAAAATCTTAATAAAATCTTAAAGGACTTCATAACATCGTTGATCATCAACATTTGGTGGTACTAAATATAACCACTAACATCTGCTTTGTTTGGCGTTCAGCACTAAGAGGTTAGTGTTAGGACTGGTCGACCTGGTGTACGGATAATGTGACTGGGTGGGACATTATGCCAGCTGTCTGCGACATAAGGCCCCAGTGCTAGACCTCACTATAAACTGTCACACTACCGACATCGTAGCGATATGACTGAAATATTCTTAAAGCTACATTAAAAGTCTAAATCACACACACACACACACACACACACACACACACACACACACTAAATATAACCTATCTTACTTGAGCCATCTCTTTATCAAATTAAGTAATAATTGTGTTTTACCAAACAAGACTGGACCTGTTATTATACAAATGATGGCACTGAATCGGTGTTATATAAGCTCGTGTGTAGCAGATACACTCGCATGAGTGTGTCTGCTACGCACGAGCTTATATAATACCGATTCAGTGCCGTCATTTTTTGGTGATGTGTGCTTAGTCGTGACGGTATATAGGTTGGTGCGTGCAGGCAAGACAATGGGTGCCATTTACTCTCGGACCTGGGTTCGAAACTCGGTAGAGTACGAATTTAATTTCTCTAACCTGTATGATAGCATTGTTTGTATTAAACTATTATTTCTGCCCACTATTATCAAGATTCTACTACAGAATCCAGGGATAGCACAGTCTGTTCTGTATGTATAAATTCCGACAAGTTTAATCAGGCAAATGAAGCTGCTAATATGTCACAAGATTCTGTTCCAATTGTTATGTAAATATTAGCGTTAGTTTCAGACTGTTTACAATACTAATACTATCGCCCCGTGCCGGATGTGACTGACTGACCCCTCAGCCGTGCAAATAATTATGCGGGCGTGGATGGTACAGTGTATTTACTACGACAAGCGCCACAAACGGTGCTTCCAAAGTAAACATAGCCACGACAACGCTACTACTACTACTATTGCTATTGTAGTTTAGGGAGAGCTCCAACAAACGAGGAAGTAAAATGTGTGAGGTCTGTAACAAATAGATGTTAATAACAGAACAATAAGCTCGATGGTCACACTACTACTTGAAGAAATTACATTTTGATATATTCTTCGTAATTTGGTCAATTCCATCTAAAGGTGCCGCTGTGAATTGTAAATCTGAATGAAAAACATTACTGTTTCTGCTTTCTCTTTTATGTTTGCTTAACATTATTCACAAGAGTTTCGTTCCAGCACACCTACAAAGTAACTGTTTTATCAGATATGCAATTCCCAACAAAACCGTCAGGCCCGGCCCTGGGATGTGCGGGGCACAAGGCTGTAAAAACGATGAGCGGACCCCAAGCAAAAAAAAAAAAATGCACTGCGGAGTTGATTTCCTGAAAGCGCAGGGCCCATGGAAGTTGCCTCGTTCGCATTGCACAAGGACTGGGCCGGAAAACCGTCCAACATAAACTTTCCAGCCCAGGAAAAAAAAAACAACACAGCAAAGACAGGGATCGACAACATCATTGACAAAGAAAACACGGGTGTGTAGGGGAAATTACAGAGGTTGAAAAAAATCTTACCTGATCTCTTTTCCGCTCTTCGTATGCAACTAACTCAAAACCAGTCGAAGAAGGGCATTGTGAGGAAATAGTACATTCACAAAACTAGTCCTGAAAATTATAACCAGGAAGTAGATTGAAATAGAAGACCACTGGGATACCCATATGAAGATTATACTGGAAATATTTCTTTAACGATAACACACAAACACACAAACACACACACACACATGCTGCATTAATCCGAACTCGTATACGTAGTTCATCCCACGTTAACAAACTAAACTGAAATTTCATGTTTAGTGTTTGTAGTATTGTTATTATTATTATTATTATTATTATTATTATTATTATTATTATTATTATTATTATTATTATTATTATTATTATTACAGTGGAACCCACTACTTATCTCGACGTCGGTTACCTTGCCAACCCTATTAAGTCGACGTTTTTGAAGTGTAACATTAATTCTCTTTTTGTCTTAGCATTTTCTCCTCGGTTATGTCGATCCTTTTATGTCGCCGAACCCTAATATCTCGAGCACAAAAGAGGGCCAAATTTGCCAATTAAAGTCGGTTATCTCGATCCCCATGACCAATCGCCGGCGATTTTAATGTTACCCTTATTGGTGACAAAAATGTTCCATCTGGCGACAGACTTTTTGGTTATTTAATTTGTACAAACAATCGTGGCTTTTTCACTGGATAGATAAAAGGGAGAACGGAAGAAAGCTACAAACTTAACTAAGTAATTGGAATCAGTCAGTACACCAATAATCCTTGGTATCGACAACCCCATTTTAGCTGTTCCTTGTTACATTATAATCTGCTTATGCTGCACTGTGCCGACTTCTTTATGTTTTGACGGTCAATTATACTACCGTACAATGCTACCGATCTTTGTGTTTGCAATGTTGGAGAATATAATAAAGGTTTGTATCGAGAATAGACGGTGGTTTTTATTGCATACTGGTAAATCTTTGCTGTTAGTTTGTGCACGTATGCCTTTTGTTGTTAATTAACATGTATGTATATTTTTTATAGCATGCCGATCGCATCATCAAACAGATCGCGGCAACGCTGTAGTTTATAAAAAAAAACATCCCAAAATATATGCATATACATTCTCATTTGCTAACGCACATCATGTACATAATGAAATTTCAAGCACATGTTATTATATTGACGCCATATTGGTTTTCGTTTATCTCGATCATCGATTATCTCGATTCTTTTTGGCATACCCCTATGCCGGCGACATAACCGGGTTCGACTGCATTATTATTATTATTATTATTATTATTATTATTATTATTATTATTATTATTATTATTATTATTATTATTATTATTATTATTATTATAATAATACTATTGTACAGGTTAGAGATGTTATATTCCTACTCTACGGAGATTCGAACCCAGGTCTGCGAGTAAACGGCACCCATCGCCTTGCCTACTCACACTAGCCCATATTCCATGGCTGCCTTTTCACCCGCGGGCAAGGGTTTGAATCTCTGTAGAGTATAAATTAAAAATGCTCTAACCTGTATGATAGTATTATTTGTATTAAATAATAATTCTGACTACTATTATCAAGCATTCCCCTATAGAAGTCAGGGATAGCACTTTCCGTTCTGTCTGGTGTATATTTGTAATTCTCTCTCTCTCTCTCTCTCTCTCTCTCTCTCTCTCTCTCTCTCTCTCTCTCTCTCTCTCTCTCTCTCTCTCTCTCTCTCTCTCTCTCTCTCTCTCTCTCTCTCTCTGCCGGCCGTGACTGAATGACCCTTCAGCCGTGCAAATAATTATGCGGGCGTGGATGGTACAGTGTATTTACTACAACAAGCGCCACAAACAGTACTTCCAACGCAAACATAGCCAGGACAACGCTACTACTACTACTACTACTACTACTACTACTACTACTACTACTACTACTATTGTTTTTGTAGTTTAGGGAGAGCTCCAACAAACGAGGAAGTAAAATGTTTGAGGTCTGTAGTAAATACTAAACAAATAGATGATAACAACAGAACAATAAGCTCGATGGTCACACTACTACTTGAAGAAATTACATTTTGATATATTCTTCGTAATTTGGTCAATTCCAGCTAAAGGTCCGGCTGTGAATTGTAAATCTGAATGAAAAACATCACTGTTTCTGCTTTCTCTTTTATGTTTGCTTAATATTATTCACCAGAGTTTCGTTCCAGCACACCAACAAAGTAAATGTATTATCAGATATGCAATTCCCAACAAAACCATCAAGGCCCGGCCCTGGGATGTGCTGCAAAAACGATGAGCGGAGCCCCAAGCAAAAAAAAAAAATTGCACTGCGGAGTTGATTTCCTGAAAGTGCAGGGCTCATGGAAGTTGCCTCGTTCGCATTGCACTAGGGCTGGGCCGGAAAACCGTCCAACATAAACTTTCCAGCCTAGGATTAAACAACACAGCAAAGACAGGGATCGACAACATCATTGACAAAGAAAACACGGGTTTGTAGAGAAATTACAGAGGCTGAAAAAAATCTTACCTGATCTTTCGTCCGCTCTTCGTATGCAACTAACTCACACACCAGTCAAAGAAGGGCATTGTGGGGAAATAGTACATGCACAAAACAAGTCCTAAAGATTATTACCAGGAAGTAGATTGAAATAGAAGACCACAGGGATACCCATATGAAGATTATACAAGAATTATTTTTCTTTAACGATAACACACACACACACACACACACACACACACACACACACACCGCGCGTCTGGGTTCGCACGATTTGTGTATGATGGATGGACTAATGAACTTGAACGAGAAAACTAATTTAAGGTGATCAGATACGAATAAAGCATTTAAGCAAAATGACAAGGTTCAAATGTTCTCTTTCCTGGTGAATCAATGTTTATAATGCTTCACATAATTTTTCACAGCAACGTTCTGCAGATCTTAAAAATGGTTTTCAATTTAGTTTCATAAGTGGATTTACCTATAATTATGATATTTAAGAAACTAGGATAAAACAAGAACAATTTACATGGCTTAATAAGAAAAATGGAAAGTGAGCAAACGCTAACGATTCAGCCATAAACGAGGTAAAGAAAAAACAACCGAAAATTTACTTTAAATTATGTATTATTTTCAATGTATACATACACACACACACACACACACACACACACACACACCGGCCCTATCCAGCACAGAGGATTGATACAAAAGACAGCTGAAGAGTAGATGAATACGATAACAAGTTCCTGTACGGCTTCATCTACAGCTACACAAGTCAAGCTTTTCGCAAAATGGTGTGCTGTACGTAATTTCCGGAGGCACAAAATTTACTAGTTTTTAATTTGCGAGTGGCAACGTAAAATCATTTCAAATCGGTTGATCTGTCGGTATCGACGATGGATCGTGAGTGATGATATTCATTACTTATAACTTATTACGGATTCATTCTGGCTAGAGAGAAACGCACTTCTGTGTTCACACACACACACACACACACACACACACACATGCGCGCGCACGAGCTCTCTCTCTCTCTCTCTCTCTCTCTCTCTCTCTCTCTCTCTCTCTCTCTCTCTCTCTCTCTCTCTCTCTCTCTCTCTCTCTCTCTCTCTCTCTCTCTCTCTCTCTCTCTCTCTCTCTCTCTCTCTGCTTGCAGAATAGAGAAAGAGATCCAGGACATATAAACTGTATAGTTTGGCCTGCAATATGGTCTGCTTTATATCAATTGGACAATCGAAGAAAACAGTTATCATTTGTTCTGCGTTTCCAAAATAATCATATCCTGTTTCTTTTAAATATACAAAGTTTTTAAATTACATTTCCAAAGGTTATGGAAGAGAAAGGTTGATAATTTACACTTCATTTCAGCATAAGCCGCATCGGTGCGTTGCCACTTCACAAAATCTATCCTGCTCGAATATACCTAAGGCTAAAAAATAGTTTGCGAGTTAATTCGCTTTTTATTGTGATCTGCTGGCAAGACAACATTCAAGATGGCTTGTTCGCAATTCTCACCCGTTTACACGACATCAAAGTTAGGAAGTAAAACTGTATAATTATGAATGGTTCAAGAGAGATAAATCTGTTTATATTGCAGACAACACTATGAGATAGGAGTTTAATGCGGCTGAAAGAAACCTATGAATA
Source organism: Potamilus streckersoni (assembly GCA_016746295.1). Taxonomy (NCBI): domain Eukaryota; kingdom Metazoa; phylum Mollusca; class Bivalvia; order Unionida; family Unionidae; genus Potamilus; species Potamilus streckersoni. Next base: position 3,175,597 of record JAEAOA010001813.1, read on the forward strand.
TATCAAGTTTTGCATTCTTCTACTCTAATATTATAAAGATCAAATTATACTCGATGAATACATGCATACATATAGATGGATAGGAAGGAATATATATCTTCTAACCTATAATGACACTACAAAGCATCAAAATTTAAAATAAATTACGCCATCTGACTTGTAGTTAAGTTATAAAACATCGAAAGATAGTCTTTAATTTAGTTTTCATATATTTTGGATATCTTATGGAGGAGAGAAAGGTGACAATGGTTAATAAGTCTGCAACTGATTCTGACAACAATTCCGTACGTGTTACAGTTCGTCTTTAAGTATGCAAAAAATTTACTTTTCAGACTTGCTAAAATACAAAATTCCAAATTACATCAATATTTACTTTTGACAGCTTGGGTTTCGATCGTTTCAAAATTTATGTATTTATGAATTTTCAATGTTTATCAGATTAACTGCTACTACTACTACTACTACTACTACTACTACTACTACTAGTGATAATAATGATAATAATAATAATAATAATAATAATAATAATAATAATAATAATAATAATAATAATAATAATAATAAGAAGAAGAAGAAGAAGAAGAAGAAGAAGAAGAAGAAGAAGAAGAAGAAGAAGAAGAAGAAGAAGAAGAAGATGATTCTGCATGTTTTAAGTCGATAAGCAACAAAATTATTTTCCCATTAAGATATTCTATTCAGTAAAGGTGTAACACAATTTGTACTAATGATAGGAATATCGACCCAGTGGCACGGTGTTAAGTCTATTTAATTGGAATCGTTTGTTGGCTTTTATTCATGATCGTATGGTATATATTGTTACAAGCCAGGAGTTTATACTTGACCGAGCGGTGTCAGAGCCCTGGCGCGATTCCCACTAGAAGTTATAAGTTTACCCCCAATTTCAAAAGACTTCTATACAACTTCATTTGTAAATTAGAAAGCTTGACGTGTCCATTATATACATAAATTTTTACTCTAATCAATGTAAAACCACATTATTCACAACTTGCCAAATATCTATCAACCGAACATCTGCATAGTTTCTCTTCATCAACTTTCCGTACCGTCAGCAGTTCACGCCGTACAAACTCGACAACTATACCTTAACAGAGGGAACTATTTTAACTACGCCACCTTAGGTTTTATTTTTTCTTTGGTCAAATTTTCATCCAACGATGACCTATTGCAGAAAAATGATTATAATATTACATTAAAGATACAAATAAAAACTAATGATTTTTGTTGATTGGATGCTTATAAGATTCTGACTGAGGTATTACGGTTAATTCCTTATGCAACTGGTGGCTTTTACACTGAACCGATACTGCCACCAACCCATCTTTTTAAATTCATTTTGACAGAAAAAAAGCTATTTTGAACATTTTCCTGAGACAAGGCGGCTCACTCAAAGAATCAGTATGTACATTATTCATCTTTAAAGTTCACTAGAACTATAGCAAATTAACATATCCTTTATCACCCCTCAAACCATATAGATTTTAGATATTTACCTCTGTAGCAGACACATTTAAATAGGTAAGCCAAGTCGGCTGCTCATTTGCAGCCCAAGTTGCGCATTTGATCTCCAATGCTAGTCTATCTGTGACAGGCAGTCACCAACAAGGCAACCCATTTACAAGCCTAACTCAATGTAAATGTAAACCACATTACAGATTTAGATTGTGTGTGAATTTATAAATGCTAGTGTTGTCATAATTATGCTCATGCCTTCTACCTTAAAAATTAGGTGGATGACAAAATACAAAACTATTAATTGAGACCTCACGTAGGCCAGTCAATTTATCGTTTCAAGGCACATCACGCCAGTACAACTGCATCACATTTGCACCATAGTGACATAAACGTATCTGCCGAGTCCAATCTTGTTTATTCCATTGTGTAATTTACCGGTTTCCTAACGTAAAAAAAGCCACTGCAGTCACAACGCCAGTGTTCACCACTAGATATTAGTAGGGACTACATTATGACAGGGACAATCATGCGGTTTGGGTTTGAATTCACTACTCATTAACCATGGCATCATGGAAGCTCACTAACACTTTCTCTCCGTGACGTTTGCTCCTAGTAATTGGCTAAGTATTTCGGGCTAAGGAATATTTCCATTGCACCGAATTCTAATAATCAAACAAGTAATCATACAAAACTAGAATTGCTTAAACGGGGCGCTATAACCAAATGCACATCTCCTAAATTTTATTACATTAAACACGTCTTCAAAAAGATCACTCGTCCTCGAGTGACACAAACGTTACACTTTGTTCTGTGGTCTAATCAGAATTGTTTAATTTTTCTCCAACATCAAGCACCAACCCGATTAATGATTCCCAAACATGATTAAGACAAAACTGAATCAATGTTCTTACTAGCCCGTCACTCAACATCCAAAATAGAACTTATTTTTTATTTCCGTCATGTTTCTGAAAACAAATGTCGCAGGAATTCAATGCGCACAAACGCTAGTGCACCTTTATAGGGAATATGCCGTCACAGATAGCTCTCTTCTCATTGGAAGACAGACTCCGCGAAATGACCGAATTTTTTAACGCGTGTTAGGATTGGTGAACAATTTCAATCCGTTTCGATTCGATCTTCACCTATAAATAAACGCGGTTCACTTCATTCCCTTCACCTGTTCTCATCATAAAGATGTTGATCGACGTTAAATCCTCTACTCTCGTATCGTCATTGATTTTCCGCACGGACACACCAATGTATGTGAAAACAAAATGGACTGTTATCCGGGTCACCGGTACAACATTTTGGAATATAATTTGTTATGGGAAAGACAAATGGACACATCGGACCAGAAGGGAGACACAGTTTGAAACAAGATTTGAGGAATTTGAGGAAGATAAGATGACTATGCGATGTCCTGTATGTTAACTTAGGAAACAACGGCCCTTTTCATTGCCACTTCCTATGCCTCGAAAAGATGCTAATTTTCAATTTTGTCATATATATATATATATATATATATATATATATATATATATATATATATATATATATATATATATATATATATATGTGTGTGTGTGTGTGTGTGTTATCTCTCTCTCTCAGTATATGTGTGTGTGTGTGTGTGTGTGTGTGTGTGTGTGCTAAAGTGTTACAAGTGTCCAGTACCGTGACGTCATGCCATCTATACGATTCCTCTTGTCGCTATACAAAATTCCCATACTGCCCTACAGTATTCCAGGCTTATTTTTGCCCCTAAAATATGTGCCCCATATCATCCCAGGCTGTGTTTCCTTTTTTGGCAACATATGCCCTATTTCGTCCCATGCAGAAAGATAGAAGAAGAATTTTAAAGACTAAATCAAAACTGAATGAAGATAAAGGAATAAATTAGAAAGACGTGACATCCTAACTGGATTCCAGATGATAATAAGACAATAAAGAAAGGAATCATTGGAAAAGTGAATAGCTATTTTGAAAAAATGGAGGCAATATGAGAAAAAGAACTCAAAGCCACTCCACTGCCTCGAAAATATATTTATTCTCACTGTTCCTATATATGGGTTATATATGTGTTGTCTGTATCTATGTCTCTCTATTGGTTTTGTCACTCCCTAGAGTATCTGGGCCTATTCAGGTCAACCTCTTGCTACATTGTTGCAAGTGTCCAGTACCGTGACGTCATGCAACCTGTTTCGTTCATATTATCGCTACAAAACATTCCCATTGTCGCTATACAGTCCTAAGGTGATTGTTTTGTCTCTAGAAATCGTGTCGCTATACGGTCCGTTTGATAGTGGGTGGTGTCTGTAATGTATTTTCACATTGTTGCTATAGTATCCCACTTCACTACTCTCATTCTCTCATTCAAATCACTTCATCAATTGCATTTGTAGGAGCACTAATGTAAGACCCTCCGAAGTGATCATGTATTTACGGTTTGATACAAAATACATGCAACAAGATGCATATTTATCATTTTGCAAATTAAACACGTTTTTTGAAAATTAATCAAAGCAATTAGTTACATTAATGCTTTCTTCAAAGTTATCGACTGTTTTTACAAAATGTTTAACAAAGTAAAATATGTAAATCTGACCCGTTTTGTACACAAAACATTCCTGGTCCTGTCACGTGAGCTGAATCTAGACTTTATCTTGATGTTTTTCATACATATCTAGTGTACTTGAGCCACATATTGATTGGAGCGTGTTAGCAATAGCGTGAGAGCATAGGGATATGTGTTTTACAAACACTGATGTTTGATTCTGCTTTACTATCAGTTTTAATCCTTCTCTTATGTATTCGCTTATTTATTTTGTTTATATAAGGTGACAATATTTCTATTCACGGCAAAATTTTCAGACGTCAGTGTTATTTAATTTAATAGTTAATTCGCTCTGTACTTCCTAATTGGTTGTTATAACTTCCGTGATGCATGTAGTTAAACAATCAAATAAGTATTGTTGTGTTAGAGAAATCGTAGATATATTTCCCTAAAGTATCGTACATATGTCCTGGCTTTTCTTGAGACATAAATGGTCAATATTGAAATATTAACTTTAACACATGACTATTGATGAAATCTAACTAAAGAAAATCTTTTTACATACTATAGAATTATTTATTTACTTCTTATCAGGCAGGAATCAAAAACGAAAAACTTAGGATTGCACTGGAGCCATAAGCAGCTTCCATTTTTTGCCGTCTACTTGCAGCAGGTAAAATGGAAGAAGGATAAGGAATATCTGCTTTACAGTCAGGTACCAAAGATATGGTCTTAGATGCAGGAGGTAATGCTTTGTATTCGTGTTGTATATTCATGGAAACGTTCTTAAAATTGTTGATAAAAATTTAGCAAAATCGGTTTTTGAAAGAAATTCATAAAGCATTTTGTGATGTGCAAACAATATCAGCTCTCGGATGAGTGCAAAGGAAGAAAAATGCAACTGACAACAGAAAGAATATATAATAAGCATAATATCGTTATTTGTTAAGAGTTTTAGTAATACTGCATCATGATTGCAAAACAAATTAAGTTAATACCTTATCATAAAATACATATAAATGAAATGAGGAGAAATAATGCAACATGAGCTCGCTTAAACCGAAAATGTTTGGGGGGAAAAAAACATTTCAAATACATTTATGTGATTTTCCGGTAGAACTATTGATATAACTGTCCACGAAATAATGGCTACAGGAAAAGTGAAAGAGATTCACAAAGCCAGTGGTGGGGCATGGTAAGGAACTCAGGTTGATGAGGCGTTCAGACATTTCATCATCAGCCTGGTCGGGAACCCAGTCTTCGATCGCTTTAAAAACGATAGCAAAGAAGACTACCTATACATGTTCAGATACTTCGAGATCAAGAAAAGATATATAGCTCCAGACACTGACAAAATAGTTACTTTCCATTTTTCATCTTCTTTGAAAGAAATTTTTGCAAAGGAGACTAATGAAAATCTTAGCAATTCAATTAGGCAAACGATATTCGATAACTTTTCTGCGCAATTTGTACATGAATTTCACATGATATTTATCTAATGTAAACTGTGCCTAAATCAACAGGATTTTTTTTACAACAAGACAGGAAATGCAAAGACATATATTGCACCTCTATACCATTTATACAAAAATATAAAGTGCCATAAATGTTTGCTATAATGTGTTCCACGGCAACTAAAATACATTTTTGTTTAAGCTTCACTATATCCAATAATAATTGTTCTCTTAAAAGTTAGCAACAATGATATAAAAAGAGACATCGTTATTTGTACATCTGTGTCCATGCTCTGTGATTAAATATTTCCAAAATCTTTCCAGTACTAAAATGAATCAAAATGGATTAGTTACATATATGTGGGTAAAAAATGCATTTTAAATATCATGTAACACGCAACAAAATTCTCGATTATTTTTTAAAGAACATTTGTCTGAGTAAATATTCTTATTTTATTTTATCCAAGACAATTGAAATAATTGGAACGGGAATAGATATAAATAAATTAATTGGCAAAGTGCCAAAACCGAAAGGCGGTTGGACATTATTAGGTCATAAATATACAGGTCCGTGGAATCCACTTGATAAACAACTTGACGAAAATGATAATCCACTGCCAGGACAAGAACCTTACAATCAGGTTGATGCAATAGCGATGCGTCATGATATCTACTAAGAGATATTGATCTTCCTAGTGGCGAAACAAAACACAGTTGCGACAAAGTGATGTTAGACGAACTTAGTGAAATGAAACCAGAAAATATGTGAGAGCGTGTCGACCGAAGACTGGTACATGGTTTTATTGGAGCAAAATATAAACTTGGACTCGGAGAAGACTTAAACGATGACCCAGCGTCGCTATTGTCTGAACTACATAGACCTAAAAAAAGTTTCCGCGACGTAAAGTTGTAGGAAATGCCGTTGATGACATTTGGGCGATAGATTTAGTTGGTATGTCAAATCTAGCTCAAGTTAACGTTGGAGCTGATGGCGATCCGCAGAGATATCTTTTTAATGTTGTCGATGTTTTTAGTAAATATGCATTTAGTGTACCAGTTTCGGATAAAACGGTGACTTCAATGATTGACGCGCTAAAGCGCATAATAACAACAACAGAAAGAAAGTCAAACAAAATCTGGACCGATCACGGAGCAGAGCTTTTGAACAAATAGTTCGAGCAGATTATTGGAACAAAATAACATTAAAAAATACGTAACTGAAAATGAGGGAAAAAGAATCATTGTCGAGCGATTTAATCGCACGCTTAACGAAAAAAATTCATAAATATTTGACAGCTAAAAACACGAATAAATCTATTGACAACTTACAGAAACTTGTTGACGAATATAATAACACGAAACACCGAACCACTAAAATGTCGCCAAACGATGCGCTTGCAAATCTGATACTAGCAAACGAAAACATGTACCGGAGACACAAATTTAGAATTGGCGATAAAGTTAGAATTTCATTGACCAAGAAAACGTTTGAAAAGGGATTTACTCCGAACTGGAGCGAGGAAGTATTTGTTGTTGATAAAGTACTTTAAAAAAGTTATATATTCGCTGAAATACTTGCTAGGTGAACCTATAACTGGCAGTTTTTACGAACAGGAAAGAGAACAGATATATTTGTTATCGAAAAAGTTATTAGAAAGCGCGGCAATACAAGGTTAGTTAAATGGTGCGGATATAGCGATAAATTTAATAGTTGGGTACCAACTAAGTCGATTGCATTGACCGAATAATATTATTATAAATTTGCTCGTATTTCATTAGTACTGACTTACATTTTACAGGTTTACATAAAGAAATTAATTGCAATTTTCTCGCACCATTGACTGTCATTAAATTAAATATTTTAACAAAAATAAAATCGTATTTTATGTTTCTTTGTTGTTCCGGTACTTTTAAGTTTAGAAAGGGTCTAACAAGCTGCCAAAATATTTGGTGCTCGGCAACGCTAAAATTAAATTTTAATATCTTTTGGCAATGTGGTACTTAACATCATATCGCCCAGTTGTTGGTCTGCTTACATATTTCTTGTTAACGACAACATCATCTTTATCGTCATCGTCTTAGTTATACAATATATCATTTTCAGTATGGTCGATGAAATCAGCAAATCTATCATCGGTGACATTATTAACTGGAACAAAATCTTCCGAATATATCTGAGCCAACCTCTCGATTAAGCTCATTATAATAATAATCGTTTATCTAATATATATATATATATATATATATATATATATATATATATATATATATATATATATATATATATATATATATATATATATATATTATGGAAATAAAAGATCATTGTAGAGTTAATATTCTAAACAAAAAAGAATTAGCCGAAGCAGTTCGAAACTGCTTGCTCCACCGCAATGCGGTGGGTTATAACTTTTTATTTCGTTGACTTTATGATAGCATCAGGCGAATTTGATAAATTTTTGTTAACAGTGGCGGACAAAAGAAAACTTGATACAAATAAAATAATGACAGTACGATTAAATCACGACGATGTAATGGAATTTGGTCATAATTGTCTTTCTCGTAATGACATAAATAATATTATTAGTTATCGTATCTGAAACTAAATCTATCAAATGTTATCATACACGCTGCTGATCTTGTTTTACTGTCAGCTACATCTTTTATTACTTGAGGATGAATTTTGTGGTATTTTGCCGTATAATAAATTGATTTAAATTTCATTTCTTCACAAGTTTCAAGATTTATTGAAACAACTGATTTAGAATACCTAGCACCACCAGCATCTCCTCTTTTACTATTTTCTTGTTGAATAACTAGATCTAAATTTTCAAGACGACTGTCGGTTTTAATTTTGTTAATGTGGTCAATAACTAAATTATTAGGAATACTGCCGTTAAAAACTTCATAAACAAAACGATGAGTGTTATAACAAACAAAATCTGTATTTACCCCACGTACAACTACTTGTAAGTAGCCATTTTTATACAAAATTCCAATAACATTTTTTGTTTTTACATATCTAATAATTCCTTTATCATTTGCTTCATAAAGATCAAATACTAGGTGAGGTTGATATTCGTTTTGTAATCCTAAATTTTCGATATTATCATCAGCAACTGCGCCATTTGCTCTATATACTCGCTGTCCTTGTGGAATATCTCCAACGAACAAAGTATAAATAAAATCTTTTCTAAACATATCAATCATTTCTGCGCTATCGCCATTTACTGATATTAACATACCAGCCGGAGTTGGTACGCCAATATCTTTTTCAGTTGCTATGTTGATAACAGAACCTAATGCATTTCCAGCATATAGATTGTATTTCGTGTGTACATGATACATCTCTTGCTGTACTGCTGTGAGTGGTAGATATCTCAAGATTTCTGTCATTATATATATATATATATATATATATATATATATATATATATATATATATATATATATATATATATATATATATATACAACTTTTTATATCTCTAATTAAAAGTATTAAAAATTTCAATTAAATAAACAATATTACCATATACATATAATGCTGAAATTGAGCGACATTGCTAAAAAGAGCATTATCAAATCCGAAACAATTGCTTCGGCATTTTCAGGATATGACAGCAGTTATAAACTTGATGATCAGACTATATTAGCTAATTTTACCTCTACAAATTTATATCATCTTTTACAACCCGTTATAGCTCGAGAACTTACAGTTCATAAAAGTATCAAACTCATAGTCCAACATCATATGATTTTATCAAAGTTACACGCAGTCGAAGAAACAAAAACTTTTGAAAGCAAAATCTCCGAACCCTATTTGACAGCTAAATCGAGGAAAATATTAACTGGAACAAATATTGCTATGGTCGCCGATGAAATACACCAGGAAATAAACAAAAACCTAGACGAATTTACCTCGTCAGGTTCAGGTTGGAAATAACAAAAGCAGTTTTATTTCACATATCAAAATATAAAGTACTTCGCGGGACTGGATATGTCGATCTTCCTAAAAAAATTAAGAACAAAAAGTGCTGTATAAATATCAAGACAACGATAACAAATGTTTCCAGTGGTCTATTCTTTCCCCAATGTTTCCAAAAGAACAGAATTCCGATCGCGTCAACAAGTACTTTCAAAACAAAAACGATCTCAATTTTGATGGCATCAACTTTCCAGTAGCAGAAAATCATGTAGCAAAGTTCAAAAAACAAAACCGTATCTCAGTATATGTTTTCGGACTAGACGAACGAGAAAACGTTTACACTCGATACATCTCAGAAAGTGCTTCGCAAAAGACCATAAATTTATTAATTTTTTCAGGGACATTACTGTTGGATAAAATGCTTTAACGACTTAGTTGCCGAACAGTACAGTGAAAACAGAAACAAAAAATACTTCTGTTACAGATGTTTGCACGGTTTTTCTAGCGATGATAGACTGCAAGTCCATCTCAAATACTGCGTTAATGTTCAAAAAATAACTATGCCTAGCGAAAAAGATAACATATTAAAATATTAAAAACTATAATCATAAGCTGAGTATTCCCTTTGTTATTTACGCCGATTTCGAGTGTCTACTCGTTCCCGTAGCTGGAGCAGAAAATGATCCGAACAAATCAAGTACAAGAAAGATACAACAGCATATTCCTTGCGGGGTAGCTTATAAAGTAGTTTGTTGCGCCAGCGATAGATTTTCGTCTCCGATAAGGTTATACAGAGGTAAAAATCCTGCCGTCTGGTTATTGAAAAATTTAATAGACGAAGTTAATACAATTTTTAACAGATTACTTAGGACAGCTCCGATCAGAATAAGGTCTAAACAACAACTCGACTTTGATGAGGCGGTTAATTGGCATATTTGTGAAAAACCTCTTGGGAACTCCAAGGTGCGTGATCACCGTCATTTGACCGGTCAGTATCGCGGAGCTGCGCATAACAGTTGCAATTTTGAAATTTCATGCTCCGGAAATTTATTCCAGTAATTTTACATAACTTTCGCGGCTACTACAGTCACAACATTGTGGAAGCTTTGGTGATAAAGACATTAAAGTTAAACTGAAACTAAATAACGTGATAAAATGTATTCCAAATACTTTTGAAAAGTATATGTTGGTGATCCTCGGCAAATTACGCTTTATCGACAGCTTGCAATTTATGGCGACATCATTAGACGAGCTCGTTAAAGGTTGCAGCATTTTCAATAATCTGCGCAGCTGCTTCGGTGAAAACTATGTCCATCTGACAAAAAAGGTATCTTTCCTTACGAGTATCTTGACGATTGGAGCAGATTTAGTGAAACTTCTCTACCTGACAAAGACAAATTTTACTCGCAACTCAAGAATGAGAACATCAGCGACGACGAGTATAAATATGCGCAAGATATGTGGACTAAATTCGCCTGCAAAACATTTGGCGATTATCACGATTTATATCTAAAAACTGATGTGTTATTGCTAGCAGATGTTTTCGAGAATTTTCGTCAGGTTAAGTCATGTAAATTACGGATTAGACCCCTGTTGGTATTATTCTGCTCCCGGATTGTCTTGGGACGCTTTACTGAAAACTAGCGAGATAGAATTAGAACTCTTAACAGATATCGATATGTTTAACTTTATTGAGAAAGGCATCAGAGGTGGAATTAGCGTCATAACAAAAAAAATATGCAGCGGCTAATAATAAATATTAATAAATATTTACAAAGTTATGATACAAATCTTCCGTCGAGTTACATTATTTATTTAGACTGTGTGAATTTGTATGGTGCCAGTATGGTACAGGCAATGCCTTGCGGGTGGTTTCAATGGATAACTCCAAACCTGTTTCTCAAAGAAACTGAAAAAATCTTCCCAAAAATATTTCGTATTTTGTTGAAGTTGATTTAGACTACCCCAGCTCATTACATGATCTACATAACGACTATCCATTTTGCGCAGAATCAATGACGATTGATTACAGTTTATTATCGCCTGAGCAACGAGCTATGCCAACAGGAAAATGCTCTATCGTTAACAAGTTTGTTCCAAATTTGTTAGACAAAAGAAATTATGTCATGCACTACAAAAACCTAAAGCAAGCGGTAGATGCTGGACTAATTCTGAGAAAAGTCCATCGTGTGCTAAAGTTTAATCAATCGCAGTGGATAGCGGATTATATTATCCTAAATACGAAACGTCATGCCGTGGCTACAACCGAATTTGAGAAAAATATTTTGAATTTAATGAACAACTCAGTGTTTGGAAAGACTATAGAAAACGTTAGAAAAAAAATTTCACTCGAAATTATTAATGATATTAATCGCAGAAATACGTTAGTGACGATGGTTTTGTTAGTATGAAAATATTTAATGAAATCTTGCCGCAATACAAGGACGAAAGACAAATTTAAAGTTAAATAAGCCAATCTATGTTGGTGCAGTTGTACTTGATATATCGAAGTGGTTGATGTACGATTTTCATTATAATTTTACCAAAAAGATGTGGTCAGATTCGGAGCTTCTATTTACTGATACGGATTCTCTGATGTACAATATAAAATGTGAAAATGTCTATCAAGATATTTACGATAATAAAGATCTGTTCGATTTATCAGATTATCCAACTTCTAGTGGAATTCATGACAGTTGTAACAAGAAAGTTATAGCAAAAATGAAAGACCAGTTTATGTTTGTATCTGTTAGAGGGTTTGTTGGACTTCGAAGCAAAATGTATGCTGTTATATTAGACGACAATAAACTGACAAAGAAAGCTAATGGCATCCCTAGAGGATATGTGAAAAAAATGATGCATTTTGAGGATTTCAAAGCTGCTCTTAACAATAGCGTTTCCTTTATTAAAACCAATGTCATTCGGACAAACTATCATAAGCTTGAAACGAATACAATTATAAAACGTGGACTAAGTAATTTTGATGATAAAAGGTATTGCAAAGACGGAATTAATACTCTCGCTCTTGGACATTATTTAAGTAATATTGTCTAAGTATTAGAAATAATGTTTGAAAATTTGACAGTAGCGGACGGAATTAGTAATAAAGTAAAATTATTGATGTTGTCTAACCAACAATTGTCCTTTGAATTTGATGACGAACTGTCAGACATTTCTTTTAGTAAATTTGATAGAATAAAACTTTCTCTTATTAGAACAGACGAGAGCAAGTATATCCCATATCTCGAAAGCTTCAGAGATGTTCTTTCATCAAAATATGAAAATATACATAATCCCGTAAGTCAAAGTATGTACACTAAAGTTACAATAGATTTGGACAGGACAAAAGCTTTTGCAAAAGGTAGGAAGTATTTATTAAACAAATTGGCTATGAAAGAACTCTTCGAAAGTCGCCGCAAGGTATCTGGTAGAATTAAGTTTATGTTATACTTTCATGAAAACATTAGATACTTAATCGCAAATGTTGATATATTGTCAATTGGATCAGAACACACAAACATGTAACTAATCGTTTAAAAGAAGGAAGATAATAATGCTAGTATTTAGTTTAAAATCATTCGCGAGATGTCGAACATATGCCTAGACTTTGAAATAAATAAGTCAAAAGGTTGGTAATATATTAACGTATTTGTTGCTCATATCTGATTTTAATCAGTTAATTTTTGTTTATTAGTTAAATATAAACATGTAACAGCATTTTAAAAACCTGTGTAGTTCTTTATTTGTTTAAAAATGTTCTAATGCCCTTACGTAACTAAACTTAAGGCCGTATCTAATTGAATAATTTGCGATATATATATATATATATATATATATATATATATATATATATATATATATATATATATATATATATATATATATATATATATATATATATATATATATATCGTGCCATAGATTTTAATCTGAGCAGTTTTGTTATTAATTAATTAGTGAAACAAACAAAGAAAATCTATGATCTGCTATATTCACATCTGTATCATTTTGTTTGTAGCATATATTTTCATATTTTTAAGAACGCATTTACATCTTCATACGACTATTGATTTTCCATTTGCAGACAGCTGTCTCGCTATGCATATATAATTCAGGTCATAGATGGTATTGGGAAAATGGTCATGTATATAACTTGAAGTCAAATATGATACACAATTATATATTGCCAGAGGCTTCCTTCACATTGTACTGAGAAATTCGTTTGATGTATACAAAATGAAATCATTTATTTGTAGATTTTATTTACAATGTTTTCAAAATAGATATTTTTTATCACTTAGTTTAGCCACACCTTTGTTAGCGAAGAGTACTGCATTATATTTTCTTATTTTTATTGCAATGAGAAAATCGAAAATTCATTTTATCTATAATAATATCGTTTTTAAAACAGAAAATCTAATGCAAAATTACCTGCTTTCACAATCAGAAAATGTATAATGCTGTTTTTGTTATGTATATATTAACTAATTCAATATATTTTTATAATTCGTTGGTAGCTCAGTAGGTTAGACGTACAAGCTGCGGTAATTGCGATTGGGGTTCGAATCTTATGAAAGGCAAAAATTTGTCTATGGGAGGGGGCGATTTTATGCCCACGAAAAATTATCTATGTAGTGGGGGCACCGGCCGAACCCCTATATTTGTGAATAGAAAATAATTCACCTACCTACAAGGTCAATACGTTGTAGTGATAGTTTTCACCCCAACGGATTTTGATATTTGTGGGTGGGCGTGCTAGTTTCTGTTCACAAATAGAAAAGGCCTTCATTATCATTATATCATATATCATCATCATTATATGTTATGTGTTTGTGCCGTCTGTACCGTCCAAAAATAGACCAGTAGGAGGTAATTTAACCTTGTGACCTGCTAATGGGTATCCACACAGGGGTCATTTAAAACACAACTAAAAATAACCTAATGAGGTTCCAGGTCACAAAGACCATTAGACCTTCTGAGTTTCTAGACTTTCGATATATAAATAATCTAGGATCTCTTTGCGAGGGCAACAAATGGTCGCAAAATAAGACCTACACCGCAGACAGCCCTCTGAAGTTTCTAACATTTCGTCTTATAGTTAGAAACTTCGTCTTGGGGGTAATATATCTAAACAAAAATTCAGAACCTCATTAGGTGCATCTGATCAACTAAGAGGTTCCCCACCTTGTCCCTAATTAACAAATCAATCATATGACCATCTGTAAATATTCATGTTAATCAATCAGTTTATGGAAAACTGTGCCGTCCCCTAATTAGTAAATTAGGCACATGACAATCTGTAAATATTCATGTTCATCAATCAGTTTATGTAATTGCTGTGCCGTCCCTTAATTAACAAATCAACCACATGACCAAATGTAAATATTCATGCTCATACAATCGTTATGTAACCTTTGAACCTGCTCTGATGTCATTGGGCAACAGTGGGGTTCAAAATGAGGTTAAAATGTGCCGTCCCAATCAAAATCACACATCCAAAAATTCATTGTATATAACCATCTTCATCTCAAAAAGTCCTCTATATGAGAACAAATATTTTTATTGTTTTTCTTATATCGCTTTCGACTGATCCATATTTTGGCGATACATAATATCCCACCTTTTTAATGCAATCGCTTATTATTTTAGGTTTAATACCAGTATACCCTGACTCTGCTTTTTTGATCGAATTAAATCTTTTACAAAATCTATTTGTTAGATCGAATCCAACATGTCGGATTGAGTATGCCATTATATATATATATATATATATATATATATATATATATATATATATATATATATATATATATATATATATATATATATACATATATATACTTATATATACATATATATATATACATATATATATATATATATATATATATAATATCTTATTTGTTTAATATAACATTTTGACTGAGCCAGAACCCTCCTTGTATTAGAATATAAATTTCTAATTTCTGAAAAAGAGGGGTCTGTGAGATAATAAATATATTTATTTTGAAGTGGGTGGGTGGTGTCAGAATATATTTACTTTGAAGTGGGCGGTGTCGAAATATATTTGTTTAATATCTTTGATAAAACATCATCAACTATATATAATACTTGTATGTATGTATGTATGTATGTATGTATGTATGTATGTATGTATGTATGTATGTATGTATGTATGTATGTATGTATGTATGTATGTATGTATGTATGTATGTATGTATGTATGTATGTAAGTATGTATGTATGTATGCATGCATGTATATATGTATCTCACAGATTCATTTTATCTGTTATAGGAAACACTTTTCTTTACTATAATTCCTACTTTAACCGCCTATCATTTGATACTGTGTATTGGTTAGTAAATATTAAGGACCTAAAAATGAGTTTTTCAAATTACTTATGGGGTCCGAGGGTGGCCAAGTGGTCTAAAGTGTTCGCCGTTACCCATCACTTTCATTTCACTTCTGTCATCATGTGTTCGAGTCCCTAGAAAATGTGGGTATGTGAGAGAGCAGAAAGTAGCTTTCAGTATGTCGCTGGTTCTTACCGTGATTTCCCGGGTTCATCCTCCAACAATATTTTGGCTGCCATGCATCTCCTTGGTCTGAGAAATGGCGTTTACACAAAAATAACAACAACAGAATTAACATTTTGCCTTTGACCCCATAAAGTACTCTGATGTGATGATATTTCTGTGATAGAAATTTAACATTACCCTGAAAAATAAGATTCTCTGTGGGAATAAGATAAGATAAGAATTATTTATTTCAAACTGCATAGTCCATACATCTAAATTAAAATACTGATATAAAGTAAAACATTGTAAACATAAAAGAACATATATACATATATATACATACACACATATATACATACATACACACACACACACACACACATATATATATATATATATATATATATATATATATATATATATATATATATATATATATATATATATATATATATAACGAATACAAATCATATGATTTGTATTCTTTATATTACCTACCTCGTATGACACGATTTTCCTTTGGCGTGATCTAACACCCTTTTCGGTCCTGTATTTATGTCGTGCTACTGTATCCGTTCCATTGTTTCCTTCTTATACTTAAATTGTTGCCGTATCTCTTAGAATGGAGACGATGTCTCAACAAATACAGAAAACATTCAAAACTTTACGCAATGAAACTGATGCCTTACTTCGCCTAAAGCATCATTGCACTTTCTTGCATCATTTCCTCGAAACAAATACAGTCACTAAAGGTCTTCAAATTCATGTGAAACCGCAAATTATTGGCAAGAGCTCAAACAGATTCAACAAAAGATGGAATAAAATAACTCTCGACGCTTCCATGAAACTCACAGCCCTCTTAGTAAAAACGTAAACCATCAATATCTAGTCAAATCAGCAACCATTGAAGAACTAAAATATCAGCTCAATTCCATCTCAGCAGAAGAACAATTGAAAACGTTTTACTCTAAATTAGATAAAGATCAACAAAGACTCTCTTCGAAACTATACAAAGTCAGAGATAGAAAACTTAGAAGTCATGATCTACAACCAAAGGACTGTTATGAAGAAACTTCAATTGACGAAATTTCTTCTAAAAACAACCGTAAGAAGAAAAATCGCCGCAAAAGGAAGAATCGCAAGCACTCTATAACAAACACTAATGCAACTGTTACTAACGCAGTAGACAACATCTCCAATTTAGAACTTACTGATGCAGAAATAAAACTTTTATCGAAAGGTTTGAGTTTCTGTCCCCGTCCAAAAACATACGACAGAGGGGAGCTTAAGAATGACACCGAAGAGTTTATCCGCCGACTAAGACTCAAAGCCCATTTTGCCTTGCAAACTACAAACAAATGAAAAGGAAAATATAAGCTGCGACCAACCCACATTTAGAAAGAAAAGTAACTGGACCCCACCAAAAAGTTCAAGTCCGAATCTGGAAGCCTTTATCAACTCGGTTGAAAACGATACTTCCAGACATATCAACTATACTAACAAATATTCTAATTTGACAAAAGAAGAAATAGATGCCCTTCACTCACTGAAAAGCAGAACAGACATTATAATTAAGCCTGCAGATAAGGGTTCCGCTGTTGTCGTTATGAATAGGGAAGATTACATTAGTGAAACAAGTAGACAACTAAATGACGCTAGGTTCTACCAAAAATTGGACCATGATCCAACGCTGGAATATGCAAAAATCATCACTAATGTTATTGACGAGGCGTACCAAAGCGGACACATAGACCAGCAAACGAAAAACTACTTACGCCCAGACAACCCAAGAGCAGGTAGATTTTATCTTCTACCCAAAATCCACAAACAAGGATACCCTGGCAGACCTATAATCTCAGGTAACGGGCAATCCACAGAAAGGATATCAGAATATTTAGATCATTTTATGAGTCCACATGTCCACAAATTACCATCATATCTTCAAGACACGACAGATTATCTACTAAAAAGCAAAGCTAGTGAACCATTACTGCCAGATACATTACTTGCTTCCTTAGACGTCACAACTTTGTACACCAACATACCGCACAACGAAGGGTTACAGGCATGTAGCGAAGCATGGGAAACAATAACTGTAAACAATCCACACACACACTTCTTAGTCCAACTCCTGGAGCTTGTCCTAAAACTCAACAACTTTGAATTTAATAAAGAAAACTACCTACAAATCAATGGAACTGTAATAGGTACTACAATGGCCCCTTCGTATGCTAACATATTCATGGGAAAACTTGAGGGTCAGCTCTTAGCATCGGTTGAGCGTACACCATACCAGTGGGTACGCTTTATCGATGGTATAGAAATGGAGTGACAGTATGGAAGAGAAAGTATGTATGATATCATATCAAAGGCAAACAACTTCCATCCTTCAATAAAATTCACGGCAGAAATTTCCAACTCAAACCATGTTTTCCTTGACACAACAACCAGACTGGTAGAAAACAAATTACACACAGACATCTACTCGAAACCAACCGACAAACACCAGTATCTCCTCCCAACCAGCTGTCATCCAAAACACTGCATTAGGAACATTCCATATAGCCAGGCACTGAGGATACGCAGAATTTGCTCCGACGATGAAAGATTCCTAGAAAGGTCTGAAGAGCTGGCTAAGCATTTAATTTACCGAGGCTACGACAAAGACCTGATTGCGGAGGCAATCGAAAGGGCCAAACAAACAAACCGTGATGACCTACTCAGATATGGACAGAAAGAAAAGGTTGATAGAATACCATTTATTCTGACCTATCACCCAGACAATCCCAAAGTAGGTAAAATAATTGCAAACCACTGGCCAACCGTGCAATCGTCAGACATACCAAACCTAATACTTCCGAACAAACCTGTAGTAGCTTACCGGAGACCAAAAAACCTAAAGGACATCCTAGTCAGGGCAAAGCTAACTCCAATCGCTAGTCAAAACCAACCTAGTCAATCTGGACCCTGTGGCGATAAAAGATGCAAAACCTGTCAACATATGATAGAGACCAAGACATTCACTAGCACAGTGACTAAAGAAAAACTAAACATACATGGTCCAAACAAAACGTGCAAAACAGAGAATGTGATTTATCTCATCATATGTAAGATCTGTGGCCTTCAGTACGTCGGAGAAACTGAAAAGCTACACAAAAGGATAAACCTTCATAGATCTGATTTAATGATAATAAAAAGCTGTACAGAAGCCCGGTCGCAAAACACTTCTCCTTCCCTGGCCACACCTTCAGTGATATAATACTTATCGCTATTGCTAACAACCACAGCTGGAGTTCCGAAACCAAGAAGGAAAAAGAACCATAATGGATACGCCTCCTTAGAACATTGAAACCAAGCGGTCTAAACCAAGAAGACTAGAAAATGAAAACTATGCACTAGAAGAATTTAACATTTTCTCAATTTTCTTATTATCCTTCAATTTTTACTATAAGAATAACCGGTATATAATCAAATATCCCGGATATAATCTGCGTTACATAAATGTACAAAAAGTAAAAATAGATGTCGCTTTGGCTTGTAGACTTAGGGAATTATACACCGTTTTCAGTTTCCGCAACTAGTCTATACAAGCTGGTTGTATTTATAGTTTTAACACATGTGGAGACAGCCATGTAGAGGTTTACAAACACAACGTCTTTGTGTTTATATATTTGTCGTATATGTTTTGTATTTGCCTTTGAAAAAGACTCATTAAGAGTTGAAAGCGCTTAGGCTAGTTAGTTACCAGTTTCGTACTGTTCGTCGTCAGTTTATTGCATATATATATATATATATATATATATATATATATATATATATATATATATATATATATATACATACATACATACATACATACATACATACATACATACATACATACATACATACATACATACATACATACATACATACATACATACATACATACATACATACAGATACACACACAGAGCTGTCCTGAATGGTTCACCGGGATAATAACTCCAATGAACTTGAAGTTATAACTACAAATACTTTTTAAATCAGTCACAGCTCGTTAAATAAACACATTTATTGTCATAACATGATGTCCTATCTTCTCAAGTTTTGGTTTTCAATACGAGTTTCCACTGTTTCTCTAGTCACTGAATGTTTCTTATCCCTTATTAACTTTCAAATTGTTTAAAACCTATGAAGATGGAAAGGTTAGAACATTGCATACCAAATCTAAGTTATTTTATAAAAATATACAAGAATCTAACATTTATATTACTTTTGGAAACATTTTATTGAACACTATATTTATCTGTGGACATTTCATCATAGTAACAACTCATTTACCTCTCCACTTTGAACAATATTTGAAGGGTCTTTTGTGAAGATGCAACAGAAGCAACACAGCTTTTCATCCTTTACCAGGCAAGAAAGCAAAAGCTATTGAAAGCACTGTATGTATCAAAACTGTTATGGGGTAAAATCTGCAAATAGCTTATTAGTAATTGAAAACGTTTCTGTTAGTCATATGGAAATAGTTAACCAATGCACATTTTGAGAACTACCTTTGTTCTGCTGCATTATTGCTGTGTATATACCAAGTTCTGGACGGTCTGATAACCCATGACAAGTACCTGCAAGATAATAATGCGATGTTTTAAAGGATGATTCAAATTGTTAATATGATAAGTTTTTGTGTTATATTCGTTTAAAACCTTATATATATATATATATATATATATATATATATATATATATATATATATATATATATATATATATATATATATATATTTATATATATATATATATATATATATATATATATATATATATATATATATATATATATATATATATATATATATATATATATGCATGCATGCATGCATGCATGCATGCATACATACATACATACATACATACATACATACATACATACATACATACATACATACATACATACATACATACATACATACATACATACATACAAGTATTCAGATACATTTACAACAATTATTTGCGCCATGCATTGTTAAAAAATGAAATTTAAGTTACACATTTAAATAGTAATTGGTTCCATCTACTAACAATGTGAGAATTTAATTTAATATTATATTTCCAAAATGATTTCAATATACAGTTCTCACTATTAGAAAGTCTTGTTATCATTGAATATACATACTTTCTCATTACTTCCTCAAAACTGAATACATTATAATTTACAAACATGTTGGAGGCACTGTTCCATCTAGGAAGACCTAATAGAAAGAGAAGACTATTTTTCTAACCAAATACTAGTTTTCTTTTCACATTTTCACTAAAGTTTGTCCACAGTGGAGCTTAATACATAGTGCAGGAATAAGATTTCAATAATCTAATTTTGATACTCAATGAACAAGGCTTAAATTTGCGTAGAAGCATGTTTGTTCGAGTACATAAATATCGATAATGCTTCATCATATCTTCATTATCTGACTGATTGAATTTCAAGATATTGCCGTTTAGATATACAGAGGGAGGTGATGATAATTTAAAATAAGTTGGCTGAAAGACCATGCATACTGATTTTTGTTTTTTATGGATGATATCATTCTCTAATGCATATTGTTCACATATCTTCAATAATTTTCTTAAACTTTGTTCACAGAATAGAGTGATAGACAAAAATTGTAAGTGACAACATACGTAATTTTCATGTAACTGAGTAAACTTGTATAAATTTTTACGTACCTCGTGTTTTTATATACCAAGGTATTATTCTATATTCAGAGTCTATGTTTAGAATCTGGAAAGTAAAAGGGTTATCACCATCGACTGACTCGCAAAAGTGTAGGAACTATGTTGAAAGCAAAGAATGCACTCCAGCTAATTTAGTGTATTTACTTGTATATAATATTATTATTTATAGGTAACTGTATTTGTAGAGGAAAATATAAACGAGGTTTTGAAATGGCTATACTGCACGACCTTGGGAGTGCAGTATATCCATCTGCCAAAACAAGTTCATATTTTATGCTCATTTTCTTATTCTACCCAAGGCTTAAATATATAAACAAAAATACACTACAAGAAATAAAGTAACTGAATGTATGCCGTATTCCAAACTAAATCCACAAGCGTAGATGCATCATTACGCAACAACTTTATTATGCTCATGTAACTTTTTCTAGATAAATTTAAAGATAGTCGCGCTAGACTAAGTTTCGAAAGAAAATTGCGTTTGGTTTTCTTAAAATTGAAATTTGGAGTCAAGTCATATTGTGAATGAATGCTCATTGTCAACAACGTTTCCTTTTGATCTGGAATGAATATATTTTGGTAGTTTTGTCGATTCGACGCAATTTCGTGATTATGGTATGGATTTAGTAACTTACATCGGATTCCAGCAGCGTCTGTGCCCGTTCTACATGAAATACATCGTATTGAATTGTCTTGACATGGGCATGCGTGTTTCTGTTCTGTCATTGAATGATTCAGATCATAATGTGGGAAAAAAAGGAAGTCTTTCAATTGCAATTATCAAAAAGACGCTATTGAATTTAATGTTTATTTCATTTTGAGTGAAGTATGTAGGATGTAACTCACTTGGAATATACTCGAAATTACAGTACAAGTTCGAACTGTGTGATCAACCTTGAGAACCCATGACATGGCTCATGTAATTCTGATTTGCAGAGCTAAGAAAGTACATTTTGAGGAAATGAAGGATGTAAAACTGTAAGAATATGTTTGCCATATTACCAGCTAAATAAAACAGTTTATGTCTTTTAACTTGCATGTCAATTGTAGGGACCCTGTCTAGTGTCTCTAGCTAGCATAAATCTGAAACATTATATCAAAAACATAAACGCGGAATGTGCCAAAGCTGCTGATAAGAAGCAGTCCCTGAAACATTTGCTTAGTTCATTCAGAAACAAGTTTAATCAACCAAAACATAGAGCGTCTACTACATTATTTGTTTACAAAGTAGTTCCTAATATACTGTTGCGCACACGAGAGTGTAATAATAAGTTATGCAATATCCTAAAATAATGAACGATTCTGACAATGTAAAGCTAACGGTGAAAAACATGAGCATATAACAATATTGCTTTAGTGTTATAAATGATGACACATGTTCAAGTTGTTGTGACGTAATTCATGCTATTGAAACGTAAGATTAGTTCACGAGTGCCACTATTTTCATTTGATATTGTTATGTATATGTGATCAAATTGTTTGTTTGCAAGATTTAAAATTCTTTTTGTTTTATTTTTGTTTCTTTGTATTTAGTTGCATTGAATATTTTTCTCGGATTCGGGATTCTATTTTAAGTAGTGAGATATATTTGTATGACTAAGTGTTTAACTTAATACGAAATAGTAAAACGTGAGAACTATCATTTAGTCAGTCTTACCCTGGTAACAACAGGAAGTTAAAATGATTGGTCAGTATCATGGACATACTTTCTTCGCGTGATCACTGTTTGTAAACAACCTTTATTTATGATTGTTTTTTTAAGCGGAGTGACATTGGTCTACGTGTAAAAATTAGCGTCGTAAGATACCACATGACTAATGTCGCGAGATTTTAAGTGATGCTTTGAGGTTAAATGCGCATTCTTAATATTGTTTTGGGAGAGTTATTCAAAACCTTGAAGGAACAAGGTGTATTAATTTTAATTTTTGCCAGAATATTGTATTCTTCATCTGATTTTTGGATTCAATAATTTCTTCTCGACACTCAACAAGTTAACTTTCTTATAAACTATTATGAAAGATATTCATGGATATTTATTCTGGAATTATTCGAAAACAAAGATTATGATTCAAGTGAGGAATTGTTGATATTGATACATTGGATTACATCTTACGTCATCGCCCTCCATATTCATACGTCGTCGGGACTCGAACCTGTATTCTTATAGGACTATTTAGTGATAGGACTTGTGTTTTTATTCTTAGAATCATGTTTGGATTATATTCAAAAACTGTAAATTCTATTTACCAATTTTTATATTTTTTTGGAAATAAATTTTGTTAAAATTTACAAAGCTTTTTGGCTTCACTCTTTTCTTTTCTTTCTGAGTACGAGCCCTTGTTACGTAACAATATCTGGGTCCTGTGCTCAGCAGAAGAGACTCAAGACGATTCGATTAGATAAGGCTTTGGTGCTAGTCTCGGCCTCCTCAAAGGTTATCTGCATAGTAAACCTGCAGATATTTTTCACAAGAAAAACAAAATCAAAAGACAGAAACGCCTCTTTGAGGGATTCGGAGCTAAGAGTCCTAAGTTAATTGCGTAATTTCAGACATATGAGGAGAAAAGATTTAGGCTTACTGTGCAAAAAACTATGCTAAAATTTATGTTATTAACATATTTTTCTCTTTTGGATCTGACATGAGATGCAATTGTCAAACATATTGTAATAACAGCTACGCTACATACATTATCCGCAACATATATTTCGATTGCAAAAATGCTTACAAATACGTTATTACAGAAGATAATTCAAATATATAATTTTCCCTACATATTAGATTTTAATAAAAAGATTCTCATGATTCTAAGCGTAATCTTGTGAAGCTAAAGCATTGTTTGTAATTGAAACTAGAATTTGTATTAACAAGATAGTCTTTTCAGACGCATACAACGTAAACAAATGACACAGAGGCATGTGGTCCAATACTGTGCCTTAAAGCAATCACAATAATATTTTGATTCGATATGAATCGAAAAAATATTTAAAGCCATAATACTGGATTTTGTTGGAATATTTATTTACCAAGGACTAAGGCTGAAGCGCTTACTAATCCCACTTACTTCTTATCCACTACCTGCTACGGATTACGCAATAGGCTTACAGCCGATGGCTATTTATATAAAAAAACACTAGCATTGTGCAGTCAGTACAAAATATTTCCATTTATATATTGATAGTGGAAAAACACGAGCGCCTGCATCAAAACAAATTTGTCCGCATGTCATTATTGCATAAGTTATAAGTATTACATTCCTTATGATCAGATCGTACTTTGATGGAAGTTATTGTCGAAATAAATATAAATTATTGCCATCTAAATTTCAGATCAAAAGGATTGTGCTGAATTTTTATTTAAATTAAAAGAACTTGAAAAGGAAGGATGCAATTGAAGGTGAAAATTTTAATACAGTAGTATTAATACAGAAGACTAAATTTTATCTGTTAATCTGTAACTTTAACATTTCTTAAAATACAATAAAAACAATAATGTATTTAATATGAGTGACAGAAAGGATGTATTTCATTAACTGGATAATTTAGTAGATCGATTTTATATTTTAGTTCTAAAGCGGTAGTTCACCTGAAAAGATGTCATAATTGAAATCGTAGCCTGTAATGGGAAAAAGATTGAAAATATGAACGAGCTTAGAGGTCACCTTGAAAAAATACGAAAAATAAAATACATTTGTGTTATATAACTATTTCTGAAATATTATTTTACGATGGGGACTGGATTTTCCACTTCGGCAAATACTATAGACTGACCCCACGAGGTGAAAACCACGAGCAGCCGCAAAAACTAATAACACGATTATAATCTTTACAAAACTTTCATTCTGGATATAGTTGAACCAACAATACAAAATTATCTGTGCAATACAACATAATTATTCTTTTTTTTTTACAGTTAATTCCCATTAAACACTCTATAATGAAGATACTAGATCATCAGTTTGCCATATTTAGGACCAAGCCAAAACTGTCAGTATAAGATAGGTTAAATATCAAATTAACCATGAGAGGCTCTATATTTTAATTTGTTATTGACAAATCATAAAAGACGTATATACTGTTTCTAGTAAAGTCTTAAATAAAGATAGCGTTATTACCCAATTCCGTACTATTTTTTAACTCGGATGCAACCTACGTTTTTTATGACTATTATTTGAACTCATATATATATATATATATATATATATATATATATATATATATATATATATATATATATATATATATATATATATATATATATATATATATATATATATATGTGTGTGTGTGTGTGTGTGTTAAGATTAAAATATATCCTCAAAGTGAATAACATCCCTTAGTAAAAGAAGCAACTGAAAATAGTGTCACATTGTCAATATTAGTAGAATTATATATTATATATAAAAGAGCAAACGTTAACTGATTAAGATTTACAAATGCATTTATCATTTATGGAAAATATGCTTATATACTTGTCTACTTTGTACTTATTTCATGCCTGAAAATATATTTTGACTTAAGAACAATACCAATGTAAGAGACGTTCTCAAATGTGAAGCATCAATAATGAAATACCAATATTTGCCATTAATAATTTTAGGTCCTTTTGGGATAACTCTTTCATAATTGTAGAAGTTTTTGAACTGACTTTGCAAGTATAAAGGCGCATGTTTTGTTGCTGACTTCCCACAAACTCACGCTATAATCATTGCTGATGTTGCTTTCTCTCAAATGAGATGCAAATCAGTTGTTCATAAGAATGCACACATGCTTTGTTCACATGCATTTGCTAACTCCCCTGTGGTTATGCATGATGAACCCAAACTAATTACTTTATTCTCAGAGTAAGACTAAGCATCTAAATCTTGGTATAGATCTCCACCATAACATTATTACACCACAGGCTTTGTTGCTGCATAACCTATATTGATCTGAGTATACTTATTACATCAAGTGCACTTTATTTAGATACCAGGCAGTAACCTTCGGAAATAAACTTATATACTCCAACAAAATAAACAACAATTTTTGGTGGGGGCAAGATACTCTTTACAACACATAAATGATGGCGCGATCACTTCCTATGCCATGACCAGCTATTGTGTGCTACCCATGACCACAGGAAGAAGAGAATAAACCTCGCTGGTTTCAACGGAAATTGGATACATGTGGTATTCAGAGTAATTTTATACATTATATTATTTAAACTTGCTGTTATAAACGCTAATGCATAAAGATTTAAGATTCTTTGTCTCGTGAACGTCTTTCTGTTACGCACTATTACCAGCTTTTAATGTTTTCTAATTACCTGGGGACATTGCCAAGACAGTTCCCTACAACAAATTAGCTACAAAACCTCAACCAAAGCTCTTCACTCCCATTTATGTGGATAAAGCACCATTAGTTGCTGACGAAAGTGAGTTGACAACAAAATAGATAGAACTCTTGAACAAGATTAGAAGTGACATTTTCTGCCATCTTTTTGCCATCAGCCGCCTTACACAATAAATTGTTACTTCACAAATGAAGCGATGTAACAGTATCAAAGGTAACCTACATTGAAAAAAAAGCTTCGTACGACGCTGAAATCTGAACGTCAGCAACGTTAAACCAGAGCACCTAACCCGCCGGGTCGACTTTGTCACGTGGGCGACCCCGCAAGTTTAGCTTAGATTGGTTAGTTACGAAATAATTTTATTTTTCACCTTCGTTGTTTGGTTTACGTGCCGGTCGCATTTGTTGGTCGCACACTCTGTTGCTATTGTAATTAAACCATTGCAATTCTACATTGTCAAGCCTCCCTGCTGCTGATTGGATCTTTTAAGAGAGGGCTTTTCGAGGGTCTGGTGGTAGTCATTTTGAACAAACGTTTTAACTGGACTTTTTACCTTTGATTACAAACTAAAATGTTTCCATCTAAAACTTAATGTTCAGAGAGAGAGAGAGAGAAAGAGAGAGAGAGAGAGAGAGAGAGAGAGAGAGAGAGAGAGAGAGAGAGAGAGAGAGAGAGAGAGAGAGAGAGAGAGAGAGAGAGAGAGAGATCTGTGCCTGTTCTGGGCAGTATCAGGTCCTGTTTCGAATAAAACAAGTTGATTTGGATTTGTCTTCATCTTCAGAAGATACACCTCCCGAAGTTCGTTGTGGTATGTGTTTTACAGAAGTCACCAAGTTATTAACGTTTTGTAAAGAACAGTTTAATTAAAACAGTTGCTTTGAATAACATACAACTACTGTCAGAGACAATATGTCATTGGTATATTGCAGCGTTTAGTAACAATGAATTAGTTTTATTTTGCTACCTAAATAGTCAGTCAGCATGCGAACATTGACCTTACTGTTTACATTCAACAACAAGGTACATGTGGAATGTTATACAAGGTCTGAAAAAGCATCGTAATAAATACAGATGAGCTTAACATACTAAAAGCACAATGACAGTGATTTCTCAGAGGACAAAGAACAAAGCAGTCTAGATAAGCTGGAAGAACTTAAACTTAAAACGTCGTTAAAAGCTGATTAAATAGATTAAAACAGAAACGACATTCACTCTACATACTAAGAAATTAAAACAGTAGAGAGAACAAGACGGAAAGCTTTTCTAAAAATTTGGCTTTTTCATTAAAAGTTACAAATCGCTTCATGTTTGCAAACTATAGAGCACAAAAAATTAAAAATAAACAGATAATAATACTGAACTAACTGAGAGGATATGGGAAATAAATTCAAAACAGTGTAACCAGAGGAGCTAGAAGGAAAAAAATTAGTTTTGGACACCGTCTGTATCAAACATTCTGTTGTTTGCCTATTGGTATCGACTATAACATATGCGAATTGGAGTCATCACAAAGACCTGAACAAAGCGTAGTTTCAAAGGAAAGTGTAGACCCCTTTCTCCCTCCACAGGATTTTTTTTAAATCAAACAAATTATGTAAGACAGCAATAATTATTAACTATCCAAAATGACAAAGAATATGCTTTGCATAATCTTGTATATTTTAAATGTCCTTGACAAAATAAATTGTAAATAAATAACTTACTATACCTTGTTAGAGACAACACTTCGTAAAGCATTACAATGCATAGACTAGTCTCACAGTATGAAATTTCGAGGAAAACTTAAATTGCTTGTCACAATGACCTATTTATGTCTACGACTGTTTGACAGATAAATTATTTCTTAGATGCCTTAGATGAAATACATCTAGACGTCAGGGGCTCAGCATGCAACAGCACAGCTAAATCGTGCCTTTTCGATTCTTGTTAACACAAAAATAGTTTTTAAAATAAAACTAACCTTTTATCTCTTGATGCTTGTTCCTGATAAACCAATTTAATTCGTTTTTAGTTTTGCCTGTATATGATGTTGCTAGGATTCTAAGTGAAACAATTGCAACTTTTGTCTAAATCGGTAGAATATATACATTGCTTGGCGTAGCCTATCTAGGAAGGTATGTTGTCTTGAAAATTCGTTTCTACTGATGATTGAAGTGTAGACAAATTAGCTATTCTTTCGCGTTTGCCTCATTTGATACTACATTCTTCATTCTCCTTTGAGGACGCTATTTACACTCATACTGTTTTGTATATCAATATTATTTGTCTGTCTTTGTAACTAAAGATA
Organism: Potamilus streckersoni; assembly: GCA_016746295.1. NCBI lineage: Eukaryota > Metazoa > Mollusca > Bivalvia > Unionida > Unionidae > Potamilus > Potamilus streckersoni. Next base: position 3,204,865 of record JAEAOA010001813.1, read on the forward strand.
TATTTCCATTATGTAACTATGACCTCTGACATTTAAAACCAAATGAATAGATTTATTTTGACACCAAATACAAGATATCCAAATATATCTTTTATATTTAATAAATTAGTAACTAATATAAATATTAAAACATGTAGAAACAACTGTATAAATATATTTTTGGATTCTATATAGATACCTCGAAATCTTTTTCTATCGGCTTTCTTACAAGATAAAAGAGTATCATCAGACTCACGGCTTTCTTGCGAAGATAACGTCTGCCATTAGACTCACAGCTTTCGTATTAGGTAAATGTACAATGAGATTCACGAATTTTTTTTACAAGACAAAGTGTGCCGTTAGGCTCACGGCTTTCGTCGAAGATAAAGTATGCATTAGACTTACGGCTTTCTTACAAGGTAAGCGTTCAATCATATTCACGATTTTCGTACAAGTTCAATGTACCATCAGACACTATCAGCCTTTCAATAAATATCAGTCATATCAAGATAGTTCGTAGAGTTGTTAGATTGATGCAGATAGTCTAAGGGGAGAGGGTTTATGTCGTTCAATAAAAGTAAAAAAAAAGTCATTCATATTGAAAGTAATAAATTGCAATAGCATAAATGTATGATTTGCCCAAGTCAAAGCGGCTTCGTAATTATGTCATGAAGTGGTAAAGTAATGATTACCACTGTAGAGGCTAGGATGCTATCCGTTTTCACAGTATGTTATCTGATGTGTTGCTCTCTTTGTGGCTAAATTACAGACTAATTTTGTGGTAAATAGCTTGAAAAAAAATTATCAGTAAAAGTGTATCTAAGAATGACAGATCGGTTTTAACACTTTCGACGGAGTATTCACAAGTGCCGTGTTCACTTTTGAAATGCAGTGAGCACTATGCAATCACACTGCTATTACTCTCTCTTGAATGGAAAAGGATGAACGATATTCGCCAAATTCCATTGTGTTTAGTAAAAGCGATCAAAGCAACGCAGCTTATATTGCAAATAATTAAACAAAAACCATTCGTATGTTATAGACTAAACAATCTACCTTACTAGAACGAACGTCAGTAAATAATTAACGAGCTCTCGAGATTGCCACCATGGATAAATAACATTAGGAGGACGAGAGTGAAACTCATTTTGTGGTATTTGTCTCCAGACTATGTAGATATTGTACGTAGTTAAAGACTTGTTTCTGTAAGAAAACGTGCGAATGAGCAAGATGAGATACGACTGAAAATTTCTATCAAAATTTTTAATTAAAAACGTTATTATCTAGTTAAAGGTGCAACCGTAATTAGAACCTAATTCAATTGTTGATATCTATAAGTGTTGACTTTGTCATATTCGTTTCCTTTTATATTGATTCACAAGAACGGATTGTCACCGATTTCTTTTGGGACTTTCAGTCTTATATGCGGTGCTGTCAAGAAGGAGGCAGTTGGCTATAGGAAGGGACTGAGATGGACATTCAAGAAGACGTCATTGGACGGTACCATTTGCAGAAGTGTCGAATAAAGAAATAAGGAGTCATCACCGAGGCTAATAGTAACCACTTACAATATTTAACAAGGGAAGTACTGTTTTCACATTCAAATGGAATTCTCACAGCTGAGTCTGGTACAACCAAGGGCAGTAAGTTAATTTATATGAGTATGCACATATAACTCATTTTGTCGAACTCAGTGTATTTGTGACCTATATTTAATCTGAAAATATTCACTCACTAGGTATTATTTACTTTACGTTCTGACTTCGCTGAGCAGGACTTGCATTCAAATGGTCAAATTTACACTGGGTAATATATTTGCACTTCGAATGAGGATAAATTTTGAAAAGCGTTTCTTGGCATAATTGCATTTCACCTATCTTGAAACTCTTAATCGGCTTCTCGAATCCCACTTCAAAAAAAAAAACAAATCCAGCTGGTTATTTGCTGGAGGATATAAAAATTTTAACTTGTGAAATTACCAACACGAGTTGACCTCAGGATCTTATTCAGATTTCAAACCTCAATAATTCAGAAAAAAAAACGTTGCAAAACTTAGCGCAAAAGACTTCTTTAGTAATAAAATAGGCCGATACGGGTAATTCCACATTTATGATTTACAAATCAGTCAAGTTTAGAAGCAGACCGACAATAAAATCCTGTGGAACATTGTTAGCCTCTTTCGAAACCTATTTTTCACGATGCATCACTAAAAGTAAGACGTGAGCTTGCACAATTACGTAAAGGTGAGGTTTAGACAAGAAGGAATTTGATTACTTAATTCCGAATACTCCAAGGTCAAACAGTGCAAACAGCTGGACTATACTTTCATGTAGACCATTTTTTTCTGATTGTGATATTGAGATCAATCGTATTTCTAATGGATGGATTTCTATTTAAACCCAGTAGCTCAGAAACAGCTTTCTAATGTTAAAGATACAAATTATTTTCTTAAAAGTCCCAGTAAATGTAAACATTCTCAAAGCAGTATTCTGGTTAAAGCAAATTTTCAAAGCCTTTTTACTAACATAGCGCGCAATAAAAGTCCTTGAGAAAAGGACATGATTGACACTTTAGATCCAAATGCACTAGATGTGGACATTTACAAGTTATTAAAAGTTTGTTTTGAAACGAACGACTTTTTTTTAATAAAAACTTTTATCTTAAATAAAGGTACAGTTAATAAGAAAACATCGATCCATCCCATGCTAACGATATCTATCTGAATGGGTGCAAGAAACATTTGCTAAGGACTAAACCTATCATGTTTGTATGTAAGGTCTGTGTAGATGATACTATTTTTCCTTAGATCCATTCATCATAAATACTTAGTGGGCTTTGATCGGAATGAACAACCGCTATTTATCAATTAAAATCAGAATTTTAATTAATAAGCAAAGAGTAGACTTCTAGTTAAAGCACGCGCTCATTCATTTTAAGAAACGTGTACTTTCAATACCATCAATTCGTTCTCTCTCTCTCTCTCTCTCTCTCTCTCTCTCTCTCTCTCTCTCTCTCTCTCTCTCTCTCTCTCTCTCTCTCTCTCTCTCTCTCTCTCTCTCTCTCTCTGCTCAGTTGAATATACTTCTTCTGACTTCAACCTTTTGTAATGGACGAATCTGGGGAATTCTTACCGGAACAAAGCAAATGAATAATGGATTCACCGAAGCATGATACTTAATGACGAGATTGCTATTCTTCTTTTTTATCTTAGCTTTTCTTTGCCTACCTACCAATGTAACTCCCGTCAATCAAACAAAGACTAACTGATATAGATTACGCAAATGCAATTAAAGTGGTTTTATTGTTTAATAAATATTAAAATTTTCAATATTTAAATTAAAATATTTTTGATAGAGAAATCCTTGTTTTGATTGGTCAAGTAATCTTGGCTGCGTAATTACGTTGCCATTTTGCCTACAGAAAGACAAATTCTAGTTTAAAAATACTCAACATGTATCTTGTAATAATATATGATGGAAACCTTCTCGTCATATATTTCCCGGGTTCTAAGAATACGGTCGTTAATTATGGTAGATGACGCAATACTAAAATACGAAACGCGCATAAGGGTCATTTTGTAATCTAAGTGTATAAAGGTTTTTGGTAAAACAATTGGAAAGAAAGGCAAGGTCATATAGTAAATCAGTTAGACAATATTATCTCATGTCATGTCTCTTCAATTGCATAAAAGGGTACAGGCAGAGAAAACTGGCAGCTAAAACGACTTCGATCTCTATCCAATTCGCTTTTCGACGCATTCCACTCGTTCATCTGCTACATTTTCATTAGATCTTTGTATTAGCAAAATGTTTGAATTAATATATTGCTTATTTCTAATTAGAAGAAATAATTCAGTTAATGTGTTAGACTAAGTGCATTTATTTGCTGAAGAAAGTCAATAAAATGAGTTCATAAATAGCTTCACTCGATAAATAAGCACGACCGTTCTTAATGGAGCCATATTGAACCATATGAAGACTAATTTGTATAAATTTATTCAAAGCTACACCGGGACTGCGTGCTTAAGGACATAGAAAGTGTCGAAATGTGCCAGATTTGATAAGATATATTGAGAGTCTTTTACGAAAATGCTTAAAAGGAGAGAAAACAAATCAGCTAAATGAGGAAAATATTTAGATCTGGACAATATATCAATATTTGAATTTTTTCCTTATGGTGTTACGAAATACCTGACATGTTTGGCGAACCATAGTATTTTTGTAAGTGTACTTTTTCCTTGCATAGCGTGTTTCCATCCTTGTTTGTGCAAATTAATGTTTAGTTTCGCAAAACACGTTCAATGTTAAAATATAGGGTTACATTGTTTTTCATAATTTCAGTTTAATTCACCAAGAGTTTATGGTTTATGTAATGTGGTTGCGAGAAGTGGTACGGTTCAGATATGGGCATATATGTAGTACTCTTGTCTGTAGTTTAGTTGTATTGCTATTATAACTAATATTGAAGATGTATATATATATATATATATATATATATATATATATATATATATATATATATATATATATATATATATATATATATATATATATATATATATATATATTATATTATAGAGAGATTTGGGCATATCTTATTTTTAGCGATCAATGGAATGTCAATTAGTACATTACATAATGTGTTGATGCTGGTTTGATTGAAACGCTCATATATTATTAACCTGGATTATAATCAGATAAAACTATTATTTGGAAAGTTATTTTCTCGTATTCAGCTACGTGTGGATAAAAAAAAAACTAATTGTAGATAACTGGCTGCGAGCTGACCACATGTAGTTGGTTAAATTACGGAGCCGGGAAAGCGGGTCAAGAGCATCATATGAAATGTCAAGTAAACATTGGTCACGTGTATGAGAAATGTCATTATAGTGTTTGGCTGCAAAGAGAAATGTCAGTATAGTGTTTGACTATGAGAGAAATGTCAGTATAGTGTTTGACTATAAAGAGAAATGTCAGTATAGTGTTTGACTATGAGAGAAATGTCAGTATAGTGTTTGACTATGAGAGAAATGTCAGTATAGTGTTTGACTATGAGAGAAATGTCAGTATAGTGTTTGACTATAAAGAGAAATGTCAGTATGGTGTTTGACTATGAGAGAAATGTCAGTATAGTGTTTGACTATAAAGAGAAATGTCAGTATAGTGTTTGACTATGAGAGAAATGTCAGTATAGTGTTTGACTATAAAGAGAAATGTTAGTATAGTGTTTGACTATGAGAGAAATGTCAGTATAGTGTTTGACTATGAGAGAAATATCAGTATAGTGTTTGACGATAAAGAGAAATGTCAGTGTTGTGGTTGTCTATAGTGACAAGAGGCAATATAATGTTTGACTATCTAAGACAATGTCATAGTGTTATTGAATATTCCAAATAATTAATTATTTGTTCTTTTTTATTGTGTTCCATTGGGCCCATACTATGTACTCATGTATTTATTTCAGTGTCTGTTTCTTTAGTTTACAATCCTTAGTACGAGAGGATAAGACATTTTTTAATTTTCACTCACAAACATGTTTATTATTTCTTAAATCACATTCAGCCTCAAAGGTAATAGGTCGACTACCTTACACATGGGTATCATCTATATCATATTCAAATCTGAATCAAAGCGCACACCGTTACGATCGCTGCTTTCTCGCCTCTGTATGTGTGGTTCTTGTCTTGGCTTGGCCAATGAGGGTACGTGAGAAAGCATGCCAGTAGCTTTTCTTGCGTTGGTTGTTCTTCCCGGGGTTTTCATGGGTTCTTCTTCCACTATTGATACTGGCCGTCATGAATATCTTATCTTGTGCTGAAAACTGACATTAAACCCTAGAACAACAGCAACAACAACAAAAACAACAATGGCAACAACATCAAAAACAACAACAACAAATCTGTATCACCGCCTAGACCAGTAAATTGTTCAGTTGCAAATCAAAATTATAGACGTAAGAGAAAAAAAGAAAAAGAAAACATTACATGGAATTAAGAACATCTTATACTCTTCCTGAATTAAGGAGGATTTCTCCATTGAGGGGATCTATCATATCTGGCTTATCCTCTTGCTGCTCTGGTTTACAGAAAGCTTCTAGATCTTCTCTCGTTGGTCGTGGGTTGAGACATTAACACTAGCAACACTGATATAGAAGCTATTTGTTCCCTTATGATGCATTCTCGCAAATGTTGCGAGATCACAAAGAACCATAGGCTTTAAGGAAGCAAAGCAATTAAGGCGTTCTAGACAAAAATAAAGAAATATGTCCATGCATGACCAGTGAGCATGCTATATCAGGAAAACAACTCACCCCGCTCGATCAAAAAATATAAACTTTAGCCATGTCTGCAGATGATTCAGACGACCCCCTGTTGTGTGGAAATGACAGAATAAATCCTGGCGTCAAACAGGCGATTAGTGCGTGCTGACAGATGGTGCCGTTCTCAGCGCTAATCGATCAGTATGCTAATGTCCAAAAATTATTAAACACAGTGTGTCAGAGATAACTTCAGGGTTATAGCAAACGCTTTTGAAAGTCAAAAAGGAAATTATTTCTCCTCTACAGTTAAGACTTATAATCTTCTTGACTGAGCCTAGACTAATTTTATAACAATTTCTATGAAGAGGAGAATGTTGAATAATGATGGAAATATAAATGAGATTGCTATAGTCATTTTTGCAATTAAATCTTTAAGACAGAAAGGCGGAGAAACATATTTTTGAACTTTGCCTAATTCTGTATTTTATTTCTTTTCTAAATATATGTAAATAATTGCATTTTCAAAACTATTGAAAAAATATAAAGAATATCGGTGGAAAAATGGGCAATATATATATATATATATATATATATATATATATATATATATATATATATATATATATATATATATATATATATATATATATCAAAGCTATTCCTTTAGAGATGATTTCATAATGAAATTATGTATGTCTGGAATAGGACAATAAATGTTAGTTCACCTATTTAGTTTTACGTCATTAGAAAATAGCTATTAAAATTATTCAATTATGTGTGCTGTGATAATAAAACCCCATGCCTGACTAGCATCTAAAAACAAAATCAAATATTTTCACTCATCTGTGTATTAACCATAATATAAATTTTAATTTATTGCTTTATCTTATTATGCGCATTCTCGTCATATATTTTAGAATCTCTAATTTCTTTAATAAATCTGGACATGGTCGTTCCAATTGTGACACGTTATGTGCCCACTACCACCACCCCCAACACCAAAATGTATCCAGGCCCAATTAAAGAAATGGAGGCAAGATGGTCATTTGGTCTTAATCCCTACAATAGAAGCAGTAAATAGAAAAAACGTACAATGAACAATTGAAGATGAAAATTATGGGCACGTAAAACTTTGTGAAAATATAAATATATTTGACCATTTCTGATTAAATTCTGCATGGACAGAATTTTCTTTTAAATATTCAAGTTTGTTTGGAGAGATCGAGGAGGTCTCAATTAACTTAGAACACAACTAAATTCATGTAATATTTCGCACGCCACTCTCAGACCCGTTTCCTTAAGCTTCTACGGTTCCTAAAAAATGAATGTTGAAGCACCTAACTGCCTTCAACTGGAAATCAATGACTTTCCTTATTTCTGGTGTATGGTTATCTCGAAACAAGCAGAGGTTATTAAGTGTTACAAGATGTATAAAAAATGTACAACGATTCGATATAGAAAGTTTAGTGTGTAAACGTCTATGAATATTAGGCATGAAAAGATTACATTCATTTTAAATTTAAGAGAGTCTATCCGTTAAAGTTAGAAACTTCCACTTCTATGCAACTAATTAGGTGTGGTTGTGATTGGTTCATACAAATAAAATAGAGTGGAGAGTAACGTAAGTGTGTTACTTTTGGGAGGTATGCATGTTTTTAGTCATCTATGCAACATTCTTTCATTAAGTACTATGTTTATTATTATTATTATTATTATTATTATTATTATTATTATTATTATTATTATTATTATTATTTTTATTATTATTATTATTATCATTATTATTTTTATTATTATTATTATTATTATTATTATTATTATTATTATTATTATTATTATTATTATTATTATTATTATTATATCCTCCACATTTATCTACTTCTCCTTATTCTGTGACATTTATAAAGAATTCTCTGTCCACCCATTATAGTCATCCTTCTTCCTCCGTTTATTCTGTCCACCTATCAAGCTAATTTTTTTTTCTTTTGAAACGAAAAATAGGTGTTAAGTATCGATCTTAATCTGATTATAGAAAGAAACTATCCTGGCTCAGTCAATATATACATCAATATATTTCATCGTTATGCACCTTTCACCCGCGATAAATGTTGTCTATGTATGCAGCCTATTCCCATTATTTATGTCCTAAAGGACTTTTGATCAAAGGACGCCTGTGTGCTTTACATGTGTTATATATGTATTATGTCTATTATAAGTATCAGTAATTCCAGACCAACCGTGTCAGCATTATTGATTCGTGATTAACAATCGGGATCTTAATTTTAGAAGGAATGTAGTCCATCAGTCAGGTGGCACCTTAATATAATTTATGTTTGCTATAGCTTATTTGCATTTTCAAGATGCTACATCTAATCTAGTTGAGCTACGCAGTGATTTGTTACAATGAAACGATTTAAAAATTAAACTAATCCTAAAGGTTTCCATAGTTGCATATTTTCAGTTCAAGTGTACATTTTACTAACTTTTTGAGCTCAATTTTTTTTATCTGCATATATCATTGGTCAAAGTAAACACATTGGTATACCAAAAAGTGTCATGTTCATCATTCTATTCATCTCAAAATATTCATGAATGATTGTAAAAAGTATAACTCAGTCAATCAAACGTCAGCAAATTTGAGTTCAGTCTGTAGTTCAAACACGTACATGTTTGTATCATTCTGAGTAATGTCTGTGCATCAATAGTTATTGAAATTTTATAACAAATAAAAGATGTTCTGCACACAGATTTAATAGTAAATAGTGCGTATATTTTTGGAGTTTCAAAGAATGTTATTTGAAGTATAATGATGAAAATCTTGTGCGGAGTAGTTAATACAGTCAGCAAACTCATTAACTTATTCGCAAGTATATAGAACAACAATAGTTTCCAAACAACAACAACAACACAAGCACACTCACATATATACCACTCAACTGTACCAAAAACAGATGAATTTTGTTATATATATATATATATATATATATATATATATATATATATATATATATATATATATATATATATATATATATATATATATATATATATATTAATCCGTTGTAAAGCTGATGTACATTTCAGTATTGTTTCATTTGCCATTTATCCCCTAACCTGGCTGTCGTAGAACAGCCACTGATGACTTTACAGCTTTTCACTTTCCTATAACTATATCTTTTAGGATTGTCTTTGACAGGCCATATCAGAGTTTAATTATACGTCTACATACCATCTTAGTTTACATTTCTTTACGGTGGTGAGCAGATCTTCATATGGTCCAATTGCACTTTGGAATCTAAAGCGCACGTGGTCTATGTATGAGACTTCAGTATCCCTCAATGACATCTCATCTCTAAGGATTTTATTATTTTCTCTAGTTCTGCAAAGTCCATATCTCGCATGCATAAGAGCGAATAAGCTTTGATCTTGAACCGAAGGGTATTGTTTTTGTCCTTTAACAGCTTCGACCTTCGCCAGTGTAGTTGTCATCTGCGCAATCTTGGAAAGTACCTCAGGTATTGAATCAATCTTGATCAGACAGATATTTGAGGCTTGTCGCTGTTCTCAGGTTCAGTTCAATAACTTTTATGTTTTCTTTGATGCCACTAAATTGTTTGTCCTTAGTTTAGTAATTTCAGCGCTGTATTCTATCCCATACTTTAGTTGTGCTAAGCTGAGCCGATTCACCAAGGTTTCCAGTTCATGTTCATCTTCTGTTTATCGATATTATGAACGATGCGCAGGTTGGAAAATGTTCTGCCTACTACACTGACGCCCTCCTCATGATCTTACAAGCCATCGGATATAATTCTTTCCATGCAAATGTTGAAGAAAGTGGTCTAGAGAAGGCACCCCCATATGATTCCTAATGGTATTAAACCAATCATCTTTGCTGCAATTAACGAGAAATGCGCTAGTCGACTTGCTATTTCTATGTTGTATGTCCTTATGGTGGCCCACAAGGATGCATGTCATTTCCTGTCTAAGGTCTTCTTAAAGTCAATGAAAATATGATTGAGGCCATGTTGATGCTGCAGATACAAAGGATTCTATAATGAAAATCTATTATATGGTGCTACGTCCTGCTCTGAAACCTGCTTGTTCTTAAGCAATGTCGTGATATGCTTGGTGTTTTATTCTGTTGAGCATGATTTTAATCATAACTTTGCTTGGGTAACTGGTGCATCTAATTATTCGGAAGTTCGGACACAGCTGCAGATTTTCTTTCTTCGGAAGAATGATGATCAGAGACCTGATCTATGATGTGGATGTTTTCATATTTTTCTGAGGGCCATTGTCATGTAGGTTCCTCCTACACGAACATGTTCTGCTGGTATATTATCTATCAAGATGACTTCCCTCTCTTTAGTGTCTTTAAATGAAACCTCTACGTCTTTCCAGAGGATCGTGTGGTCAATCTTTATTGTGGTCAGTGGAAAGTTTCATACATCATTTTATCCAGAAATCTCCTGACGTGATCCATATTTTACATTCATATTTGTCTAGAAATATATATTCCAGTAATGGTAACTATGGAGTGAGTTGTGAAGCATGCCAATGGATAATGACACACACACACAGACACACACACACACACACACACACATATATATATATATATATATATATATATATATATATATATATATATATATATATATATATATATATATATATATATATATATATATATATATATATATATATATATATATATATATGTGTGTGTGTGTGTGTGTGTCTGTGTGTGTGTTATTCGTTTTCCTTCATGATTGTATGTTGTTTTGGACTTGACCATGTCCAATATCAAGGTCACTGTGTACTTGAACAGTAACTTTTATTTTGTAAACATAGTTTTTTTCTCAATGAGTGTGGGTTAAATCATAGCATTATTATCAATGGAAGTAAACATATTTATTGGGGTATGAGTCTAGTGCATTGGAATTCTCTAATGATAAACCTGGTCTTCCTAATGTTTCCCATGTTATGTATTTGTATCAGATTTTATCTTTATAATAATTCAGAATTTTCCAGAAATTAACTTTTGACGGTCATCCTGAGTCTACCTTTGTTTCTTAGTTTTTCAGATAGTGTTGTTTATTTACTTGATGCATTCTTCATTCTTGCTTTAAAATCTGTAACAGAATCAGCGTAATTATTACGTTCAGATTTTAATTTGGGTGGAATTATTTATTCAAAGTAGTCACTGGAATCACAAAGTGTTTAATAATATTCTCGGACAGAAATAGTAATTTGGAATTATAGCCAAAGTATGCATTGAATTAGTGTATTTATCTGAATATCTGGTACATGGGAGATATGAAGAATTGTAGACAAGATCCAAATGGCACTAAATAAACAGTAGTCCAGCATTTTGATTTCATAGGTACTGAGTCTGACTTTGATGCATAGCATCATAAGGGCACTAATCAATTTCCATAGTGACCATTAACAACCAAAAATGGGAAGCCACCTTGTCACTGTGCAAAGATACATGTAACACGAAAATTAAAGTATAGATTCACTGATTCATTTGTTTCTCTGAATGACAGGAATGACTATTATGTGATTTTGCTGGAACGTTTGAGAAGTCGGGTGACAAACATCCTATTATGACACTATGGTCTTAAACAAAGTAATAGAATATATATATATATATATATATATATATATATATATATATATATATATATATATATATATATATATATATATATATATATATATATATATCTTATCAAACGTTAGTATATCTGATGAACGGATTTAAGTTATAACATTTTGTATACGAAAAGCTGATTCCTTATACCTGTTGGAAAAATACTGCCCATGGCAAAAATATTTTGCTCTGACTCCTTTGCAGAAAAGTTTTGCGTAGGAAAGTAGACAATGTTTTGTCTCATTATAATATTATTTCAATCAACAGGAATATATAATTAATAGATAGTCTCATCCACAATATACGTAACATATATGTCAAGTTCTATTGCTTTCCTACTCAAATTTACTTTTTGACATAAATGGAGTCTTTGACCACAAGACTTAAATCAGTGGAAAGACATTGAGAAAATGTAAAAGAAAATATTATGTTTGGCTTCCTCATATATAGCACTGAAGTTAAAGGTATTTGCATGGATTTCATAACATTTAACGTTGAAATTGAAAAGTTAAGTTAGAGCCAGAGCCAAAGAATTAAATTACGATAAAGTTTATATATATATATATATATATATATATATATATATATATATATATATATATATATATATATATATATATATATATATATATATATATATATAGACATATACATATATACAGAGAGAGAGAGAGAGAGAGAGAGAGAGAGAGAGAGAGAGAGAGAGAGAGAGAACACCTTACTCTTTCCTTCCTTAGTTAGGTTTCGAAAATTGCTTGATTTGGGGATTTTACCGTTGAGGAGAGAAGACACGGCATGGAAAACGTTGAGGAGAGAAGACACGGCATGGAAAATAGTACGCATAAAAAGCTTACATGTTTCTTAAGCATACTTAGTATGTTTCTCTTCACATTTTCCCGTCGCCTTTCAAGGAGTCATAAATAACTTTTTGGATCTTCGCATTATACCCTGTGCATGTACGCCAAATTCATTTATAGATAATCACCTCTAAAACAACCTTTGAAGGAAAAATTTATTATTTTTATTTACTTTTTGCAAGTTTTGAGCAGTTTGTGTTTATGACTGCAAATCGTAGTGATCTTCAAAATATTACGCCGTTAATATTTCGAAAATTGGAATAGAATTAAACCTATATATTGAATTTGTTGAAATCTTTGGGGGTAATTTATCATTGGCTGGTGGATTTGGGTGAGTTCTTAGAAGAATAAAGTTATTTCCCACATGATGAGTGAGGTCACGTGAACAGATATTGTGAAATATTAATTTAGTATATAGATGGTCAACTGCTTATTGTGACAACTTGATCCGTTATTTTATATGTTAAAATCAGTCTACTGATGTATTTAATGTTATGTTTAGATATATTTTGAGATGTGACGTTTCTTATGATTATTCTTATAATTACAAAGTGTTCATTAGAATATAATATTGTTCTGTGACTATTGTTAATTATTCAAAGGAGATCTGGATAATGCCATTCTGGTACGTACATTCGAGCACCTGAAATTCATTCGATTTTCTTGGGCTTAAATATAACTCTTGATGATTATTTTGGATTCAGCTCATAATACTGTAGGTTACTCTTCCATTTTCATTATATAACTTTGATAATTATATTATTAGTAAAGTTTTACAAGCCTTTTTGGTTTTGCTTTTTTCTGTTGTATAATTTATGACCAAAAATGTTGTTTTTTTTGCCAATTATTCGTCGTGTATTTGTGTCGTCGCTCCAATGAAAATTTTAGTTTTCAACAAAGCGACAAACAATTTTGAACACCTTTACTAAATAGTTGCATTGGTTATCTTATTTCCATTGATTTCTTTAAATATACCACTCACGAATTCATTTCTGGAGCGTTTTTGGAAAGAATGTTTTGACATCTAGTGACCTCAGGGAGAGAAGAACCATAGAACTCTATATATACTATTTTATTTAGCATTACTCAGTGATATTTAACAGTTCCTACAGTAACATCATTGGGAAGTGACCTTTGTGTTAATCATGCATTCCACTCAATGAAAATATATTGATATAAATAAACAATTAATGGTTTCAGTAACTGACGCTATACATCAATGAAAATTGAAGGCACTTTAACGCAAAGATGCGTTAGAAAGATACCGCCAAGGATTTTTTTGGGATTCGTTTGGGTCTTATTCTAAATTGATGTCATGGTGGAATAAGTATGTGAAAAGTAGTGTGTGTGTGTGTGTGTGTGCTTTTGAAGATTGATGTAATTGACAAAATATATCTGCCCTCGATCATCTATATGTTTGTTGGTGTTGTTGAGTGTCATAACTGTTGTCGGTAACTCTGCTCTTAATGCTTGAATTTTCAGCCGCAACCAAGATTATCGTAACCAATATGTCTGAGATACTTAAAAAAGGATGCATATTTATATTTTCTATTTTATTTTCCTGTTCAGGATAAAACAATGTTGAGTAGAGTAGAAACGCACTGTTTATGTGAAAATAAAGTTTGTGAGATACACGTAGAATCAAATATTAAAGGTTAAAGTACAATTCCTTCACATCGTGTAGACTTATTACATCTATTGGAGTAACTGAGTACAATTCCTTCACGTCGTGTAGGCTTATTGCAGCTATTGGAGTAACTGAGTACAATTCCTTCACGTCGTGTAGATTTATTTCAGCTATTGGAGTAACTGAGTACAATTCCTTCACGTCGTGTAGTAACTGAGTACAATTCCTTCACGTCGTGTAGATTTATTTCAGCTATTGGAGTAACTGAGTACAATTCCTTCACGTCGTGTAGGCTTTTTACAGCTATTGGAGTAACTGAGTAATTGTGAGAATGTGATTACACCTACCTTTAAATGGTAATTATTCCGTTTTGTTCGATCGTCGTCGATCACTAATCCTTAGAAAATCATTGTATTAAGATTCATACAGCAACATTAAAGTACGTACACAATTTGAGATAAGGCCAAGCAAGATATCTAATTCAGCGTAAACGGCTATTGTGTCACAATTAAAGCTTAGTGTATTGAACTTAACTAAATTACCCTCGGCACTATCAATAATCATACCAGACGTCTGACCAAATTAAGTCCCAGGACGCGGTTATTAAGGTTCGGGGCGATCGAGAAAGAGATATGCATATATCAGATGATCGAAGAAGACATATTTCTTCGGGGTCTGTTTTTTGAGAGATGAGGTTTAGCTTACAATTTTGATATATTTAACGTGGTTATAAAAGGCACCATCTGTCCAAAAATGTTCCGAATTACAATGGCTAATTTTGCAGCTTGCTATATATACGTTTTTTGATGAACATAATCCCACTTAAGAACAAAATTAAATATTTATCTCACAGTGGTAAGCATATATGTTAGCATGGCGATATAATGATTTGGTATAAATATAACAACTGTTGTTACAATCACTTACATTTCTTGCACATTAGCAAAATCTAGTCTTATCCAGCCGTCTCTGTTGTCTCTAAATATATCGGTGACAATTCTTGTCGGTAACAGATATAAAAGGCTGTTTTGTTTTCGTAATACTGACTCTGTTTATGAAGAGAATGCCAGAATCAGTTTATTTTTATTGTATCAGAAATGTCATTATATATATATATATATATATATATATATATATATATATATATATATATATATATATATATATATATATATATATATATATATATAATGCTTAGTCGTTTTAAATGTGCCAGATACCAATGAACGCTGACGGAGTTACATTATTTGTTTTTCACGTGATCCACATGCAACAAATAAAACAATATTTTAGCAATACAATAGTCATGCATACCTAAATATATGAATTTAGTTGTTGCATAGGAACCATCTGGAATTTTTAACAATTACTCCTGTTTTAGGACAAAGTGGATATTTTAGAGATAATGAGACGTCAGGAACACGTACGCGCGGCATAATATCTAAATTATCATATTTTTGGGCAAATGCAGATAAATGTTTGCTGTATTTTTTTCTGAGCAAATACTTTTCTAAAAATGTTATCATCTTTGGGACTCAAAGAGGCCTTACTGTACGTTTTGGTCTGAAGTTTTGTGCTGACAACTAAAGGTACACATTACTCAACATCCAGGAATGAACAGACCTTGGTAACACTCTTTTGCTAAATTTCAAAAAGGACGCATACATTATCAGCCAAGTCAAGTAGAAAGGGCAGATTTTATTGTTGAAGCTGATGGGCCTCAAATTTTTTTATGTTATTGGCTTTTGATGTTTCTTTGCCATTCATGGAATGTAGGCACGCGTTTGCGTGTAGGAATGTTATGAACATTTTTCTTAAACCGAACTATGGTCAACAAAGATGGATATTGCATAATACAATAACGTTAAACTAATAACTCTGTGATGTGTGCTGTAAGTTTATGCATTGATTTAGTCAACCGATTTGCTTTTAATGACCCATTAGCAACATTTAAAAGCAACTTATGTCTTTTATGTAATTGGTTAGTTAGAGGAAAATGTGTACAGTACTTAAACAAAATATATAATTTATTTTGCAGTTACGATTCATCAGTCACTGGAAAATGTTCTCCCTGTGATGAAAAGGAAATGTATACTAATTAGATAAGTGATTGATGCACTGAAGTAACAGGTAAATCTAGTTGTTTTCCTTCCGAAAACTGACAGCTATATGTCACATGCTGGCTTTTAATTCCTTACCAATGTGCACAAGCACGCTCAAAACTAGTTCATATTTGTCTTATTTGGCAAATCAATTATTTGTATAATCATATATTGTAGTCTTTTTTGACAGGTTCTTGTAAAAATCTATTCGCATGTTTCTCGAGTAACTACTGACTAAACATGTCTCAGTTCCTGTGAATACCTATTTACTTTATCTAGTTCTCTTTCGTATTGTTATGTAATGTAATTGTGTAATGTATAAAAATAGGAAAAAAATAAATAGACATGCTAAGTCTTAAACCATACTATTTCTCTGAAACTTCGTATAACTTAATTACATTATTTTCGAATAAGAATGATTTTTCATGCGAAATTTATTGCTAATATGAAAGTTATGACACATGAAAATATATTCCCATTTTTATAATCAAACCTTCATCATGGAATTTTTTTCACTGAAAACTATTTGATTTAATAATAATAATAATAATAATAATAATAATAATAATAATAATAATAATAATAATAATAATAAAAATAATGATAATAATGATAATAATAATAATAATAATAATAATAATATTAATATTTTATTATTATTATTATTATTATTATTATTATTATTATTATTATTATTATTATTATTATTATTATTATTATTATCATTATTATTATCATTATTATTATTATTAATGATGATGATGATGATGATAAATGGTAGTAGTAGTAGTAGTAGTAGTAGTAGTAGTAGTAGTAATAGTAGTAGCAAGAGTAGTAGTGCCTGATACAGCACTTAATTCTATAAAAACTAGAAGCCCCTTCCAGTATTGGTTAACAGAGAAAGAAGGACATATCTGTCTACTTATCTATGTATGTATATATGTGTGTGTGTGTGGTTAAAAAAACAAACATAAGGATGTTGAATATAATAATTTGTGGTAAAGAAACATCATTAATTCTTGTTAAGTCTGTTCTTGCAATTGAAAGAGGCAAGGTTTTAAAGTACTTATAAATATGAATATGGTGCTATCGTGTCTAAGTATACGAGGCAATTCGCTCCCGGCAGGTGGGCCGTGTTAAAGGTTTGAAAAACAAGAACAAAGGTGTCAGAAAAATAACGTAAATGTTTAGAAGTGGTGTACACATTGATGAGGTCAAATAGTTATTTAAGACCGTTGGTAAACAATGAAATGTAGCAGATGAGATTATGTGATTGAATCTGGAGCGAATGCTTCGCGAATGAAGGATAGCGTGCAGGACAATAAGTTCCCGGTTGTTGGTACTAATCATTTTAAAATTTCTGCAGATAGAGAAGAATTACAATAGTCAACAGTAGAAGGTACTAAGGAAAATACAAGTGTTTTAGCAGCATCTGCAGAAAGAATGATGCGAATGGAGCTGGTGCGTTTCAGCTGTATATATGTATTACTGCATGCGTTCATGACATGTTGGTGAAATGAAAGAAAATTGTCAAAAGTTTAAACCTTGGTTTGGTTTGACAAAGACTGTTTAAATTCAAAGTGGGTGTTACTGATACTTTTTGTTTGAGGTAAATAACAAGAATGAGAGGGTCTTGCTGATCTCAGACTGGCTTCATCGTTATAGTCCTTCATTTGCAGCTTGATACATGTCAACCACAACTTCACACCAAAAATGCACACAACTCTGCTCCACGGATGTTAGCATCAACACCAGGTGTGCAACAAGATTTGTATCTTTCTGTGTCATCAGCATGCAATCAATGAGACACAGGATGACGACATTTTAAATATGTTCAGTATACAGAAAAAAGAGAACTTGTCTTAGAACTAAACCCTGTGCAACGATACAAAAATGGACAGGACTCGAATGTTTTCCATTTACGGAAAATATTTGCTCCGTTTCGGTTAAGTATCAATTGAACCATATCAGGACTATCACGAATAGCAAATACATGGTCGAGACATTGAAATAATATGGCATGATCTATTGTGTCAACTGCTTCAGATAAGTCGAGTATAGTGAGAAAGAAAATCTTTTCACCAGATCATTGTCTACGTTCCGAAGGGCAGATTCAGTAAGGTGACAAGGTCAGCGTGCGGAATGAAAACTATTTAGATATGAATGATATACGAATTGGGACAAAACAAACGTTTTCTAAAATTGTTGGCATGAATGGAAAGTTTGAAGCAGAGCAATATTTCCTTTTTAAATCATTAGAAGAAAAATTGTTTGGTTCAGCTGGGGAATTAAAGTTGCGATTTTAATAAGTATGGGAATATCACAGATGATAGATAAGTCTTAAGAATATTAATTGCTAAAGACAGTGTAGAATCTAAGAACCCATAAAGCAGTGAGCATGAACCGGGTCGGGTCAAGTTCACTTGTCTGTGCAGCACTCTTCTACGTGACTGTACAGAAGAATCCAGTTGTGACATGCTGAAATGTCATTAAAGGTAGCCTTTGAAATCTGTATCACAACTGTTTGATAAGGATGAGTCAATCTTTTGTTCTGATTTTGATCTCATGTGGTTTTACTTTATCACAAAAGAAATCTGCGAACGCATGTTAAAAGTTGAATGGAGTGAAGATCTTTGGAATTATGTGTGCGTTCGTTACTCTACCGTAACTTACTGATCATACTGGAGTGTTCCTTGAAGTAGGAACTTTGAGTGATCTTCATACTAACATAGCTTCATTTCACTGCATGAACTATGTTTTAGAGACTATTGTCAGCAGCTTTAATTATTTACTTATGAATATTGAGATCTGGTAACTAAAGTCTCTAAGCATTACTGCAATCTTTCAGCAGTGTGAAGTTGGACCTTCTTACTGCTATCGCACGGATAACATTTCTGAACGGATATCCTTTTGTTACTTGGACATGTTTGTCTGGCAACGAACGAAACAACAAATCCATTTGTTAGATTTGATTGAATATGGTGTATTATATTTATCATTCAGTGGTTTCTCTTCGTAGTAAAAACGACCTGATGCATGGTTATGTGAAAGCAATTACGGCTAGAATGTCATTTTCAGGTCAATGAAGATTCGAGTCTAAAATGGATGGGATGGCAAACTTTCTTTGAGGCTCAAAACGAATGTCAAATCTATGAGCTCTTCGATGTGCTTTGGCCTTCAGATCAGTCAAGTGAAAGTTGAAAACTCAAAATAAAATCAGGCTATTGCTGAAAGAATTTCCATATTACAAACATGTATTATTAGATAGCAAATCAGCTTTCCACGAATAAAATTGGCATGGTGCCCTTACATTGACATTTAATTTACAAACAATGTACTAACAATAATACTTTGTGCTTATAAAGATTTCATTTCTACAACACTGCTAATAAATCATTCAAGCGAGATATTGATATGCAATGTATTAAATGATGTAGCCACTTAGTGAAAATGTTACAAAGTTCTCAATGTATTCAGTGTCTATACGTGTTTACTCCTGCATAGCATTGGCTCCTTTAATTGGCTTAAACGATTCTTGAAAGGAAGCATTGTTCCGTCAAATATATATACATATATATATATATATATATATATATATATATATATATATATATATATATATATATATATATATATATATACATACATACATACATACATACATACATACATACATACATACATACATACATACATACATACATACATACAATCTCATTAAATCATTTTTTCTTTCTTTTTTCTTCTTTGTTTCCTCTTTATACCCTACTTTCATTCAATTGTGCTTTCATTGTCTTTCCTGTTGCAAGGAAATGATCAGGCTTATGTGGATGATTGCTCAGGCCACTTAACATATTGCATGGTTAAGACAAAATGTTTACCTTGGCCTTTTAATTTAGAGAATAAATAATCTAATAAATAGTTCAGTGGAACAAACTAAACCATTCCAGAATCGAACCATTGTCTCCTTTTAGTGTTATGCCTTTCGCTTTCATATATATCAAGCTGGACAAATGTAACAATCTACATGCATTGAGATTTTAGTAAAAATCGGCGTGGTTTACCAATATTACATCCTATAACTAATGCATGAAATGTGCTTTCTTTAATTGTGTCTTACTTTCTGCAGGTAATGACACCAAATTCATTAACCTCTCATTGGTGCTTACGTTGTTTTAATGGACCGATAACTTCGTATGTAAACTTTATAGCACAAACATATTTTTCAGAATGTGTGTAATTAACGAGAAAGAGGTTTTAAACATTTTAAAATGTAATTGTAAAAAATATAATTGTAATGTTTCTACATTTTAAAAATGGTGTCTCTTTTATTTAAAATTAAGCTACGTGTGCCATTTTGCTCAGTTAGCAGTGAGTTTGTACCACATTACGACACATTACATTATAATTACCGTGATATTTTCTACCAATGGGCTTCTTTGTATCAATAAATATCATTGGGCTATCAAACAGATTGAATTAGTCTATGGGATTCATAAATAATAACTTGATTGTGCATGCGACAGGGAAGTCTGGACTAATTTGACTGATTGCAGTTTCTGTTGCAATGAGGTTGATTCAGGTTTGTAACGAGGGAAACGATAGTTTGGAGTTTCCGTTTTTAATCATGATTATAATTCAATGCAGTTATACAGCACAGCACGTATTCTTCAATCATTAAAAGGTCAATAATCGTTACGACAATCACCAATCAGATATTTTATTGAAAGAAATATTGTTCCAGATAATGAGAACTTCCGAATCCAAGGATATAAATGTACATATAAAATCCAAGGCATGTACCAAACTTTTTATGCATGGCGCACACATATTGAACACTACCCAATTGAATTTATTGGAACACATGCTCTAACTTGTAAATGGCTCATGTCCTGAGGGTGGAGGATTGAGTCGAATGATAGTGCCAATATAATATTGGATTTTATCAATTAATGAGACACTGTGAAGTGCGTGATGAAGTTATACTTATGTTTGTGATGTGCCTGCATACATACATACATACATACATACATACATACATACATACATACATACATACATACATACATACATACATACATACATACATACATACATACATACATACATACATACATACATACATACATACATACATACATACATACATACATACATACATACATACAGTGTTACTAGCCTATGCTCTTAATGTAAGTAATATAAAAGAGCAAAAAGCGACAAGCTAATATAACTGTAAACCTGATAATACAACGTAGATGTGTAAATTAAAGAATTGAGAAGTAAATCCCAAATAATCTTAAAAAAAATATACAAGTGCTAATAATAAAAGTTTTCAAGAAACTTAGGTAGAAATCCAGCTTAAGTCCAACGCTGAAGGTGTTGATATTACTTTGATGGCTCGTCAAATATTGATGTGCCAACCCTCTTTTGTTGAAGCATGGTATTGTAATTCCAGGTTTGACTTCACGATACATCGCAGTGAATTCCTTCATCCAAGACTCTTATTTTTAATGAGCACTCTTTATTTCCAAAGAAAAATCAGTTGATGGAATAATTTGAAGAAATAAATTCCAGGCCAAATAAACGTCTGGATATAGCAATAATACAAAATTGCTTCTGCTAAATCTTAAAGGATAAATTAATAATTTTTCTGTTGACTCGGTTATCTTCCACCTGACAGCAGGTCTCAATTAACATTTTCTTTTGAGAAAAACCCTAAACATTACCAAATGGAAAAACAGACCTTCTGTAAGGTCCATAATGTTTAAAAACAAAATCTCATTTATAATTAAAAGTCTTTTACTAAAACTATATTATAAATGTAGTAGTCATTTCATAGGTAAATTCCAAAGTTCAAGACAGATTGAGATTAACATGTTTACTAAAATAAATCAATATAATTGGCCAGGTATGAAATGAGCTTAATTTTTGTTTGGTCAATATACAAAATTATTATAAGTACAGCTAAAAAAGTATATTAAAAGATACATTAATTAATAAAATAATGGCTAGGATTGGAGCGATTATAGTTACTGTTCCTGATAATAAAGTAAAAGTGTTAGAAATATTTTTATGGAGGTAGTTTCAATTAGGCTATGGTGTTTTAGTATGAACACTGTTAATCAGAAGAGTACACGAATACCAAGCTTTATGCTGAAACTTAACTTGTTTGAGTTTTTTGACATGACAAAGTATCATAGTCACTTTTCCGTCATTAGCCACAGTCTATTGTAACGACAACATTAACCGTATAAGAACTGGAAAAAAAAAAAACGCGCGTGAGGTTAATATACAAACACTATCAGGTCAGTTTAGTCGCCGAGGCATTCAAATATATTGATCAACGATCCTAGTTGTCTGAGTTTTAGTTTCAAAAAGCATACTGGTGATTCATAACATTATTATGCGATTATTCCGGACGTGTACGAGTGAAGTAAATACGCTAAAATAATTGACAGGTGAGGTTTGCACCGAGTCTGTTATATCATCAAATTTATAATGTTTTATGAAAATAAAACCGAATATCTCAGTAGAATACAAATATATCAACGACTTATACGTCATCATCCACAAACAGCAACGTTTGATACTTTTGATGCATCGTCATATTTATATGAACTTAAAAATTAATAATCAAGAACACAACCTCATTTTGAGCCAAGTAGAAGACAACAATGGTTGCGTCATAATGTAGTTCACCGCTCGTAAATACAGTGATCGAATCGGCCTAAGACGATCGGTCTGATATAAGAAAGGTAAGGTTAGCAGGAAAGCAAGATTTCACCGTCGCATGGGTGAGTAAACCTTTAACTACACAAGGCATTATGAACTGTGTGTATGGTCTGTTGGATGGTATAGTGAATATGTAGGATAGTCTGTGAGATTTCTGCTCCTTATAATTCATTCTACCACATTCTTCTGACTGATAAAAATGTGCATTTGAATTTATGTGTTTGTCGTTGTCCTTCCTTACAAAAATTCCATATGAAAACGTGTATTTTTAGGGAGTATAGTCTGTTTGTTTGTTAAAGGCAGAAATATAATATCATTTAATGTTGTGTTTGTATGCGATTTGTGTTATAGCTTTTTTCTTCACTTTGGAGGTTTAAGAATATAAATTGATGTGTTCTTTAGTAGTACCAACCTTTCCTAAAAGTTTATGTTCCGTATCCACAAATGGTAAGCCTCAGCCCTAAATAGATAAATAAAATCCCTTTTAAGAGCTTCAAAACACTCCAATGTTCCTTATATAGGTTTCCTATTCGGCTAGAAACCTGTCTCGATTATCCCAAATGTCCATTAACCCAAGAGGTCGTTAGGGCACCACAGTTGACTTTGCAACCAATTCTCTACATTTTTTCCTGTTTTCTACTGTTCTTTCAGGATCTTGCTCCAAATCCCGTGCCTGTCTACTCTTTACCGTTGTCTTCTCACTTCTTTTTCTGTCTGCTTCTTCTTCAGGACCATCGTTATCTGCCTTATAAGATTTTGTTTCCAGTCCAAATGATCTTGAGACATCACCATACCACGTCAGTTTGCGCTTCTTTTTTACAGTGATTATAAGGTCTTTATAGGACGATGTGGCTCATTGGATCTTATTGTGGACTTCATCGATGGTTACATGGTTTAAGTATAAGATGCCCAAGACTTTGCGGCAGCATCTAATTTTAAGGTTTGAATCCTTTGTAGATCTGATTAGAGTCCCTGTTTGACAAACTTACAGAAAGATTGATGTGACACTAAAACGCATCAGCCTTATTTTGGAACCAAAAGCAATGTTGGCATATTTCCGTATTGGTCATAACCTTTTTATTGATGCTGTCGTCTAGGCAATCCTGCGAAACGGTAGTTCTGGTTTGTAGCCCTCGTTTGTGATAATTGATCCCAAGTACTTGACGCTTGAGACTTTTCCACATTTTTCCACTGACCTATATTTCTGCACTGATGCCATTGATGATGTTGGTCATTAGTTTGGTTTTCTCTGCGCTAATCTCCATATCCAATGTTGTGTTGATGCGTTCAACCATGTCAGCCATTTCTTTTGATCTCCTGCTAAGCCATCAATATCATCTGTAATGTGAAGGTTGGTGATTGTTCTTCTTCCTATGCTGACAGTATCCTTGTGGTCATGCAAGTCGTCCTCCATGATACTTTCCAGAAAAATGTTGAATTGTGTAGATGACAGTATGCATCCATGTCTAACTCCAACTGTTGTTCGAAATCAATCTCATCTGCCGTCATTGATGAGGACAATTCTGGTGGCGTTGTCATAGAGGTACTCAACAACCTGTACCTGGTTTGAACTAATGATGTACTTGCTAATACGATCTAGTGATCATTGCTCAAATGTTTCCCACAAATTCCCAACCATGACCTCAAAAATTAAACAAGTCACTTTGACATCGCATCTTTTTCCTTTCGGAATATTTACGTCTACTTCGTACAATAAAGTCTACAGTTTCATTGACATAGGAAAATTTACAACAGGTTGCATACTTAAGAAAGTGGCTAACACCAAATTGCCAATAGGGAATAGCCTCATGAATTTAACTTAGCATACAATGTTTTTAGCACTATTTGGTGTTTCATGAATGTTTCGGATGACGTTTGGGGCCTTCCTCTGATTCCCCTAAGCTTCCTACTTGCTTAAACGTTCTAAGACTAGTGCTTGTGCCGATTTCTACCTGTCCAGTTACCAAATCTATCGATGAGCGTGTGAGCTAGGAAATGGGTGGTGCGATGAGTATGGTATCCATCCTCACAGGACGAATTAAAGGTAATACAGTGACTGAACCACGATGGAGGGATTCGATTCCCACTCATTCTATATTCTGATAATATCGACTTGGACTTCATTGCCAATAAACTCGACTGGATTAAATAGCATACAGTGTATGTAATGATGCGTGCAGGAGTGTTGATCTAAAATTCCTCCTGTCCAAGAAATCAAGTATCCCACGGTGTGGGAATTAACCAGACGGACATAACCGAATGTGCTCAAAGATCATCAGATCAAGATTTGTTAGACATTAGACAGCTAGTCAGTCGTACCATTTGTGATCCATCCAACAAGCTGCTAGAAGTGATCAACATCAATGTGGACGTAGAACAGCTACAGGGCCAAGTAGAGGCCCTATGAGAAGGAAAGTGTCTTCCAAAGAGCTAAAAGCCTAATCAAAGCAGTTATGAAAGAGAAAATGAGAAGATAAAATTCCGTATAGAATAACGAACATTGTGGACAGGTTAGTGAGAGGAAACAAAAAGATTTCAAAAGAATGATTTAGAAAGGAATCAAGGCTAATGAAAAAAATTAAGAAAATGGTACGTCAAAACTGGATATCTGAGTATGGAAGTGATGTGATATGATTATGATTTTAATCGTAGCTTTAACAATGTTTCATTCATATCGCTACGATGTCTTCAGTGTTGCAGTTTATAAAGATATCAAGCAAGATGTCAAGATGACGCAGACATGTAGCATGATATCCCACCTAGTCACATTATCCTGACACCAGGCAGACCAGTCGTAACACTAACCTCTTAATACTGAGTGTCCAGCGAGGCAGCTGTTAGTACTATTTTTGTACATTTTTTGTATGACTCGACAAGGGATTAAACCCATGACCTCCAGCATCCGAAAGGGATGCTCTAAGGACTAGAACACCTGAGCAGTTTCTGAGGATGAAAAGGAGAATGTGAAGTTCCTAGGCAAACTGTGGAGAACTGTAGTTCAAGGAGAAAATAAGGAGAAGCGTAATATTAACTCTATGGAGAAATTTAACTGAGTATTTCCCTTATTCTCCAAGATCTATTTTCCCTCAAATATCCCCATGTTAATTTCCCTTTGTACCCGAATTATCATTTATTCTCCTCAAGATAATTTGCCCTTGTCACCCAAGTGCTTTTTCCCATGTTTAATTCCATGGTCCCTCAGATACTCTTCCCATATTAAATTCCCCTCGTTCAGCAAGTGCCCTTCAAGTGTTAAATTCAGCTTGTCAACAAAGTGCCATTCTCCTGCTAAATTACCCTTCAATTGATCTTAGAATGACTTTCTTTAACCATTACCCAAATAATTTTCTGGTACAGTATACAATTGGGGATCAACCCATGTGCTGATTGAGTCAATTACTACATAATTACCTACCAGCACATCATTCTAAATTGAATTAGTTTACTTATCTAAAGGTGCCCGTATTCTTCAAATTATTTTCCTTTCCATCTTGCTAATGAGAGAGAAAAGAAAACTAAGTTATAACTGAATGTAATGAATAAAATGGGAAACAAAACGCCCGTTAGACTCTTATACGACCCTTTCTACTTTGTCTTCCTACATTTATCAAAACTTTTATATCATTGACTTCTACACTTCTTCATGATCTATAGAACTAAGAATATTTATTAGAGACACAACTGAATTTTCAAACTACAGAGCGCAACTGCATCTATCTATAAACGCACAGTCACACATAAATATATTACCTAATTTTCAAAACTATAACGTTATATATGTAACAAATAAGAAACATAATATTTTTCATTCAAAAGCACAATCTAGGTATGAATTACCCAAACGACTCTAATAAGGTTACCATGTTGATATTAGTATCATAACACATCTATCAAGATTAATCTGACATCTTGTTCATCATCAGAAATGCTCAAAAGATTTTTCATGTGTTTCTTGGTTTTTAGTTGGGCCGGGGATATTCATCATGTTCAGATGACCTTGCGTTAGTGTTGTTTAATCTGGACGTCATCATGCAAGGTAAATGCATGACGTTTATACTAAAAAATACAAAAGAATACACTAAAAATCCATACATAAAAATTATGGAAAAGACCAGATTGGAAAGCAAAGTTATATATCATAATCGACATAATTCGCATACTATTTGCAGGAAAATGTATCAGGGCTAATAAAAGCTGATTTCGTTTAAGTTTCATTCTTATTTACAAATCCGCTGTTAGAATCTTTTCTCTGGTCCATACATCTTCATTTCATAAAACATGCCCTCTGTACAAAATGTTTTATCATGATCAGTTTCTAAATTGTTACATTTGCGTGCCTTCGCCGCCCTGTTTAATGATAATAACGTAGTTTTGAAGACTATAAAGTGACATACGCGCTTACATTCAAACTTGTACTTGTATCAAATATCTGCATTAAGAGTCTCACAAGTGGTGTAATTCTCAAGAAGGTTGATAAATCTGAACATGCTATTGCATTGACAAGTTTTAGTTTTATTGATATATGGCTTCAAAACCAAATTCCGAATACAGCATGCAAGTTGCTTGTAATGCAATACACAATTCGCATATTTAAACGTGATGATGAGATCAGCTTTAGCTGCATCCTTATTAAGATTGGGCTGATTATATGGTATTTGTTGGATAATACAAATTGATTTATTGTTTTGTCAGAAATACGTTTGATGCCTTGTTGCCTTATTACAGCAATACAATATGACATTTTGAAACGATAGTGATCGTCAATAAACATACAAATCTTTAAAGACTATTTTAGACCATTTTTGTACATCAATCTACTTATGTAAGGATATTGCTACACTAAACAAAAAGTAAGAAATTTATAGGCGAGAGTTTAATATAAAATGTTTACACCAACCCAGTCATGTAGGAAAAAGCCCAAAACAAACCGGTGGTTTTGTGTTTTAACAAGTATGTATGTTAGACTCGTATAGAAAGACAATAAAATAAGAAATCAGATTTGCTAACGCAAATAGACCAAGATATCTGATTAGCCTGATAAACAAAGCCTCGACTAAAGGCATCTATTAGTGATGTGAGACATTGGTGAGTTGTCATTTTCCTAAATAATGTCTAGCTGATATCAAAACGTTATTTTTCGATGGAAGAACATGACCTTCATCTCTATTATATGTAACGCTACGTATACTTTGTATAGATATACTAAAACTGTCATGGTCCATTAAATATTTTCTTTCCTTTTTTCTAATGTTTCTTTCTTCGGATGCAACTCTACAAAGGAAACATTTATATCATCATGCATATGCAATATATTGCTTATACGGAAAATAATATATTTTAAAATGCAAGACACATATGCATACACACCACGCACACACACATACACGCACACACATATATGCATACGCACACCCATATATATATATATATATATATATATATATATATATATATATATATATATATATATATATATATATATATATATATATATATATATATATATATTAAACGTCGTGCAATACTCGATAAACAAGAGTATATTTTTTTCTGAAATAATAATACGAAAGCTAAATCAGATATTTTTCTTCTTGAAAATGTAGGTTTGAAAATCACTTAAATGTTGTCTTTTCGACCTGTCTCAGTATCAGCTTATAGAACAGCTCCTTCATGTCAGCAGGGAAATATGTCAGAATTTGAAACGTTACTGATGGATGACGCGACTGAACGCATAAAGATATACGTTGGAATCATTCATGATTGTGGAAACCAAATATAGTGATTTTCTAAGGAGATCCAACGAATCGTTAACCACATGTGACTAAGACTCCCTCCACCCAGACCAATTTTTTATATTGTTTCATTACTGGATATCAACAAAACTATTTGATAAATGAACGTTATTTCTTTAATCGGGCAATAAAATATTATAAACGCATAATTGCTTTTTTTATTTTAACCGTTCTTAATTAGGTTTAATGTACTTATACTATATAGCTGGTCGCTGTAATTTCCATTCACAGCCTGCAATAGATATTGTTAAATAAATGAAGATGGAAACAAAAAGAGGTATTGGACCACAAATATTATTGAAAATTTAAAACATTGAACCTAGCATATGAAAATGAAAAGGAATAATAAACAATACTAATATACGAAAATCACTTCAAAATTATTCAGAATGATTCTTCATTTAAGTGATGCACTGTTGTAAAATAATTAAATCGCTAACAATAAAAAAGCATATACATTATATGCATATTTCGTAGATTTCCATATGTACAAAATATATCAATAACATGCAATATTCAGTAAAATAAAGGTTGAAAATTGCTTTTTTTATTTCACAATTCCTATTTATGCTACATATGCGCCCACCACTACCACATCAATCGAGTTTACTGCACTACTATTATATGACATAAGATCTATTACAAATAATGAGAATAAGGTTTGAGAAAGACATACTCGTCTAATTCAACAATTTGTGGATTTTGTACCTACCAAGTACGCATGTGTACCAGGAGTGACATTGATTCAGTGATTTTTCTATTGATATGTTTTATGTCTTGTTTATAAATAAAGTCATAGTGATTTGAAGCTGCATTTGAAATTTGTAGCTGGAAACCTTTGATCGATAAAACTTAAACTTGCCAAGGCAAAACATATTGAGTTTCATAAACCTTTCATATAATGATACCATTTGTGAGACTATTAAGCAGGAAAATGAGATTGACACGGACATTACACAACAACCTTCAAAATACGTTATTTTATTAAACAGCGAGGGCTTAGAGATGAAATTTATAAACTGATAATGATATATCATTTCCTACAGAGATAATTTTCTTGTGAAATTAAGACGTTCGGATCAGATACAAGATTATAATAGTGGATTAACAAATAATAATGGAACTTAAAAGCGATCACTTGTATTAGATGTTATTCATTGTCCTACAAATGATATGTGAATTATGTCGACTAAGAGTATAACTTTCGTTTACTTTCGAACTGTTCTTTACAGTTGCATACAATAACTTTATATTATTATATTATATTTATACAAGGTGTATTTTAAAAATAAATTTCACACTTTTCATACTAGAAATGTCTTGCAAATTCATTAATAAATGCTCCCAAAACATTGCAAATCCATATGCATAGTGGACCGCCGCCGTATAAAATGAATAAAAAGTTCTATATTTATTTCTCGTCTTTGAGCACTGACAATTATTCCATGATACGAGAATCTGAATAATATATACCTAGATTTGGATATTGGATGGAAACATAAATTAATGGTTACAGATATAATCCCATATGTCTAATAAAAATATTTAAGCATGTTTGTGTGCATGTTTAAGTAGTTTCAGGACGTTCTTTGTCGATTATATTTAGGTTGATGGAACATGAACAAATTTATTGACTCAGTGCAGGCTACAAAAGCGTTTTGTTTAATGTAATAAGACAAAAAAGAGTCGTATAAGAGCCTAACGGGCTATTATAAAATTATTTTATGCAGCTGAAAAGAATAGATAGAACTAAAACGAACGTTATACGTCTTAGTCGTATCATTTGTAGGACAATGAATAACAGCTAATAAAAACTGATCGCTTTTACGTTGCATTATTATTTGTTAATCCACTATTATAATCTTGTCTCGGATCCGAACGTCTTAATTTCACAAGAAAATTATCTCTGTAGGAAATGATTTATCATTATCAGTTTATAAATTACATCTCCAAGCCCTCGCTGTTTAATGCAATAACGTAGTTTTGAAGGTTGTTGTGTAATGTCCGTGTCAATCTCATTTTCCTGTTTAAAAGTCTCAAAAGTTGTGTCATTATCAGAAAGGTTTATAAAACTGAATATGGTTTTGGATTGGCAAGTTTGAGTTTTATCGATTAAAGTTTTCCAGGCTACAAATTTCAAGTGCAGCTTTCAAATCACTATGACTTTTATTATAATCAACATATAAAACATATCAATGGAATAACAACTGAATCAACATCACGTCAATCAAGTAAGCTGGTAAACATGCATGCTTATGAGGTAAATAATGCTGATGTTGCCGAATTAGATATGTATATATTTATTCAAAGCTTGCTATCATTATTTGTAATAGATCTTATGTCATATACTAGTGGTGCAGTAAATTCGGGTGTAGCGTGGAGGCTTGCACAAATATTTAGCACAGATAAGTATGGTGAAATAAAATAACTTTTTAAATTTTATTCAACTGAATATTTTGTGTAATTGATATATTTTTCAAAGATCTAAATCTAAGAAATATGCATATAATGTTTGTGCTGTTTTACTGTTAAATATTTAATTTGTTTACAACAGTATCACTTAAATGAAGAATCAATCTGAAAAATATTTAATCGATTTTCGTATATTAGCATTATTTGTTATTCTTTATTTTCTTATACTATTATTTCTGTTTTAAATTTTAAAAAGTATTTGTGTTTCTTTACCATATCTTTTTTTCCATCTTCCTTTATTTAACAATATTATAGGCAATGTGTGGAAATTTGAACGACCAGCTATAGCATCGGTATGTGAACATTGAAACGATATAAAATGTTTTAATCCTATTTATGGCAGGTTAACATAAAATAACAATTATGCAAATTAGTTTTGTTTTGTTGTCAGATTGAAGAAATAACGTTCACATATCAAATTGTTTTTTTTGATTTCCAGTAATAAAACAATATCAAACATTTGGCTGGGTGGAAGGAGTTTTCCTCACATATGCTAACGTTTCGTTGGGTCTCCTTAGAAATTCACGACAATTGGTTTCCACAAACATGAATGATTCTATAATATATGTTTATATGTTCAGTCGCGTTATCCATCAGTAACGTTTCAAATTCCAATATATTTCCTTGTTAATATCAAGAAGCTGTTTTATCAGCTGATACTGAGACAGGTCGAAAAGACAACATTTAAGTGATTTTCAAACCTACACTTGCAAGCACAATATCTATTTTAGCTCTACAATAAAAAAATTCGTTTATTGAGGTTTAAATGAGATTAAATTATATATATTTATATATATATATATATATATATATATATATATATATATATATATATATATATATATATATATATATATATATAGTTTCTCTGCAGAGTTGACCCAGAAGAAAGAAACATTAGAAAGGAAAGGCAAAAAGATATTTAATAAACCATGACCATTATAGTAATACAAAGTATACGTTGGGTTACATATCATAAAGATTAAGGTCAGTATTCTTCCCTCCAAAAATAACGTTTTTATATCAACTGGAAGTTCTTTAGGAAAATGAACACACGCCAATGTCTCACATCACTAATAGATGCCTTTAGTCGAGTTCCTTTTATCAGGCTAACAAGATATTTTAGTCTGTTTGCACTAGTAATTCAGATTTCTTATTTTAATCTTTCTGTACCAGTCTAACATACATACTTGTTAAAACACAAAGGCACTTTTTGGTTTTGTTGTTTTCCTACATGATTGGATTGGTGTAAACATATACTATTAAACTCTCGACTATACATTTCTTACTTTTTGCTTAGTGTAGCGGTATCCTTACATGAGTGGATGGACGTATAAAAATGGTCTAAAATAGTCTTTTCAAAGAATTTCAGAGATTTATTTGTTTATTGGCGATTATAATCGTTTTAATGTTTCATACTGTTGGAATGAGGCAACAAACCATCAAACGTTCTTTTGGCAAATCAATAAATCATTGGTTTATTATCAAACAAATATCATACGCTCAGCCCAATCTTAATCAGTTAGCAGCTAAAGCTGATCTCTACATAATGTTTTGCATTGTGTATTGCATTACAAGCTATTCGAATGCTGCATTTGAAATCTGCTTTTGAATCCATTTATCAATAAAACGAAAATTGTCAATTCAATTGCATGATCAGATTTATCAATCTTTTTTGGGAATTACAATACTCATGAGATTTTCTAAGTAGAAATATAATATGAGTGCAAGCTTGACTATAAACACGCACATCACATTATAATTTCGAAAACAACGGTTATTATTATTTAACAGCGCAGCAATGGCTTGCAAATGTAATTTACGTCTTTGTCGCAAATGTAACAATTTAGAAACGGATAATGATAAAGCATTTTGTACAGAGGTATGGTTTATGAAAAGAAGACGTATGGTCCAGAGACAAAATTCTAACAACGGATTTGAAACTAAATCGTAATCAGTTTTTATTAATGCTGACACATTTTCTTACAAATAATATGAGAATTATGTCGATTACGACATGCAACTTTGATTATCTTCCAATCTGTTTTTATTTTGAAGATATGCATGTTAGTTCTTTTCAACGTCTTGTGGAAGAAATAGTTTCTCGCTTTTACGCAATGACGAATTTCTAGATGCATATAATATTTCCGTATATTTATGCTAAGGAAAGAATATTTGCAGAAAGTGGTTGTTGTGACATTGGTCGTGGGGGAGGTATATAAAGTTGTTGACATCCGAATTATTTATTCCGATTTTAACATCTCTTTGCTGGAATCAGTCTTTTAGTTACGTTACGTTATACTTTGAGGAGAATTGTTTATTTAAATTATTCATAGTAATTACAAAGTGAACATTGTCTTAAAACTAAATCGCTATCTTAGGATTGTTTTGAATTTTTTTAGGACATCCTTGATTATATCATAGTGGCACATTAAGACGTTTGAATAATTGGCATATTTGAGTCTACTGACATGTTGGCACATTTATTACTGGAATTGATTCGGAATACATTATACTTCTGAACTTATAATTGAAGTTTCAGTGTCATTTGCGCTTTAATTTAAAATATTAATTTAAAATAGTTTATGTTCCTTTCAAATATTCACTTTTGAATTCTAGGAAATTAAATTATTTATTCACCTTTATTAAACTTGTTGGTGTTCACTTTTTCTGTTACTTAGTTTGAGACCATATAGTCGCAACTATGTATGATAACAATGTGATAATCATTTTTAGATAAATGTATTTCACATTCAAGACAGCACGTCATGGAATTATCTATGTCAGATTACTATCAAACAATTTTCAGTTTACATAAGCAAAGTAGCTATTCTCTGAATTAGCATTATTAAAAAGCCATAGGTTTTCCAATTAGGTGCATACATGTGACCACCTATTAACTAGTTCCTCGTGTAATGTCATAATCTGATCTAATATTTAATACTTACTAGTTAATACAACATAGCTGTTCAGTTTGATTTTGTTTTCAAGAAATCTAATTTAAATATCACTGCTACCACGAATCAATAAACAGATATATCGACGAGATAAAGGTATGCATCTGGTAGCTTGATACCTATAGTATTCGCACACTATCCAGTTTGTTTGTACCCTTTCCTATTTTTAATCAATAGATTTCAAGGATGTGAAATGCAAAACTATAGTTGCTTTAGTAACACGGTCGTCATATTTGCATTCGCGTGGCTCAAGAAACAGATAAAATGTAGTTCAATCTTCGATAATCTCAATAATTCTGACAATTTTGGATTTACATCTCTTTGATCATATTTATACTTGATTTAGAGATGTTAAACTAGACAAGATAAATGTAAGTGGCAGACAACAATAACATTTACTGTAATAAACTTTTCTAGAAAAGGACAGTATGTCTACTTGCATACACCGAGAGCTTTCGATTGCTTCGAAACGGCAATGTCTTTTGATTTGTGGACCCCTTGGCGACAGTCAGGTTAGAAAATTTAAATCAATGAATGAAATCATCATTTTTGTTTTTCCTTGCTGCGTTTCGTTTTTAAATCAGTGTGTGTGGAGTACAAACAAAAGATGGGTTGTACGAATACTATCGGTCTATTCGTTATAACCAATGCAACATTAGGTAAATGATAGCTCATTGTTTATGCGTATGATTGATGTGATCGTTCGTTCATGAACAATTGTGCCTAAAGGATAACTCCATTCCTCACTCTATCTTATCTAACATATAACAATAAAATTGTGTCTGTTGTAGTCATGTTTTAATTAATTGTTAAACGTGGGGTGTACAAAGCATATGAAAAGCCAGTAAGTGTCGAAAAGTGGAAAGAATAACTTTCAACTCAAATTTTAAGCAAGTGACCATGCCACAACGAACCGGTGTAATGGCAATTTAATTTCACAATGGATAAATAAAACACCAGAAAAAATAAAGTTGGATTCTAAAGATGTAGCAGACACGAGTAAGAAGTGGAAAGAAGATTTTTCTTGTATATTGTTATGCATATTTA
This sequence comes from Potamilus streckersoni, assembly GCA_016746295.1. Lineage (NCBI taxonomy): Eukaryota > Metazoa > Mollusca > Bivalvia > Unionida > Unionidae > Potamilus > Potamilus streckersoni. The sequence continues at coordinate 3,240,350 of JAEAOA010001813.1, forward strand.
ATTTAGTGCGTGTGCTTGACTTTTGTTCGTAATTTGTAATGTTTTGTAAAATATCAGTTCAAAACCTGGGTTTTCCCATAGTAGTATTATGTGAAATGTGACTGTCATATATATATATATATATATATATATATATATATCTATATATATATATATATATATATATATATATATATATATATATATATATATATATATATATATATATATATATATATAGAGAGAGAGAGAGAGAGAGAGAGAGAGAGAGAGAGAGAGAGAGAGAGAGAGAGAAAGCAATTTCGAAACTGTTTAGAACTCAATTTTTTCGGTTTGGAATTGTCAGTACAGTTATGAAAACATCTGTATATGTGTGTCTAAAATCATAAGTGCACATAACTAAGAAAACTTATTTTATGTGTTATTTTAAATACATCTATATCGTGAAGAATTCGCCCAACAATGTACGTTTGTACAGAAAATCATTTACTATCACATTAATAAATACAGTAGTTCAGCATGTCAACAGTGTTTTTGTTACAAGAAACATACGAAGAATGACATACGGTATTTTCATAACGTTATTGTACGTCTATTGGAATGATCAATACTACTGCACAATGCTTAAATACTAGATATAATTCATAATGTTCACAGTTCACGGGCTTAGTTTGAAGAACGCACGGGGTATTGTCTGATATTTTGAACATTGTTCTTTAAGTAATGTAGCTTTAGTTAATGACTATTTTGTTTCATTGCCATATGACTTTTATCCTTAGAATTGCGAGGTTTTAAAATCGCTTTTATAAACTCTAAAATTTCCGAATATATCATATCATTACTAGGTGAGTTTTAATATAACATGTTCATCATCATATTCATCGATTTTATCGTCGGCTTCGTTGCCTTCGGGAAACCGAAAAACAATTTCAAAGTAACGCAGATAATCTTAGTGTGATGTAGCATTCCAAAAAACATAATGATTTGTTTCTCCTGTCGACTTATGGGTCTGCTTACACTACTTATCTATTTAATGAATATCTGTTTAGTCATCAATGACATACTGTTAGCTACGTATGTCAATGTAAATTTGTAACACTGATGTCTTTAAAGCAGTGGGATTTCTTAGCCTTGCCAATTACAAATGGTTACATTTTCTAACCCATAGTTGCGTTAAGATATAATCTGAGATGAGTCATTTACGTTATTCTTTGGAATTACAAAAAAAAACTCATTTACATGTTTGACTTAATCACCACTTTAAGACTTGTGAATTCATAAGTATTCTGGATTATATCCTTTTTATACACCAAGACTATGGGTACATCAGATCACTCAATACTATTATTACATTAGTACCTTAAAAAATTGTAATGTATCCCAAGCATTAAATGCTTTTGGGCTTGTGATATATGATCATTTGGGATTTAATTCGCGATACCATTCTCGTCTTTTGGATTTTCATATCAACATTTTCAACATTCAATAATGGTAACTTGAAAATTCACTAAACATGTTTCGGTTTTTTTATATTACTTAGTTTAAGTCTTTATTGTCGTAAAACTATAAAGACTTAGCAATAGATGGAAAATAAACATATATAAATTCAGGATATTTCTCTATCAAACTGGCGACCACGGCAATGATATTTATGACACGAAGCCTTTACCGAAGAGAAAATGACCGTATCAAATACTATCAAAGCTTTTGATGAAAGTTGGAGTCCAAAACAGTGTACGGTAGGTATACCTTTTTCATGCGAATTTAAGAGCCGTGTAAAAGTGTGTGTTACAGAACATAATTGTTTGCATTAACTTGCAACTTATTGCATGTTACGTTATTAAGCTATTAAACAGTATGTGGCGTATATGCAACAAACCTGAGAGAAAGATTATTATCAGAGGAAGAACTCGCGTATGACAATTACATTTCAAGATGCAGTACAGAAAACTTTGAATAGAAACAGCACATGATTGAAAATAACTACATACAAACAGTTATTTAGTCAAAAAGAAAGAAAAGTAACTAATAATAGAAAGACGAAAGAAGTAGAGAGAGAGAAAGAGAGAGAGAGAGAAAGGGAGAGAGAGAAAGAGAAAGAGAGAGAGAGAGAGCAATGTTCACGACAAGACTAAATGGGAACAATTCCAGCATTAAGGAGGCATCAACATGACCCAGGTGCAAGCAATTATTCTGCCTTTGAACGATGGAATTGGTGTCAAAAGCAAACAATTTCGAGATAGTATGCACAGACTCTAAGAACGGTCGATCTATTAGAATACGAATCAAGCAATGGAAGTGTACATGATGAGTACATTGAAATAAAGTATTTGGAACATGTTGATAGGTGTGGATAAATAATGCTAGATAGATCTAGGTTTTAATGAGCACAAACTGTGGCGTAACTTGTATAATCAGCATAGTAAAAGAAATGAGAGATCTATAACAGCCCTAGATAAAAGAAACAAGTCAAATTTTCAACATGTTTATTAATACTAGAGTCAAACCAGTAGGAAAGTGCAATCTTAAAATGGCAAACTTATATAAATGTTAGAAATTAAAACGCAGACTTTGCGGTTTTGAATGGTGATGAAGCAACACCAATAATTGAAAATAAAACAGCACAATAAATGGACCTGCTTCAATCTAACCATTAGAACATTATAATGGTATATATAATAAAGGAACTTACACACGCGTCCCTTTTGTAAGGTTTTAAGTTTTGTTTGCTGGCACGGGCATGCTAGAAAGGAAATATCACATTGATATAATAAGTGTTGCTTCTAAAGTGAATACGCCGATAAACGTAACCATAAAAGGATGACAAAAAGTTACTGAAAACAGGGCTTGTAGAGCTTTAAATAAAGACAAGATTATCGTTCCTATTACTTTACCAGCACAATGTGGATTTTATATGATTTATGTTCTGCAACCAAACTGAGGATTTGTATTTACTCAAAGGATTTAAATTTAGAATTCAAAAGAAGATATTATCCTGAACCTGTCATAGATGACATGATAATGCAAAAGTATATAGCGAATCTGATGCAAAAATGAATGGTTTCTTGGAATGTAGACCTGAGAAACAAAATCGCGCTTCAGATCTCTTTCAAATCGTTTTACAGACGATATCAAAGGCTGTTCATGGGATCTGGATTGAAAACCTCTCGAGAACAGTTTTAAAGAAGCCAAAATGTTGTAGCGTTATGTCAGCCAGGATATTGCAGCATAGTCGATGGCATAATCATTTATGAGAAGGGAGTCGCAAAGAGACAATCGTAATATATGATGAAACATTCCGATATTTGATGGAAAATGCAGATAAAGACAAATTTGAGCTAAAAGTCAGAAAGTAATGTTTGTTGGACACCTACTTGGAGCACAAAAGTTGAAATAAGAAATAAGACCCAGACAAGGTGAAAATTATCACACAAATACAGAATCTGACAGATAGTAGTGGAGTCAGAAGAGTCATGTGTGTTTAAACTACCTAAGCAAGTTCCTGCCAAAGCTGAGTGGAATGTGTTAACCACTGAAAACATTCAACACGAATTATAGTGAATGGTTTGCACAGAAAATGGTGATACTGCAGTTTCAAATTTCAAAGGACAAATTACACTAAAACCATTTCTAAAAAGCTAACACTGCAAACAGAAGCCTTGGAGAGTCAAATAATAGCAGTCATTGTTGAGAAGGGACAGACTCTAGCCTATACTAATGGAGCATTGATATAACATCTAAGAAGATATACCCAGATTAAAAAATTACTATTATCTTTAATGAATGGATTAGAAAGAGTTTCATCTGTAGACCATTACAGTGCAGAGTAACCACAAACCCTTGGAAACAATAATTTAGAGCTAAACAGTGCACCAAAACTATTTCAATACATTTTACTCCCCATAAATATAATATATGCTTGACTTACAGACCAGGCAAATAGATGATGTTGCCACACACATAGCATACCTTATATAGCAGATTAGGAAATCAGCGAACTTTGAAACAGATATCGTAATTAACAACAGCCTACAATGTCTCCCTATCTCAGAGCAAGTGTGCATGGCATAGATTCATACTGCAAACGATGAACTCTTCAAAAGTTATAACAACTAATTTTTACTGAATGTACACCAAAACGAGCAAACATATCAACACAGATAATTCATACTTCAACTTTCTAATACCAGTTGTACATTGATATAAATGCTACAACGTATACACTCATCACACATTGGAATTAAAGGACGTTTTAAATAGAGCAATAATGAATGAAATAATTACGACGTACATTCAGAAATGTTCAGTTTGTACAAAATATCAACCTACTCTGCAGAAAAAAAACCCTGATACAGTTGGAATATGAACATTATCTTTTTGAATATGGCAACATCATAGCAGAATACGCTTTAAAGTTCTTTAACAATTGATTTTTTACGCGGATACCACACTTTTGATCAGAAGAGTTCACTGACGATTGGGATATTAAACATTTTACTTCGTCGTCACCTCGATATACTTCATCCTCACTGAAAAGCACAACAGACATATAATTAAGCCTGCAGATAAGGGTTCCGCTGTTGTTGTTATGAATAGGGAAGACTACATTAGTGAAGCAAGTAGACAACTAAGTGACGCTAGGTTCTACCAAAAACTGGACCATGATCCAACGCTGAAATATGCAAAAATCATTACTAATGTTATTGACAAGGCGTTCCAAAGTGGACACATAGACCAGCAAACGAAAAACTACTTAAGACCAGAAAACCCAAGAGCAGGTAGATTTTATCTTTTACCCAAAATCCACAAACAATGAAACCCTGGCAGACCTATAATCTCCGCTAACGGGCACCCCACAGAAAGGATATCAGAATATGTAGATTATTTTATCTGACCACATGTCCACAAATTACCATCATATCTTCATAGCATGACAGATTATCTCATAAAAAGCAAAACTAGTGAACCATTACTGCCAGATACATTACATGTTTTCTTAGACGTTACATTTTTGTACAATAACATACTGCACAACGAAGGGTTACAGGCATGTAGCGAAGCATAGGAAACATGAACTGTAAACAATCCACCCACACACTTCTTAGTCCAACTCCTAGAGCATGTCCTAAAACTCAATAACTTTGAATTTAATGAAGAAAAGTACCTATAAATCAATGGAACTGCAATGGGTACTAAAATGGCCCCTTCGTATGCTAACATTTTTATGGGAAAACTGGAGAGTTAGGTCTTTGCATCTGGATGACTTCATATCAAAGGCAAACAACTTCCATCCTTCAATAAAATTCACGGCAGAAATTTCCAACTCAAACCATGTTTTCCTGGACACAACAACCAGGCAGGTCGAAAACAAATTACATACAGACATCAACTCGAAACCGACCGACAAACACCAGTATCTCCTCCCAACCAGATGTCATCCAAAACACTGCATTAGGAACATTCTATATATCCAGGCACTGAGGATACGCAGAATTTGCTCCGAATTTAAAAGATGCATAGAAAGGTCTGAAGAGCTGGCTAAGCATTTAATTTACCGAGGCTACAACAAAACCTGATTGCTGAGGCAATCAAAATGGCCAAACAAGCAAACCGTTATGACCTACTCAAATATGGAAAGAAATAAAAGGCTGATAGGATACCATTTATCCTGACCTACCACCGAAACAATCCCAAAGTAGGTAATATCATCTCAAAACACTGGCCCAATTTGCAATTGTCGGACATACTAAAGCTAATCCTTCCGAACAAATCTGTAGTAGCTTACCGGAGACCAACAAACCTCAAGGACATCCTAAACAGGGCAAACTAACGACAATCACTAGTCAAGACTAATCTAGTCAATCTGGACCCTGTGGCGATAAAAGATGCAAACCCTGTCAACATATGATAGAAACCAGGTCATTCACTAGCACAGTGACAAAAGAAAAACTAAACATACATTGTCTAAACAAACCGTGCAAAACAGAGAATGTTATTTATCTTATCATATGTAAGATATGAAGCCTTCAGTATGCTGGAGAAACTAAAAAGCTACACAAAAGGATAAACCTTCAAAGATCTGATTGGATGACAAGGAGATGTACAGAAGCCCGGTCGCAAAACACTTTTCGTCCCCTAGCCACACTTTCAGTGATATAACACTTATCGCAGTTGCTAACAATCACAGCTGAAGCTCCGAAACCAGGAAGGACAAGGAATCTTACTGGATACGCTGCCTTAGAACATTGAAACTATTCGGTCTAAACCAAGAAGACAAGAAAAAGAAAAATATGCACTAGTAGAATTAGTCTTTGTAGCCGACAGTTTCTTTTCAAATTTTTTCTAGATCTTCTTAGTATACTTTAATTATTAATATAAGAATAAAATATTCATATATAATCAAATATGCTGGATATAATCTGCGTTACATAAATGTGTACAAAGTAAAAAATGTCGCTTTGACTCGTAGACTTTTAGGAAATTATAAAATCTTTCAGTATTCGCAACAAGTCTATACAGGTTGGTTGAGGCAATGGATATATAGGTTTAACTCATATGGAGACATCCATGTAGAGTTTTACAAACACAACGTTTTTGTGTTTATTTGTTTTTTTGTATATGTTTTGTATTTGCCTTTGAAAAGACTCATTAAGAGTGGAAAGCGCCCGGGCTAGTTACTTACTAGTTTCGCACTGTTTGTCGTCAATTTATTGCATATATATATATATATATATATATATATATATATATATATATATATATATATATATATATATATATATATATATATATATATATATATATATATATATATATATATATATACTGTTCTTGTCTTGTGTGTTGGGTCTGGGTCAATCACCAGTTTCTTTATTCTTAAATTCACCTCCTTTATTGCAAACAACGCAGCCGTAATGCCAAACTATATATTTAGATTACTCAAAACTGACATGTAAATTTCCTACTGTGACTGGTCTAATATACTATATGTTCACACACACACACACACACACACACACACGTGTAAATGTGATTTTAAATTGGAATCAGGGACATTCCCTGTTGCTATTGTCTGATCATACATTTTCCAATATATTATACAATTTCATTGTGATAATTTTCGAGACATGTGGTGCAAACATTTTCCAAAATATGATATCCTGTTCCAATTTCTTATTTATTCTTGACTTCAGAACGCTCTAATTTAGCATGCCTCTTAAAACAAAATGTCATCTCATTCAGCTGATATTCTCAGTCGGTGGCTAAAAAGTTTGAAATAAAATGGTACCTTAATTTAGTTTAGATCCATAATTCTGTATTTCATTAATTGCATTTTAGACAGCCTATGGTTATCATAATGATTCTATTCCTGAGCGAACTAATAATTATGCAAATTTTGGGCAATTAAGGGTGTTGTACAATCTATGCAATGAACTATGTATTTCAATGAGTTTTACACATTAATAATTAAAGCACCTCCTTTTCAAAGCGAAATATAAACATACGTTACGACAAACAAACAAAAAGTAATTTTAAATGAAACGTACATTAACGATGAAAATATGAATCAGTGCCAACTTAAAATTTCACTCGATTTCCAAAAATAATAGTCACATTTGAAGACTGTATGACAAGTTGTGATGTGTCGAATATTAAAAACTCTTAGAAGCTTTGGTTAAAGGAATTGTATCAAAGTCAACTCAATTAAAGTAGAAAAGGCTAGAGATAGTTAGATGATTATTTTCATTTCATCTCTGAACGTCAAAAGGGAATTCGTTCTAGCCGACGTAACATGACCGAGTCAGATGCTATGGTACAAGAGAATGACATAAGACCCTTTCCCAAAATCGACGGGTTAAAGGGCGGGAGCTGGCTATAGATGATTGTTCAAAGAAATGTTAATTATGGCATGATTAGTTGTTTAGTTGCCTTGTCAATCCAGACATTCTACGGAACAGGTTTAGGAAACAGTCTATTCCGATTGGTTAGTATGGATTTATGGGCATAACTCTGTAAGAAATTAAAGGTTTTACTTTAGGAAAATTCTTTAGTCTTCAATCTTACTTAGAAAAAGAGTGGTCGAGAATCCGGGAAGAGCGTGTAAGACGTTATCTCGTGATTTGGCAGTAAAGCGGGAGTTTTGTCTCAGCGAGTAGGCAAACTCTACATTCTGAATTCGTAAAAAGTACGTTTTCATTATAGAGTAAGGGGCCAGATAGTTGTCTCAGTTAGGAGACGGACTATACGTGAGGTTCGTGGAAACGAATAAAGAAACGGCAAAAGGTACGCAATCTTAGTTTCCCGATTTTAATATGTTATTTCATTTGTTGATCTATTTCAAATGTATTCTTGATATGATGTATGTATGTATGATTTCATTTTGCAGGACTTTTGTGAAATGCTAGTCATGACATTTTATTCTTTGATTTTCTAATTATCAATTCATTTGGAGAAGTGGCAAGATCGAATGTAATTAAAATTTCATTAGATTAGTTGAAAAGATTGCATGTAATTGAATCTTGAATACATAGGAGTGATTAGGAATTTAAATGAATTAAGCTTAAGGAATGATGGGTAATGTTTCATAGTTTATGGATTAACTCTGTTTAGAATGAGTATGACCTAACATTACATGTATACCATATACTAGTTTGTAATATTTAATTGATCACTTAAGTGTATATCCATATGCTAGTTTGTAATATATAATTGGTCGAGTAAACTATTTTAGAATAGTTAGATCTGAGGGTCTAAGCCATATGTAACTTAACACTGCTAGTTTGGTAGAGTAAGCAGTCGAGTGGGGGTTACATACGGGTTCATACGGCTGAGTTGAATTTTATTGACCATCCTTAGCGTGACCCGAATTAAGGTCAGGACAAGCAGTGACTGAATATGTAAACAGAGAGTTAGGTAACGTTCATGCGGCAGAATTTATGCCTTTTGTTTTCTGAGCAGAATTAATGTAAAAATAAAAATATACCTGGGAATGTGACCTATTGTCTATTGCGAGACATTTTATTTATTGAAGGAAACAGCTTTCCTGGATTCACATGAGAAATCCCTGAACAATCACAGGACCAGAACACGTTCTACGCAGAAATCTAAGTCCAGAGACGATTGTTAAGTCAGAGTTCGACGGACAAGAGTCCAAGACGAAACAGCTAGACAAAGATCGACGTAGCAGGGACGAACGGAAGTCATGATGTCCGCATAAAATAGGTGATGAAGTCTCTCATCGTTGCAATCAAAGGTCACATCTCATTGGCAATGAAGATAGTAATTAAACATTGAAAGTAATTTTACATTTAAAGAAATTTGTATTGTCTTTTTATTTGAGTACATGTTAGTACCATTTTCCTTCTCTTGTAACCAAGTCATTGATTTCTTTTCATTTTAAAGTCTGTTGATAAACGGATTAAATTTTATATTTGTTCATTGAAAGGGGGCTCGTCGTGTTTATTTTATTCAATATACTTGTTCAGTGATCTGCATTCTTCTTTCTATCTATCCACACTGGGTAAACTACAACGCGGAGGTCATTCCCTAGCAAGGAACCGTAGTGAAAGAGGTTGGTGTGGTTTGCACGCCGCCAATTTGTCATACAAGTATAAATTTGTTAGCAATGAAGCTTAAGATATTTCTGGCGTGTGTATGAAAAGCTTCTATCGCGGGAAAAATGGTTTGAACAAATGGTGCACTTTGTGATTTCATTAAATGGTAGTTCTTGAGCTGTAGTTGGTGTTTGAAAAGGGGATATAACAAGAGACTTATAGTCCATCTTCGTTTCTTTCATCGTAAACGTGTGTGTTTGTGATTTGGATTTTAACGTAGCTTTAAGTCATATCGCTACGATATCTGCAGTGTAGCAGTTTGTAGTGATGTCTAGCACTGGGGCATTATGTGTCAGACATATAGCATGAATGTCTCACCCAGTCACCAGGCTGACCAGTCCTAACACTAATGCTGAGCTCCTAGCGAGGCAGCTGTTAGTAATATTTTTTTTCTTTGGTATGACTTGACCTGGATTTGAACCCGCGACCTCACACATCCGAGAATGACACTCTAATCTCTAGGCCATCATCAATTGCGTTTTTATGAGACAACCATTACAGAGCATTTATTCATTGAAGAATGATAACTCTCTCTCTCTCTCTCTCTCTCTCTCTCTCTCTCTCTCTCTCTCTCTCTCTCTCTCTCTCTCTCTCTCTCTCTCTCTCTCTCTCTCTCTCTCTCTCTCTCTCATAATCAAGAAGTGTCTGTCTTAGTTGTGTTAATTGTTAATTCATCAATAAACGAAGACGAAACAGTCAATACTATAAACACGAATGTCTGAGTATATATATATATATATATATATATATATATATATATATATATATATATATATATATATATATATATAGATGCAATAAACTGACGACGAACAGTACGAAACTAGTAACTAACTAGCCTAAGCGCTTTCGACTCTTAATGAGTCTTTTTCAAAGGCAAATACAAAACATAGTTACGACAAACAAATAAACACGAAAACGTTGTGTTTGTAAACCTCTACATTTCTATCTTCACATGTGCTAAAACTATAAATACAACCAGCTTGTATAGACTAGTTGCGGAAACTGAAAACGTTGTATAATTCCCTAAAAGTCTACAAGCCAAAGCGACATCTATTTTTACTTTGTGTACATATGTAACGCAGATTATATCCCGGATATTTGATTCTATACCGGTTATTCTTATAGTAAAAATTGAAGGATAATAAGAAGATTTAGAAAATGTTAAATTCTACTAGTGCATAGTTTTCATTTTCTAGTCTTCTTGGTTTAGATCGCTTGGTTTCAATGTTCTAAGGCGGCGTATCCAGCATGATTCCTTTTCCTTCCTGGTTTCGGAACTCCAGCTGTGGTTGTTAGCAATAGCGATAAGTATTATATCACTGAAAGTGTGGCCAGGGGAGGAGAAGTGTTCTGCGACCGGGCTTCTGTACAGCTTTTTTGTCATCCAATCAGATCTATGAAGGTTTATCCTTATGTGTAGCTTTTCAGTTTCTCCCACGTACTGAAGGCCACAAATCTTACATGTGATGAGATAAATCACATTCTCTGTTTTGCACGTTTTGTTTGGACCATGTATGTTTAGTTTTTCTTTAGTCACTGTGCTAGTGAATGTCTTGGTCTCTATCATATGTTGACAGGTTTTGCATCTTTTATCGCCACAGGGTCCAGATTGACTAGGTTGGTTTTGACTAGCGATTGTTGTTAGCTTGGCCCTGACTAGGATGTCCTTTAGGTTTTTTGTTCTCCGGTAAGCTACTACAGGTTTGTTCGGAAGTATTAGGTTTAGTATGTCTGACGATTGCACGGTTGGCCAGTGGTTTGCGATGATTTTACCTACTTTGGGATTGTCTGGGTGATAGGTCGTAATAAATGGTATCCTATCAACCTTTTCTTTCTGTCCATATCTGAGTAGGTCATCACGGTTTGTTTGTTTGGCCCTTTGGATTGCCTCCGCAATCAGGTCTTTGTCGTAGCCTCGGTAAATTAAATGTTTAGCCAGCTCTTCAGACCTTTCTAGGAATCTTTCATCGTCGGAGCAAATTCTGCGTATCCTCAGTGCCTGGCTATATGGAATGTTCTTAATGCAGTGTTTTGGATGACAGCTGGTTGGGAGAAGATACTGGTGTTTGTCGGTTGGTTTCGAGTAGATGTCTGTGTGTAATTTGTTTTCCACCAGTCTGGTTGTTGTGTCCAGGAAAACATGGTTTGAGTTGGAAATTTCTGCCGTGAATTTTATTAAAGGATGGAAGTTGTTTGCCTTTGATATGAAGTCATCCAGACCTTCTCTTCCATACTGCCACTTCATTTCTATATCATCGATAAAGCGTACCCACTGGTATGGTGTACGCTCAACCGATGCTAAGAGCTTTCCCTCAAGTTTTCCCATGAAAATATTAGCATACGAAGGGGCCATTTTAGTACCCATTGCAGTTCCATTGATTTGTAGGTAGTTTTCTTCATTAAATTCAAAGATGTTGAGTTTTAGGACAAGCTCCAGGAGTTGGATTAAGAAGTGTGTGGGTGGATTGTTTACAGTTCTTGTTTCCCATGCTTCGCTACATGCCTGTAATCCTTCGTTGTGCGGTATGTTCGTGTACAAAGATGTGACGTCTAAGGACACATAGACCAGCAAAACAAAAACTACTTAAGCCCAGAAAACCCAAGAGCAGGTAGATTTTATCTTCTACCCAAAATCCACAAACAAGGAAACCCTGGCAGACCTATAATCTCAGGTAACGGGCACCCCACAGAAAGGATATCAGAATATTTAGATCATTTTATGAGACCACATGTCCACAAATTTCCATCATATCTTCAAGACACGACAGATTATCTCATAAAAAGCAAAGCTAGTGAACCATTACTGCCAGATACATTACTTGCTTCCTTAGACGTCACATCTTTGTACACGAACATACCGCACAACGAAGGATTACAGGCATGTAGCGAAGCATGGGAAACAAGAACTGTAAACAATCCACCCACACACTTCTTAATCCAACTCCTGGAGCTTGTCCTAAAACTCAACAACTTTGAATTTAATGAAGAAAACTACCTACAAATCAATGGAACTGCAATGGGTACTAAAATGGCCCCTTCGTATGCTAACATTTTCATGGGAAAACTTGAGGGAAAGCTCTTAGCATCGGTTGAGCGTACACCATACCAGTGGGTACGCTTTATCGATGATATAGAAATGAAGTGGCAGTATGGAAGAGAAGGTCTGGATGACTTCATATCAAAGGCAAACAACTTCCATCCTTCAATAAAATTCACGGCAGAAATTTCCAACTCAAACCATGTTTTCCTGGACACAACAACCAGACTGGTGGAAAACAAATTACACACAGACATCTACTCGAAACTAACCGACAAACACCAGTATCTTCTCTCAACCAGCTGTCATCGAAAACACTGCATTAAGAACATTCCATATAGCCAGGCACTGAGGATACGCAGAATTTGCTCCGACGATGAAAGATTCCTAGAAAGGTCTGAAGAGCTGGCTAAACATTTAATTTACCGAGGCTACGACAAAGACCTGATTGCGGAGGCAATCCAAAGGGCCAAACAAACAAACCGTGATGACCTACTCAGATATGGACAGAAAGAAAAGGTTGATAGGATACCATTTATTACGACCTATCACCCAGACAATCCCAAAGTAGGTAAAATCATCGCAAACCACTGACCAACCGTGCAATCGTCAGACATACTAAACCTAATACTTCCGAACAAACCTGTAGTAGCTTACCGGAGACCAAAAAACCTAAAGGACATCCTAGTCAGGGCCAAGCTAACAACAATCGCTAGTCAAAACCATCCTAGTCAATCTGGACCCTGTGGTGATAAAAGATGCAAAACCTGTCAACATATGATAGAGACCAAGACATTCACTAGCACAGTGACTAAAGAAAAACTAAACATACATGGTCCAAACAAAACGTGCAAAACAGAGAATGTGATTTATCTCATCACATGTAAGATCTGTGGCCTTCAGTACGTGGGAGAAACTGAAAAGCTACACATAAGGATAAACCTTCATAGATCTGATTGGATGACAAAAAAGCTGTACAGAAGCCCGGTCGCAGAACACATCTACTCCCCTGGCCACACTTTCAGTGATATAATACTTATCGCTATTGCTAACAACCACAGCTGGAGTTCCGAAACCAGGAAGGAAAAGGAATCATACTGGATACGCCGCCTTAGAACATTGAAACCAAGCGGTCTAAACCAAGAAGACTAGAAAATGAAAACTATGCACTAGTAGAATTTAACATTTTCTAAATCTTCTTATTATCCTTCAATTTTTACTATAAGAATAACCGGTATAGAATCAAATATCCGGGATATAATCTGCGTTACATATGTACATAAATTAAAAATAGATGTCGCTTTGGCTTGTAGACTTTTAGGGAATTATACAACGTTTTCAGTTTCCGCAACTAGTCTATACAAGCTGGTTGTATTTATAGTTTTAGCACATGTGAAGATAGAAATGTAGAGGTTTACAAACACAACGTTTTTGTGTTTATTTGTTTGTCGTAACTATGTTTTGTATTTGCCTTTGAAAAAGACTCATTAAGAGTCGAAAGCGCTTAGGCTAGTTAGTTACTAGTTTCGTACTGTTCGTCGTCAGTTTATTGCATCTATTTTAATTAATCCCTGACAAACGTGATCGCTTGGTAGATCCAGTACGCTTGAGAGGGTTGTTATTCGCCAAATGATTTGTATTCTTTATATATATATATATATATATATATATATATATATATATATATATATATATATATATATATATATATATATATATATACATATATATATATATATATATATATATATATATATATATATATATATATATATATATATATATATATATAGCTAGAGAGAGAGAGATAGGGGAAGATGAGGCTATAGTGAAAACACAAGCCTGAAAAAAGCACAAACTAACACTAAACTCATAAACCTAAATATTGTAACATAACATTAACCGCTATCTAACCTCCATCTAATCGATTGTTGAGATAATTGGTTTTTCCAAGCTGCATGTAGACAATGAAGAAATATTAAACTATAGTAAATAAGATTGGTAATATGCATGAGGCTTTTGGAGTCTTCAATGGATGGAAACTCCCATGCTGTCGTACATGATAGGATATATTACCATTCTCACCACATTTAAATTACATGTTATGCATAAGCAAATAAAGTACTTGAAAGACATTTGTGTGTCTGAATAAGGTATGGAATGGAGGACCCTTGGCACACAATGTCATGAAAAGACTCAAGTTTAATATGTGTAATGAATAATATAAAAACAATTGGAGTGAGAGAGAAAGAAAATGAAGAACAGAAAACTTCACAAAATATATTCTAAAGAACATTTCAATACGGCAGATTGTTCCGGCTTGTGATGTATTCCTCGTTGGCATTCACTGATAATTCTTTTTTTTTTCAATTTCAAATATTGGACGGCAAGGCTGATTGATCATTTGTTCAAGGAGTGAGATATAAACATTCAATATGACAGTCTTTTTCCAGGTTCATTGGTGTATGGCGAATAAGTCAAAGACATAATTCTTCGTCCTGATAGTGAAAACATCAAGCCATGTTTTAAAATGTTCTGCTTCATGGTCAGATTAGAAGGTTTTCAAGGATTCTATTTTAATCTATGTGAATGTTAAGCGACGGATTCGTTACAAATATGTGCATAATTATGGAGAAACCCCATGCTCCTAAATGAGACTAATGAATAAACTGACTGCTGGATAAATAGCTGAATGAAGGAAGGATGGATTGATTGGTAGCTGCGTTGCTTTTGCGAAGACGTTTTCTTGAAAATAAGGTACCTATAAGCAGTTCTTAATTACCTGATATAATGAGGTGGTTATAAATGACAAGGAATATTGTAAGTCGCTATGAATAGCAGCTTATGAACTTGTAAAATTGTATAATCATGTCACTATTTGTCCAGCGTCTGGTTCCTTTTGGGAATATGCCCATTAATGACACTGTCGTGAAGGAATGCATTTGCAATTGACCTCTTCATACTCGTCATGTATAAATAGGATTTCTTCTTATGGTAATTGTTTATATTGATTGCTGAGTCATTTAGATATTTTTATAAGAGGTTGGTATTCTTTCTGGTTCAAACTGGTTTGTACTTTCGAAGATTCCTTCATTAATCGTTATCAGTTGGTTGACACTTCAGTGATGTATTTTGCGAATCAGGTCGTTGTAAGACGGGTCCATGTTTGAGACGTTTGGACGCAATCAATACAGGCTGGCTCTAACAACACAGTTGATTTCAGATGATTATTTTCAAAATGATTTTATGTTCACAAGAATAAATATATTCCATCATAAAATAAGCAATCGACTGAATCGTGCCTAAACATTGCTTACAGCCATTAGTCAATTTGCTTTTCCGATACATCCAGGAGGATCATGAACATTGAAAAATGAATGGGGTATTTCTTTGTTCGAAAATAAAGTCATGATAATATAAAACAATATTTAATTCATAACGCCAGAGAATGCAACACAAAGTGTTGTCAGGTATGCATAAATACAACTTTCTTTGAAGTCTTTAATATCTTACACATTCTACTAACACTGTAATATGATACGAAATGCATTACAGATACTCGAAATATGGGTCTATTTGAAATACAACAATACAAATGTTAATCAGAAAAATAGAGGCTGGAACATTTATATTAATTTTGTTCATTTTGACAATAGCTGCGAGATGGTTAACTCAAGCCACATATACTGAAGATGTTTCTTCACTAACAGCAACCAAATTTGCTTATGAATAAAACAACATATCAGACACTACCTAAGAACTTTACAAAAGATATAAATATATAGCTGGATTCCAAAATCTGACACATCCACTGAGGCTCGAGCGACAAACCTAAGTCTAAACAAAGAAATTATATTTTATTAACTTTTAAATTTTGTGTTTTTCAAACATTTGCCTCACAAAAAACTTACCAAAGGAATACAAATGGGCTATTTTTAAACCGGTTTATATTTCAAATATTTTTATTTATAATAATTTTATTTTATGTATCATGTTAGACAAAGATTGACTAATTCAGATGCGAAATATCCAGGAAATGAAGTTATTGTCCTTATCGATTTTATGAATACAAATGGTGTCGCTGCCCCATTTGTCTGAGATAGTGCAGTAAAATTTCATCTCTTCATCAGGATATATTGTTAAATCTATCGCGAGAATAACGTCAATAATAAATTTAGTCACATACATTTTCATATCCACATTAGCATAAAAGGGCAGGAAAATACAATTTGCAGTCATTCCTCCTCCTTTCCACCAATTTTTCAATGACGACACAACGAAAACAATTACAAACAATAAAGTAAACAAAATATATATTTACATAGTGTTCTGTTCCAATAAAAACAACATTAACACTTTCGTACTAAATTTGCAGGAAAACAAACTTAAACATTGCAGTATCACCTCCATCCTTATTGTATGAATTGTTCTTGTTCTAAATAAAAAGCGCATTGAAGATAAAATTCAGAATCAATTATCTACTTCAAAATTCACATCATTTCCCGAAATAATAGTAACATTATTTAAACTGGATGTAGATTTGCTTAACAACTGAATTTTAAGATATTTCTAGCTTGTGCATGCAAAGTCTTAAACATGAAATCAATGATACGAATATATGATGCATATTGAGACATCATTAATTGATATTTCTTTGGCTCTAGTGGGCATTAACAAGATAGGGTAAATGGCTCATCTTGAGGGAAGAAATAAGCAATTAGAGGTCCTAATTATATATTTTAAATGACAGCATGAATATTTAGGTTTATATATATATATATATAGGTTTTTAAGTTTGTTTGTTTATCTAGAGTGAAGAGGTACAGAACAATTTTCACCAAGCAGGAAATATTTTTGACCTGACATTTGGGGGTGGGGGCAGTGCACGGTTTTTCCACAATTTACCACTATTAAAAACAAAATATTTATTCAAACAATCAGCACATGTATAATGGCTATACAAGGTATGAATAAGAACATGTCAGGCTACCTAAACTATTAACATTGACTTGACCATACATTCATTGATCAAGCTCGAAGCTCTGCCAAGCTTACACCTACTATATGTCTTCCTTTAGGAACAAACGCTGTAAATACATGACTTTCATATTTATAAATTTACCATTGTTAATCTCACTAATTACACACATGTTTTAACCGTCCTCATGGACGAACACCATTATTTTATTCATTTATCCCAGACTTCACAAGGAGAGAAATAAGTTTCTAAACCGTTGTTACCAAAAACCCTCTATTGCAATTGGAAGCAATTGTCGCCAGTAGCTGAAGTCTCCAAAATATTGCCTTTTTTGCTCTAGTAAAGAAAAAAATATGATTATTTGGTCTTATTTGTGTAATTGATAATTGTTCATACTTCATAATGATATACAATATTTTTATATTTTACTACTGTTATGCACTCCAGGAAAGTCAGTTCATTCTGTCCTAAAATGATATGTAAGTAACCATTTGTTTTCGTATTTTCTTTTAATATAAATTATTACTGTTCTATTTGTTAAAATTGGTCTCTAGATGTTAGTGACATTATCTTATAAATTGTAGCAGTTGTAGTATTCTCATCTGCCACCAATTTGTGACATGAGATTAACTTTCACTATGACAGTTTTGTTCTGTTCTGTTACAAATGAACATCAAAAGCATGACATAATGACAAAATTCTCATAAAGAGTAACAACCCTTAGGTAGAATTGTATCACAACCTCAACGCTATAATTAGGTTGCACAATGCAACTTGGAGAACAACTTATCCTTCAATATCTTGCATAACACTCAATTTATCCTGCATTTTCTGTAATATATTTCCTACGATATCGTTAGAAAATAATTTGGAGGCTTTACCAAATACTTGAAAGGAAACAATAAGGAATTCTTAACTTGAAGATACGAAAAACATCATCTTTTAGAGCAAACACGAATAAATATGTTTAATGGGTGATAAATTAAGAAAGTTAAAAACTAGATGGCTTACTTCACTCGGCATTGCTACAGAAAGCTATTCAGTCCACGTTAAACGGAAAGGAAGTTACAATACAATCAGCCTTCTGTATACTAATTGAACAATGTCTATTATATCATTGTATATTTTAGTTCTGTGTTATGATGTTAGATTAAGCATTAAAAACACCTTAGAAGTGATATAAAGAATTAAATATGCTCATATAGAAAAATATTTGTGTCCAGTATCACACATTTGTCTCATTTTAACTATTCAATCTGTTCACCAATAGTACAGAAATATAATTCCTTCGCGAGAAACTAACGTTACCAATGGCTTCCCCACGAATGAGTTTAAAGGAAGTCTTGATATTTCGCAAGAATGCCATTGATACTGATCCATACAGGTTTGTCACTCCGATGACCGAAAGTATAATGATTGCTGTTGAAGGATTATACAACACGCTGTGTTATCAGAGGTATAAACTGAAACAAACATTTGCAGAAGGAATGCAATAATTATTTTACAAACAGCAAAACACAAAATTCTGTAATATACGTCTTACATCTGGCTTGAATTTGTCAATATAAATGTTGTCGTACATTACAGAGATCGTAAATTAGCTACTGTTCAACAAGGCAAACGTCTTCTGATAAAAGCAAAAAAGGCATATATTAAGAAATCAATTTTTAAAAGAAATAATACATCTAAGTTGTGTTAGACTATGTGAAACTATTAAAAAAAACAGTCTGCTCATATGTACTGAATTAACCTGTCGGTCACACTATTGTATATTGTCATTATTGCCTTCAGCAATAGGTTTGACAGGTAGGATCAAAAGAAGGGCCCAGTTCGAAAGTTCATTGCGAATGGAACAATAACACGATTTACCTGTAAAAGCCCGCGCTCTTTATAAACTGTCACAAATTGATTCGGCCAATTTATAACTGTCTGGTTTAACTGTCTGGTTTAAAAGTTCATGGAAGCTAAATGGCCTCACTTGCAACAAATATAAGCATCATACGACTTTAAAGGTCATTCGCTTAAGAGACAAACCTTTAGATCTCTCTCTGCTTTTGGACTAGAAACAAGGGCATCCTTGAATTTTAAACATGGACATGCGTGACTTTAACCAAGGTCGTGCGTGTTTCTTAAAACTCTGAGTATAAAAAAGCAGAAATCCCTTGTATATTTAATTGTAAGTCCAAAAGCAAGATAGATCGTCTGTTTGTATTTTACAAGTAAGAATTTTCTGTTTTGTTACTCACCCTTAAAAGTTAAAGCTTTCTGTGGTAACCAGTCATCGTAATTTCGTATTGAGTTTTCTTTTTAATTTGCTATAATAATGTAACGGTTTATGGTATTACTTTTAAGATTTGATGTTTATTTGTATTTATATGAATTTACTTCTAGCTTCATGCTAAACTTTACTTACGAATAAAAATATTTTTAAGTTAATAAATTCCAATGTTCAATGATCTTTTCCAGGTCGTTATTCTAAATTAAATGAAAGAAAATACATTTCTTTATGGCATCAATCGCAACTATTGAATTTTAGGCTCTCTGAATACAAGTAATATCTAATCACTTGTATGGTATTCAAAAAGGCAGAAAACTTTACAAGCACATGAAGTTGGAGTTCATATGAAAATTATTTAATATGTATTGTAGTATGTATTGTATGTATTTTTCAATATAAACGTTTTTATATGTAGTATCTTTAGAATGTAGTTTATATATATCAATAAAAGAATTGAAAGTCCAAAAGCAAGATGGATCGTCTGTTTGTATTTTACAGCGATCCCACCTCTTCGCAGCCCAGCTTATCCCCACAAAAAGATGTAACTGTATCTACACCATCATATGTGACACCTTATTCTTAAGAATGCTGAACTTTCTTCCTTCTCGTAACTAGGCACGAGAAGAAGGTTATGATGGGAAACGTCTAAACAACAACAACAGACTTTTCTCTTCATAATACATACATCACACAGGCACTTGATTCCGGGGTAAACTAATATGTACACTCACCAGTTAACACAAGGTAACTAACTCTCTCCGGTCACAGTCTGACCACTTGATGATTCCGATCTAATTTCCGTTGCTCTCTGCGCATTCAGTCGCTCATAACGCATACCAATATAACGAAGACACTCCACACCTTCAATCCATTATTTATAAGTAACCATACTGATTCAGAATGGCCAATTTTGCGAAACGTTTATCCATTGCTTCGCGTCTTCCACACACTTGCGCTCATTCAGAGGGGGGGAGTGGCGAAGAGGTCTAAGGTGCTCTCCATTATGGACCACTGCCATCTCACCTCTGTATGCGTGGGTTCAAGTCTAATATTCGGCGAATTAGGATATGTGAGAAAGCTTGCCAGCATCTTCTCGTGGGTCGATGGTTCTTTCCGCTGATTTCTCGGTTTCTTCCTCCACCATGTTTACTGGCCGCCAGGAATAGCCTATCGTGTGCTGGAAAATGGCGTTAAGCCCCATAACAACAATAACAAAAACATCCAGTCTAAGGATCAACTTCTGGTCTACTTCAGAGTGAACCCGGAAAATATGCAATCGGAATATTCACTGTATTTTCCGTCAAGTCATGTAGCTGTTCCGATCGTTATATGTGCGCAAAACGATGAGATTTACCAGGCAAATATTAAACAAAATTTCTTGACATATTAATTACATTGAATTTTTCTTAACGTTTTCTGAATAGCTATATAGGTGATATCTGGTTGTGCGTGAAAAGTGTTTTCAAATTGTATACTTATTTAATTAATAGTTAAGTAATTGCGCTAATTTCAATTGACATGTTATCTACAAAATGTTCCACAATGCGTTGTAATCATTTCTCTTTATGTTCAATACTATCAATCTTTTATAGGTTTATACAGACAAGAAATCAAAAGGATTAACTTGGTTCGTTCTTGTGCAATTATTTGTCACTCATTTGTGTACCCAAACACAAAAGTGAATCTCATATAGGATTTTTATTGACAAGAAAACAAGAGGATCAACTTTGTTAATTTTTTGCAATTATTTGTCACTACTTTGCTTACCCAAACACAAAATTAAATCACATATAGGATTTTACACTATCAAGAGAACAAAGGATTACCTTAGTTAGTTCTTGTGCCCTTGTTTGTCACTATGTTGCTTACCCAAGCACAAAACAGAATCTCATTAATGATTTACACTGTCAAGAAAATTCATTGATTAACTTGGTTAGATCTTGTGTAGTTATTTATTACTAATTTGCATACCCAAATACAAAATTAAATCTCGCATAGGATTTACACTGTTAAGCAAACAAAAGAATTAGCTTGGTTAATTCTTGTGTAATTATATGTCACTATTTTACATATCAATCCACAGACTTTTATTCAGAACGTAAAAATTATGTGACCTTATAGCTAACTGCAATTAACCAAACATGCGAGTTAGGTGAGTGGGTTTGATTCAATTTACTCTTCATAAATGAAAACTATTTTAGTTTAATAAACTTCACTTGTTTAAGCACTGTGTGTTGTGTTTTGAATGCAAAATGAACAAAGCACAATTATGTGCTGTTGAAAACGCTGTAGAGGGCCACAATATAATTTTATTAAGCCAAAGTGAGACAGGCAAATGTTTTGTGGCTACGGAAATACAAAAGAAATTGTCTGCAAGAGGTAAAAAATATAAGTGTAACTAGCACACCAGACATTGCAACACTGAATGTTAAATGATGCACAGTGCATTCTTGGTCTGGGATTAGTGATGGTAGACATAACAGTGATGAATTATGTATAAAACTTCTCACTGATGAACATTTTGATTTATATAAGCAAACTTTTTGAAAGCAGACTGTTTGATGAAATTTATATGCTTTCATTGAGACTTTTGGAACAATTTCGGCATATGTGTAGAATTATGAAACATTCAGATCTATATTTTGGAGTTATACAAATTATTGCAAGTGGGAACATCTTTCAGCTTATTTCTGTACCTGACCCATTGACATGTAATTCAGGTAAATATGGTTTCAAATCCTACATTTGTTGCAATAGTATTTGGGAATAATATTGTCTTTCATGAGGTCAGACAACAAGATGAATTAGATTTCATAAAGGATATCAATGTATCAGAGGGAGAAATCTCCAAGATACCAAAACATTGATATTAAGGATGCCGAGACTTGGAGATGACCCAATAAGACTTTGTGGAACGGAACGTTGATTGTGAAATATATGATCCATGCAAACATAATGGAAAAGGATGGTGGATCAAAGTGTTATAAGTCAATAGACGAGGGTGTCAGTAATTGGTACAATAAGTTGTTAATTCCGAAAGTGTTACAATTGAAAATTGGCTGTCCAGTCATGCTGGTCAATATCTTAAGCTTAGCACTTTTTTGTATCAGTGAAAAGAGAAAACTAATGACAATTGTATACTCCGTTCCCAGGTGACATGTTAAGTGTGAGTTAGGGATGGTATTATCATTTGTTTTCCCCTTTTTAATTACAATGTACTGTCTATAGTTGCCCTAAATCGTTTTTATTATTTTACAAGTTCAATATGTGCATCAGTCATAAATATTCAAGGTAATATACATGTTGTTTTCGGATTGCATTTCTTTTACTCTTCAAACATATGCTGTATGGCAGTCATGTGCTACAGCTGGATTTGTTTTTGCAAAGTACTTGTATATTGAACTCTTATGAATATTACTTTCAAAAGAATACAAACTATTTGTTGTTTAAAAGTGTGATGTACAGTTCAAAATGATGCCAGTTTGGTTAAAGTCCTAGATAATCAAAGGCAGATGCATGAAGTCTCAGTTACACATTGTAGGTATCAATTCCAATAAAATCACATAAACTGCCCAAAGCTTTAGAGCTTCACAAGGCATTGATTTCTCTCAGTCTTGATGACCTTGCTAAAATATAAAGTAATTTAATGAAATGGTTTTATTTTGGATTGGAACTTGTGATATAGCAAAAAACAGATGATAACTCATTCTTCTATTGCACATAACCATTTCAGATTTTTATTAAAGTGCAATAAAGGTATTGGCTACTATTACATTTGGAAAGATTCCCTAAATTAAATTAAGACTCCTTGAAATTCCTCCTATGTTCAACACATTTACTTATTGCACCTAGTAATAATCCCGAAAAGGGAAAGATTGTTCAATAAGTCTGATGAAAATGCATTGCGTTGGTATTCGTTCAGTTTTAATCCACTATTGGATGAAATACATCCAAATCCAATAGTGGCAATATATTGGCTATTTAGGATTTTGGAATGCTGTTACAATGATTGATAGCGTACAAAGACTTTACAATTCTTATTTCCAAAGGTTTTTGGCTGTTGACATATTATTCTTTAGATAGTAGACCTTCCTATTTCAGATATATTGTAAATGAGACAAAATGCCTTAAATATTGTTTTGACCCAAGTTTCTTATCTTCTTCCGTATCTATGCTCGTATAAAAGAAACAAGAAAAGAGTGAAGCCAACAAGCTCTGTAAAATTTAACAAATAATTTATTTCCCTACAGAAACAAAATAGAAAAGAGAAAGGACTTATGGTTCATGAATCAAATCCAAAATTAATCCAAGAATTAAAAAATATACGTCCTATCAATAAAAAGTTTTAAGTTAATCACAGTTCTAATCCCTTTGAAAATCCATGTAGAAAGGCGAAGACGTTTCGATGGTTTGCTTTGTCTTGATGTGCCAACAGTTCTTTGCTGAATCTTAATAAATATTATTCCAGTTTAGAATTCCGAAATATTTTCAATAAATGTCTTTATCCGAGAATTCTATAAATGTGCACTTATCTGTATGCGTTCCAGGGAAATCATTCCTACTTTAAAAAATAGAAACCTTCAGCTCAAACTGGTCACAACAAAATACCTTTGAGCTTCAAAAGTTTAAATCACAATTGGCTATTTTTCTTGACAAAAAAACAGTTATACAGTTAAAAGGCAAAATAGATTCCCGTATGAGGTCATGTGACAGCCTTCTAAAACATCGTTTAAACATTTTCACACGTCTAAAATCATATACTTTATAAATAGTCCTGATTCCACTAAGTGAATCTTACTCTTAGAAAGAATACAAAATGTTTTTTTACGCCAAACTCGATATGATTTCTGAATCAAGGTCAGCAATTAGCTTCAATTTCTCAACTACTGGCTGTTTATCAGGTCAAACAGAACTGAATAGAATTTCTTTAAAAAAATGAGGCTCAGTAGGCAAATTATCAGTTCAATAACATGTAATGGAATAAAATTAAAAAACATAAAACTAACAGACGATTCAGTTACATATACATAACAGTATCTTGCACCTGTTTTATTCATTGTAGATTAAGCCTTTATTTCATTTGAAATCCTGCTTCATAGTATAGAATGTTCGTTGTCTTGATTGTCTTATCTCACACCCATAAATGAAGAATAATACCACGTTGTCTTATCATGATAGAATAATAATATAACAATTTATAGGGCAGATTGAGTTTTCACCATTCCAACTCAAGTTTTCAGCATTTTGTTCTTCAATGTTTCAATATATGATTCAACATTATCTGCAATGAATATAGTTTTCTAGATGATAGGTAAATTTGTGTTTCAATTATCGCATCATATATTTAGATTTTTTATTTCATCAGTAGCATCTAGATCAGTGATGCTACTGTTACCTAGTTGGAAATAAACCTTGCAATGAACAAATCAAATATGTCATTTGTTTGTTCACAATTCAGCCTTAATCAACTCACTGATTTATTTTAACACCAAACTTCGTAACGAAAGCATAATTGATACTGATTGAATCCACCTTAGCTATAACTCATCAGAGGAAAGTCATTTGTTGTGTGTCTTATTCTGTCAGTTTGCTCAAACCATATATATAACAATGGTTGTCAATATTAACCTCAAAATGAGTGTTTTGTATATTAAATCTCAATGTTCAAGTTTCTATTTTAATTTGTAAATAAACAAAAGGCTGGCTTCACAAAAATATAGCCTATGGCGTCATTTTTGTCTTTATTCCTTTTACATTATTTGAGAATGCTAATTAATTTTGCTGACCTTACCACCATTATAAACTCATTCCTGTATCCACACTGAATAAGGCAAGGTTGCATGGTGCATACATTTCTTTATAGTATCTTCTCATACACACAAACTTTGTTTTAGTTTATGAGTAACGCAAATACTCTTAAGTGATGTTTTATAAATATTGGCAATTGTACATGAACAGAAGATGGACGTAGGACATTACCCTTCAAAAGTAACAATCCAAAAATACATGGTAAATGACCAAAATTAAATGAAATTGAGAAAACAATACTACATAATTGGTACAAAAACAAATAGATGTACCTCTCCCATTTCTGGAGTAGGTAGTCAGAATGACACCCACTGTATCTGTCACAAGCTAGACATATTTCTAATTCCTACCGCACTATCTCAAGAAACTAACAAAAACACACACACACACACACACACACACACACATATATATATATATATATATATATATATATATATATATATATATATATATATATCATTCAATTTCTCTTATTTGAATGTGACATATTTAACTGATAAGATAGTAGCAAGTATGACAAATGACTACATATCGCGAACATGATATTTAAAATAGTGACTTCTCGGGATTACAATATCTTTGTATTAACTGTTCCTATGCTAATTAATAAATTTTTAACATATCTCTCCTTTATCAGGCTTGCATTAGCAATAATTTTATAAAAATGAAAATATTCTATCTTTTATGTAGTTCATGCCTAATGTAGCTGAAAAGGTATGTTTACATGTTTCCCAGGTATCACATGCATGATTGGCTTTTAAACTGAAAAGAAGCTGCAATGTATTCCCCTGGAATCAAGTTAGTGAACTGTTCCTTTTTCAAGTAATATGCCATTTTGTTATTTGCATTACCTCTAAAACAGCATTTTGGTTGGTCAGAATTTCCTTTTAATTTTTTTCATGATGGATTCAAATTTTCCCAGTGCATTTTTTGTTGCTATATTTTTAATAAATTTAAAGCATTCCATTGAATCTCTGACTTGATGGTATTTCATGCCTGTATCTATATTATTTGAAGAAAACTGTATTGTCTTCCTAGAGTAAATCATTTGTCTGTTCATTCAATGATCCAAGTAAATAAATTATAGTAATGAGTAAACATTCATTTTTAGAGAGTTTAGTTGACCTGGCCGCTGCATAAGGTTCAGAATGCATTTCACCATAATTTGAATTACGTGAAACTGTTGCTTTTCCTAGCACTATGGAATTTATTCTTGTATGATAGGAATTATATATTGGGTTAGTAGTAGCACCACAATACAATGACCTCTGTTGGCAGGATACATTTTCAACAATGTCGCTTTGGGTTCTGGAAGGAACAATGCTTTGACCTATTTTTGACACACACAACTTTGTTAATGCCATGAATCCATGACACATTAAATTAAGGACTTGCGCTTGTCATATGATAAAGTAGTTCTTCTCAATCTATATCTGTTATATATTTTTTACAGGTCGATTGTCACAGAAAAGGGAAACTAAAAAACTTGTAAACTGCAAAGGATTAAGTGCTGATGTCAGTTCTTTCTGTTCTGGCTCACGCAACTTTCTTGGTATATAGTCATCAAATTCAACATGTCCGATTTTACAGCTTCAAAAGAAAGTTTGTTTCTCATCTTATGAACATCATATAGAAACACATGCCCATCAGAAAGCTTCTGATGAACTGGGAAAAGGTTTGTGATGTGGTCGCTCTTATAGGCATCTATCCACATCTTCCAGATGACGAGGCCATCTACAGTGAGAAGTCTCTTATAAAAGTCATCAAAACCACTTCTTAGAATGTTGTTTCTAATATTATTGAGTATATAGCACGAGTCCATCCTGAATACAATTTCTCTCATTGGTTTTTTGCAGTGTTTGACAACCATCTTTGTCTCCATAGACTTTTAATGCCGAAAGTGCAGTTTTTAAAATGCACGGTTTTTGCTTGACCCATCATGACTCAGTATATTCCCTTAAAATTATATTCATAAAGGGCATCAACACATTTCCAGGTTGTAATAAAAGACCACTTAGTAATGACGGTGTATTTGGATAATTGAACAAGGGCTATCTGAAACATATTATACCATGAAATATTAATTGCAACACATGATTGGCTATTTTGCTGTCTACTATAAATGTAAATGGTTGTTCTTTATTCTTGTCATGGTATCCATGGCAAACAGAAATAACTTTGAGACAAGAAAACAAAGCATTTATTGAGATCACCTTGAATTCCCATCTTTAAACTGATGCAGAAACAAGAAAGGTCAATGAATATTCCAGCTACATATAACTGTACAATGCCATCCTTGTTGATACTAATTTCCGTCATCATTGGATTACCGTTAAAGGTCTCCATTCATATACAACCAAGCTTGCAAACACATTCTTCTGATGGTTTCATGGTATGCATTGCTTCAAATAGATTATGCTGTCTTTTACACTAGAATCTATAGTTATACAATGTATGCTCTTGATCGGTATGCAGTTTACTCTCATACAAGACGTCTTCACATTTGGAAATATTTTCATTATTATGTACGTAAATATTGTTGGATTAAACACATCATTAGAAGCTGAAATATCCTCTATCAACCTAGAAATAATGTCGATACGAGAAACTTTACCACTTTTAAATCAGGAAATATATTACCTTATGTGTGGCGCTAAATAGCCTAATAGTGCTGGTGCGCCGTAAAATAAAATCAATCAATCAATCAATCAATCTAATCCTGTGAATCATGAGATACTGAGACATATTTAAATATAATGGAAAAATCCTTTCTAAAGTACGATCTGTTACTCGTCAGGAGGAGAGAATGTCATAAGTTAAAAAATGCAAGAATGTAAAATATGTGTTGTTGTTGTTGTTGTTGGGTTTAACGTCATTTTTCAGCACAAGATAGGCTATTCAAGGCGGCCAGTATTAATGGTGGAGGAAGAAACCGGGAAATCACCGGAAAGAACCACCGACCCACGAGAAGCTACTGGCAAGCTTTCTCACATATCTACATTAGCCGAATCCTAGACTCGAACACACGCAGACAGAGGTGAGATGGCAGTGATCCGTAACGGACAGCGCTTTAGACCACTCGGCCACTCGGGGCCCCTAAAATATGTGTATTTATGGGAATATACTATGATATATATATATATATATATATATATATATATATATATATATATATATATATATATATATATATATATATATATATATATATATATATATATAACGGTTTTCAGTTTTCAGATTAAAAATGATATATTTTACTCAAGACTATCATTTTAGGTTTTTTTTTAGTGGAGTGATGATGTAATAATTTTACATGACTTCATAAACTCACATCCTCTCTGTGTGTGTGTATGTGTATGTGTGTGTGTGAGATAATATATAATTTACTTTGTCTTTGTCTACAATAAGATTTAATGAAGTAATTAGTCATTGCAAATATATACAAGTTATTATGGCATGAAAATGTAATGACACACAGTATCCCTAGAAATATGCATACCAATGATCATTTACTTACGCCTGTATATTTTGCCATATCAAGGAAATAATATATTCGAGACTTATACAAGCCTTAACATGTACACTTGTACAATATTTAAATTTAGGTGATTTTGCTTGATAATATTTTAAAGTCATCTACACATGCATATTATCAAGTATGTAATTTCATTTCCATCATGATATTTATACATTGTAAAGAAAAGACCCACTCCAAAATTAAGCAACTGAATTAAATGGGTTTTGTACAATTCCTGTAATAATTGTATTCCAATCATCTACGTTTTACCTGGGTAAAGTGTATGATTTTCTGGCTGCAAATTTAATATTGTTGGGGGGGTGCACTAAACACACCAGGAATGTCCATATGAGCATGATATACTGATGCATGGAAGGTTACATAATAAGTTCACTTCAAATTTTCGGGGCTTTGTGTCTGGAAATATTTCTAGAGCCTTTACTTTTCTGAAACCCTCATTTGTCTGATTATTTTCTCCCCCAAAAATAAAATGTTGTCTATTATTTTAATTATTTATAATTCAAGGCAAGAAATATTTCTTGGATCTGTTTGACAATTTTTAATTTGGATCCAAAGAGGCTATACCCACACTGTTTTGTTAACGTTAATACCATTCGTATGCAAAAATTAAATTCAGGTTGTGAATTTTGTATATGGCATGGACAAATGAGTAAGAAAACTCGCAAACTTTATCTTACCTGATACCAACAAACTTTATACAAAACATTGTCTAACCAACAATTGTGTTTAAGCAAAGAAATGCTAGTAAAGCTTTTGTTTTATAATTAGTGTTAGGAATCATGATATCTTAATTATATGCATTAAATCATTTAATTCACACTAAATTATTTTCTACTTTCTTATTCTTGAATCAATGCCTTCTCGTCTGAGCTATTGTGGCATCATTTTTGATCACCATCAACGACGAGAAATATGACAAAATATTTTTCTTCAACCGTACAGAGGTTCTCTTTACTGTTTGTTATTATTTTGCAATCAACAAGGTAGACTGACCATTAGATTGATATGTGTGTTTTGAATTATTCACTTGCAAATAATAGGATCTTTAATTTGACGCTTGCTAATGATCCAGTATCAGTGGTCTCTTTATGGTTAATCACGTGAATACGCATGATTAAATGTCCTGTCAATAAACCAGCTCTTAAATTAACCCCTGTTATTTGATATTGATCATCTAAAACCTAATTCAGACAATGTAAGTGTTCCCGAAAGCTCGCAGTATCGATGTACACACTATAAATGTAAATCACAAATAGATCTCAAATCCATATGACCATATAAGTCTTGAAATATTAAGTTGCACAAAATGTTACGCTCTGACGTCTGCCCGACACGAATCCGCTGTCGCGTCATTACGCTGGATATACCAACCCAAACAATGTTCAATGTATTGCCTCAGACAAGAAATGGGATAACTTGGGAACTTTCTGATAATTATATTCATTATATCGAGTTATGTCTTTAATATGCACTACCATTATGGGTGTACTAAGTATGCTCTATGACATAACAAAAACACAGAGTGCATCAGAGTGTGTACACCAGAAGAGAAGTACACAGGGTGCTCCAGAGTGTGTACACCAGAAGAGAGGTACACAGGATAGATACACCAGAGTGTGTACACCAGAAGAGAGGCAAATGCGTTCCTAAAATGCTACATAAGGATGCATAATACTATGAAATGATATTCTATATTGAGAAATAATATTGTCACGCGACTTACAGATTTTTCAATCCATCGCTATTGAAAATTTAACACAAGTGTCGCCTTGACGCAAGCACCAACCACGAATCCCCCTGGACTTACCGAACCTAACCATTAATGGATGGAACCTGACTGTGCAAATGAACATTTGTGCGTAAAATTAACACTTGCATTACGACCCTGTAATTATTTCTCATCTTAATACAGCACTACCGGATTCTTCTGTCATAAATCAAATCATATACAAGTGAATACAGCTAGTTATGATTATAGATCAGACACATTGGAGAGTGCTCTTTCCGTAATAATATAAAGTGAAATAATATATAAGATTTGTATTCGAGGGATAATTTTGAACGGTTTGGCTGTATCGGTGAGTATTGATTTGCGTTCTTGCATGCATTCATGGAGCCGTAGTTTATGACGAACATCACACTTTTATGATCTTTAATTTGCATTATATCCATTAGGAGCACATTTTTGAATGGTAATTTGCAAACAAGATGTTTTGTGTACTGTGGCTTGAACTCATGACCTTAACGGTAGACAAAATATGAACTGTTCAAAATAATGCATGCCTTTAGACCTGAGAGATCGCATACAGCTTTATTTAAATATTATTTCAAAAAATATTTAGCTTTTGCGTATACTGTGTCGAGCGAACGCAAGTGCTTTTGCAGAATAAATTTGTCTGATATTCAGTTTTATTAAACATTTATTTTAGAGATGCCATCTTATCACAATATACAATTTTTTGTCTTTCTTCAATATCGGCGTAAATTGCAGCTATTAACTTTTAACTTTCCAGAAATTGCCTTTTATCTTGTTCTGAGTTGTTAGCTATTTTTATGAAACTGTTATATACGCAGTAGCCTTTCTAAGACTTTCTCCTCTTAAGCATTGCATATACACAGTAGCCTGTGTATGACTTGATCTTAAGACATGCTTATACGCAGTAGCATTTTCATGACTTCGTCTTTATAAGACCTCCTTTTCTTAAGCCATTCACATATGCAGTAGCCTTTTTTAAGACCTCCTCTTCTTAAACCATGCACATACGCAGTATCCTTTCTTTAAGTTCCTTTTATTATACAATATATATACGCATTTAGTCTTTTTATGACTTTCTCTTCTCATGCCATGCATATACGCAGTAGCCTTTCTTAAACATCTTCTCATGCCATGCATATACGCAGTAGCCTTTCTATGACTTCCTTTTTTTAATCCATCCTCATACTTATTACCCTTTTCAAGACTTCATATTCTTTAATCATGCATATATGCAAAAAAAAAAATAACCGTCACAGTCTTGGCGTATTTATTTTGGTTGGTTTGGTTTTGCAAGATTTTATGTTTAACGACCCACCGATACAATTTGAGCTTTCTAGTGCCGAGGCTATTAGAGTATAGTGCATTGCCGAAGGACACGCCATGCAAACCGGCCCTGGCTGATCCAATATTAGGATTCGAACCCTGGTTAATCCAATCGTAGAATTCGAACCTTTCGTTGAAGAGCAAGGCACTCTAAAAACCAAGACTTCACGGCTTATGGTTTTATTAAGTGCGTCTTAATTAGTGTTAGGAATCAGAATATCTGATCTATATGCGTTATGCATTATTTCAAACTAAGTAAGTTTTTACTATCTTGTCCTTGAATCGATGCCATCCAGTTCAAATTACTGTGGGATCATTTGTGATCACCATCAATGATAGCAGTAGTTGTAAATAAAGGCTGTTCTGGCTCAAAGACTTTTACCAACCCTCCAAACAAATATAAATCACCTTCTCGGAGGCCCGCTAGTGCCCATCCCAAAACGACCTTTGCATAAACTCAAAGTGCTGTTTCTGTCTCTGAGACCTTGTCCAACCCTCCAAACAAATCTCGGAGACCCACCAGTCCCCATCCCAAAACGTTTTATTATTTTAGCAAGTCTGGTTCAAATATAAATTACCTCTATCGGAGACCCACCAGCCACTATACCAAAGCGACGTACGGTTTCTAGCTTAGGTATAAACGTATTAGACCAATAGCTATTTTCACACAAACTTTCATACTTGTTTCATAATCTTTTTCATACTTTCATTGGTAGGATATCCGTCAACATACTGTCAATAGTACGAAACTCGCATACTGAATCATCCATATCATTTTATACCCCGTAAGTAAGATTTTATTTGATCAAGTAAATTTTTATAAGGGTGAAACTAGCCATTTTGCAGCATTTGTTTTCAGTCCCGAGTCGAGCTTCAATTTTTGCAAGCTGTTGCAAGAGAAACACCAACGCCCGAAATGATTAACAAAAACAGATTTAATGATGTTCCACTTGAAATTATACAAAAGCCGGTCATCAACAATGGCAAACATGATATTATTCGGAGTATATTGTCATAGTATTTGTAACATTGTTTCACGCAACAAAGTTTTTAAAATTGCAATAGCGCGTCCACATCTTGTTTTTGGAATTTCTTCTGAAATGTGATTGAAATCAAATATACTATTTTCATTATATAATATTTGTTTGATTAATCAAGTACTTCTGGTGTTTCAGCTACAAATTGCATGCACCAAAAGTAAGGCGCTACGGTAATTTTTTTAAATCACCAGGTCGTCTGATAAAATCGTTAACTGACTTCCTGGAATCTTGTATCCTACCTTGATTGGCAAAAGTAACAATATTATCAACAACCGCATTAGGATTTCGTACAAGTACATCTGACAGTTGTACATTGCTTTCTATAATACTCCTTGTCGGTCCTAGAAAACAGCAACTTCGTTTTGATCTACGCTTGTGATATTTAATGAATTATCGATTTCATTTCTGAGATGATCAAGAGTTGCATATTTAAATAAGTTACCTTTATTGTCCAACATAAAATTGTCAACATTAGTCGGTTTAATATTTCATAAAATTATATAACATTAATTGGTGAAGATATTAAATATTGATACCTAACAATTAATTAATCAGATTTCATTTTTCATTATCGCATAAAAAAGATGTAATTCGGTCAATCTTGCGCAAGGTTTTAACAACAACAATAGATTTATCAGGCAAAATACTGGGTTTTTTATATTATTTCCTGTACCGGACAATGTTGATGCGAGAAATATTGCACACAATCAATGCGGTGATGTAACGAAAGATAACGTTATTGAATTATGTCATAAGAAACCAGACAAACACAATGCCATTTTATTTGACAAGCTAGTACGTGATCCAGCTTCGTTGTTTCATTGTTTCGTTTACACGTTGTTATATGCGAATTTTTCTAAAGAGCAGCAGGGAGGGCGAACCCTACAAATTTTTGCGATAAAATCGATTAAAGCCTCAGAATGCCCAATGGAGCCTTCCTACGAAATCTCATATTTCAACCAAAAACAAAATAAAGGCCCCATTTGTAAAATAGAGCCTTAGCGATTTTGTCGTAAATATGTTGTCATAACCACCCTCAAATTACTGCCAATAATTGCTATCATCTACGTCGCAAATATGTTGTCATAGCCCTCCCTGTTGCTGGAAGGATTTCAGGGTTAATACGAATGATTTAACCGAATATCTGTTAGCTTTTCGCAAACAGACTAATCGATAATACTTCACCACGTAGATCAATTAAATTTTTTGACTGATCGGTGAGTGTAAAATTAATTCTAGTTAGCGAATCATTTTGACATTTCATATAGACTGGATTAGTCGGATTTTCAACAATTAAAAATCCTGCAGGAGCTGTTGGCGCAAATGAATAAAGAATGTAACCTTGTCGGGCTTGATTTGATTGCTCGAGATTAATTTGAGAGCTTCCTTCGATAACATCACACGTTAAATCAAGCGCGATCACCGATGAAATGTCCACATTGTTCGGTGCGATATGTCTACCGTCGCCGTTTTGAGAATTATTGTGAGTCAATATAATTGGTTTGGGTTGTTTATTTTTCCATTCATCATGGATTATTCTGACTCCCTCGTCGATGGCCGCTTTGAGATCTCTCCTCAATTCTGGTATGTTATATCCTGGTAGTTTAAACTTTGGAATATCTTCAACGGGGATTTTATATTTCTCTGCAAAAAAATTTACTTAATTCAGGATCACCTGCTATTTCTTGAATGGTTCGAGAATGATATTTTTCTGCGTCATCGATAATTTTATTACATGTAACTACCACGCTGATGAATTCGTCTTTAGTGAGAGAACCAGATCTTAGAGATACTAACAATAACGAAAGATCATTATTTATCGCTGTGAATCTATCAGTAATACGACGTTCATCTAACTCCTCATTAAACTTTTCATTCAACTCTTCCTTCAATTTCTCCTTCACCTTTTCATCCCTCTCTTTCACCCATTTCTCTATCTTCGCCTTCATGACCCTTAAAGCGCTAGCCGCGACCCTCTCACGAATGGCCTTGTCAAGGAGATTAGAAGATATACTCCTGCGATCTCTATTACCTACTACTGGATTCTCGGATGCTATCTTATCAGTGATATAATCAGACTTTACCGGCTCGGGTATGGAAGTGCTAGCATTTCTACCAGGTGGATCTTCGGGCCATCCTAATACTGTTCTTATTGAACTGTTATAAATATCTACAACATACCCAGGAGAGCTTATTTCAATTGCAGATGATAGTGTTGGTTCATGAACTGTTATCGCGATTTTTGATTCCCTTCTAGTAATAGATTTTATTCTACGTTGTAATTCATTATTAATTTGCTCAATTTGATAGGACCCAGTTGGTATTGAAACAACGTTCCAATCTGGAGTGTCATCTTTTTTATTCCTATACGCAAACACCAGAGAATTATTAGGTCTCTGACCACCAAATGTAACCGATCTGATATTAGGCCAACTATGATACACTCGTAATTTTGCCAACGCAATTTCCTTTACTGAAACAGGGGAAGGGAAATTCACACTGAATTCAGGGGTTGTTGACAATATTGATATCATGCTTGTTTTTCCGCGGAGTGGTATTTTCTGCTATCCGCTGAAGTAGTTGAATCTCTTGCGACATTATTATTATTATTTACAATGTCTAATTTTGCAATAGATGAAAAAACTCTAGCGTTTTTAATCGCAGTATCATAAACACGTACCATCGCGGAGAACTCGTCTTCGGTAATTATCGTATCATCAATCGATGATGACATCAACGAGGACAATTGTGAGTAACCGTTAGATACTGTTTGATGTTTTACTGTATAGTCGTTAAGTTTTTCTTGAGAACACGATGATATTTTTTTTAGTAATAGCATTTGCAATCCCAGCAAATGTTGTCACCGCGGAAATAGCAATTGGGACAGCAATCGGAGCTACCATTGTTACTGAAGATAGTATAATACCAGCACCGGCCATTATACCAGATACCAAGTATACTGTAACATCAATCGCGGTAATTCTCCTGCGATATTTTTTAATTTTTATTTCATACTCATCAATGAGTGTTTTGAGTTTCGTTAAAAACTCTTTGACGGTATCATAGCGATATTGCGATGACGGAGTCATATTATTTTAAAACCTCAAGTGGTTTCTAATTATTAAAAATTCTAATTCAGATCAGCTACAAACTCCATGTACCATACAAATGATGTCTTATTTAAATTAGGATCAGTGCTTGTTATTGCAAACCGTTCGTATTCACCCACTTCAATAGTCGTTGAAATCACGTTGTTGTATCCATATGAAGTCGATGATGATATATTAAACCGATTCAGTGACACTATTGTTAATCGATAAATACCCTTGTTTGACACAGTGAGAGTTATTGTATTCTTTGTAGGTTCCCAATCTAATGATCCAGAGAGAACTGTGTATACCATATTTATGATATTCTTCTCATGAGGAATCTTTATTTTTTCAAGTAGCGGAAGATTGTTTTTGAACGTTGTAATATCCGTGTTGATTGCTTCCAATTGCCGATTAATCGCTGGTATTTCTTCGATGGATTTTTTTAATATCTGGAAGTTTGATATCTAGTTTATCAAGTGGACCTCCCAAAAATTTATCAACAGTGTTTTTACGAAATGTTGAAAACTGTTTTACGTGTTCTTCATATCTTGATTGAAGTGTTGCAATTTCCAACATAGATGCTTTTATCTCTGCAATATTCGGTGTGTTTACTGGTGGATTTCCAAGGAATTCTATCAGCTGTTTGTCGATTTTGTCTACGATTGACTGTTGTAATTCATAGAATTTATTGAATGCAGCTTTATGATTGTTATATTCATCACTGAGTGATTTTAACTCGTTTGCTGTGCTATCTACTGTTATTAGTTTATCCGTGGTCGTCGAAACAAATACCCTCGGCTTGAGTTTTCCATCGTTTGAATATAACGCTAGTGTATTTTCAACGACGTCACGTCTTCGTATTAAGATATCATCCAATGACACATTACTAGATTTCAATTTGCCCTGGCGAACTTGAAATACAACTATTTCCCCAGGATCTACACTTGATAAGTTTAATGTCTTGGCGATTTCATCTTCGATTATTTTTTTTTTACATCTTCGACAGCGAATTTACTATCGGTTTCTGTTTTTTTTACTCTGATAGAGGTCGTCCCCAAATATCAATCATTATACGAAAACGTTAACGTTTTTCTAAATCATTTCAGATTTTTAATTGTAAATAATTTCTAATTATGAAATCATTGACGATGGTGAAAACGCTATATTTAATTGGCTAAAATGAGTAACCCCAATGATAAAATTGACTGCTCAACAAGAATTTGATCACGAGCAAGCGGATTTTTGTCATATTTGTGAACGAGTGTTTGACACACATGAGCCGTTTGCGCCTGGTAATGAAAACGTACGAGACCATTGCCATGAACAGGACAGTATCGTGGAGCGGCTTATAAGTGTAATTTAAAATTTCACGCTCCAAATTTATTCCTTTTATTCTTCACAACTTTCTAGGATGTGATAGCCATATTATTGTAGTAGTTTTTGGTGATCCTGACATAAATCCTCGTTTAAAACTTGATAACGTAATCAAATGCATACCACATAATTTTGAAATGTATGTCAGTTACTTTAGGTAAGCTGCATTTAATTTGCAGTTTATGGCAGCATCATTAGATGAACTTGTAAAATGTTGATAACCTACGACA
Source organism: Potamilus streckersoni (assembly GCA_016746295.1). Taxonomy (NCBI): domain Eukaryota; kingdom Metazoa; phylum Mollusca; class Bivalvia; order Unionida; family Unionidae; genus Potamilus; species Potamilus streckersoni. The sequence continues at coordinate 3,278,406 of JAEAOA010001813.1, forward strand.
CTTTATTGGAGATAAATATAATATACTGACTAAAGCGGAGTATTTCCGTACGAATATCTTGACGATTGGAGTCCATTTGATGAAACGTATTTACCTGACAAGGATAAAGTTTACTCGCAACTTAGAAATGAAAATATCACAGATGACGAGTACAAATATCAACAAGATATTGGGGAAACATTTAACTGCAGAACATTTGGCATTTATTACGATTTGTATCTGAAAACTGATGTTTTTTGCTGGCGTACGTATTTGAAAGCTTCGAGAAGTGAGTTATAGCAATTATAGACCAGATCCTTGTTGGTATTATTCTTCTCCCAGGCTGTCATGGGACGTTCTGTTAAAGTTTAGTAAAATAAGGTTAGAACTACTGACTGACGTCGATATGTTTAATTTTATCGAGAAAGGGATCCGAGTCGGTATTCGATGGTTTGTATTTCGTTGAGTTTGAACTCGATTATCCAACTTGTTTACACAATTTACACAACGATTATTCTTTCTGTGCGGAAGCGATGGTAATAGGGTAATAGATTATAGTATGTCATCACAGGCACAACAAGCGTTAGCATCAACACGACACAATTCTCTGGTAAAAAAAAAAAACTAGTACCAAATGTACTCTATAAGAAAAATTATGTTACATTATAAAGTTTTAAAACAAGCAGTAGATGCTGGTCTCGTGTTGGGAAAAGTTCATCGTGTACTAAGAGTAAATCAGTCGCCGTGGATGAGAGTTTTTGTTAACTCAAACACTTCGAGAAGAGCAGTGGCGAAAAACGAATTTGAGAAATCTTCTTTATGCTTTTGAACAATGCCACGTTTGGTAAGATGATAGAAAATATTGTAAAACTGGTAAATGTCGAGCTAGTTATTGATTTCAATCGCAGAAACAAACTTGTGTCAGATTATCATTTTGTTATCATGAAAATTTTTAATGAGAATGTTGCCTTGATACAGCGACGAAAAACAAGTCAAAAACTAAACAAGCCGATTTACGAAATATGTTTGATCTTTTCGATTACCGTCGTGGCATAAATTTCAAGACGACACAAATATTAATGTTATTGGTAAGTTCAGAGATGAAATGAACTCCAGCATCATCGAATACTTTATTTGATTGCGCAATAAAATATACGAGGTATTGTTAGACAAGAATAAAAAACGAAAAAGGCAGGTCTGCCTCGCGACTGTATTAAAAAGGTTATAAAATTTGATAATTACAAGTACGCGCTTTATGGCGGTGTTAATTTTATAATAGCAATGGCTATTCGATCGAATCATCATAAACTTGAAACAGATGTTATTATCAAACATGGATTGAGCAAGTTTGATAATAAACATTATTGTGAAAATGGTGTAGATACATTTGCACATGAGTACAGTCGCTAAACAGATCTACTTGATATCATATTAGGCGTCTAGGGTATAAAATTGTGTGAGAAAAATAGAAATGTTTGAATATTTTACAGCAACCAATAGCTACAATAGCACATCGAATATCTATTGATAGACGGCAAACAGTTGACAGTTGAAATTGATAATGAAATGTCCGGTATATGTTTTGATGCAGCTTGTGACAAGTTAAATCTGTCGCTCATCAATTCTGATGATAGCGGGTATTTTGATGACCTTGAACAGTTGAGTCAGAAGGTCAGCGGAATTTAAAAACTTTCATTATCTGATAAGTCGACAGTAATATACGAAACTTACCATCATTCTTGATCTGAAAAAAGTATATTTTGTCAACAAAAAATATCATCTTAACATGTTACAGATAAAGGAATTGTTCGAATGTCGTCGCCGTGTGAACGGTAAAGTTTAGTCTCTAACATCGCGACGATGAAATATTTCTAATATCAACAGATGAAACATTGATCATTGGTGAAGAGGTATAACATTTTCACTTACATGGTTTTGCTCGGTAGAACCTTCTGCCTCTTTCACCTAAAAATCTCCGGGAGTATAATTTATATTTTACCCAGTACCAGCCTTGCTAAAATTGATGATTCGTTTTGTAATGGGGACTGGAGGGTCTCCGATATTTGTTTGGAGGGTTGGAAAAGGTCTTTGAGCCATTATCAACACTTTGAATCGGGGTCGGGGGTCGGAGGTCGGAGGTCTCCGAGATTTGTGTTGAGTGTTGGAAACAGTCTTTTAGCCAAAATCAACACTTTGATGTTAGGTAAAGGTCTTTTTTCGTTGACTGGAGGGCCTCTGAGAGGGTAATTAATATTTGTTTGGAGGGTTGGCCATGGTCTTGGATGAAGAACAAGCCTTTTTCCTACTACTCTAGCTGTAAATGCAACTGTCAAACGACTTTTTCGGTTATAATTCGGTTCCATATATAATCTTGCAAACACTTTAATTAACAACCTTGCACACGTATAAATATAAATATACAATCAAAATTTAGTCATCTTGAGTCTGTATATCGGGTAGTCGAATAAATCCTATGACTTTCATATGTATTTTATGACGAGGAATGTGACAAAATATATTTCTTTAAATGTGTAAAGGTTCTCTTTATTGTTTGATATTCTGTTACCAGTGTATGTCTATCGGCCAGTCAAATAAATCCTTTGATTTTCAGATGAACTGTGTGACGAGAAAGATGACAAAATATATTTCTTTAACTCTACAAAGGTTATCATTATTGTTATTATTTTGCAATCAACCAAGTAGATTGATATGTGTTTTGCATTGTTCATTTACAAGTAATAAGATCTATAACTTGACGCTTACTAATGATCCAGTATCCGTCGTCTCTTTATGCCCGGTTTTAAATTAACCTCTTTTATGCGATATTGATCGTCTAAACCGTAACTTTGACTGAGTAAATAGTCCCCAAACCCTATGCTTTTCCAGTGATATTAAAGTGAAAGTATTTATCGGCAACAAAATGGTATTATAAATTGCTGTTTTAATATACACGCTATCAATATAAGCAGTAGTTATTTTGTGGTGAGCATTCAATTTATTCTATTATTTACAATGAAATATTGAATGATATCATCGGAAGGACAATTAGTTCGCCACATATAATTTTATCCCCACAGGTGCAATATCTTGTCAAATTTAAGAAATACATCTGTCCTTGTATTCAAACTTGTAATCTTCATATTTAAGCAACAAAAAGTAAGCGTCAAGTATAAATTCTACAAATAGTTCTCCATCAGAATGGTGAAAATTCTCACTGATTAACATGACTATTTTTTCGATATTCAATGTTAATCTATATTTGGATAGCACAATGTTTCCTAAGACCATGCATCGTACGTTTGATGTGAAAATAGAATAAATAAAACCCCAAATCTTTATAAACTGAGAATTCTTGAAATATTTAGTTTTAAAAAAAATGTTACTCTCTGACGTCTGCCTGATATGTACCCTCTGTCGTGTTATTACTGTAGGATATCTCGACCCAAACAATGTTCAATGAATTATCTCAGGCAACAAATATGATAACGAAAATAAAATTATTCTTATTTCCATATGAAAAGTAATTAATTTGACAAAAATACACAATTATACAATAATTATTTTGTAACGGATGAGTTTTAAAATATTAAAACCCTCCTTAATTAATTCGGCGTCGTTAGCTAGGGAATAATCTCCCTCGATGTAATATCCCAGTGTGGACGGAGAGATGGAACGTTACAGGTAGCTGAACTGTTCGACAAAAAAAAAAAAACAATCACAAGCCCTTTTCAATAGATAAAAATATTTACTTTTAATCAAAAGAAAACCTCCTTTATTCACATTTACTAAATAAAATGTACTCAATGCATAACCGAAGTTCACTTTCCAAACAATTAATGCATAACTAAAATTCACTCTCCTATCCAACTTATTTACTGTGACAGAATCTAGTTGCAGTCCAATTTCACATCATATTACGAGTGTTGAGTTCTGAGTACAATTCCCACGCTTAAAGAGCATCAACTGATGTCTCCTGACGACTTGTTTTCTCGTCTAATGCGTGTGCGTTGGTCCCCTTTTGTCCCTTGACTATTCCGACCTCTTGTTGGTGTGGGTTTCCCTGGACTCATAGGGGTCTTTGACTTATTGACTTCACCTTTCCCTAACACTAGGAGCATAAATCTACTCCCTTAAATATATAGTATGCCTCACGCTAGACCAATTCAACTGCTCATCTGTCTATATATAACTATATTGGTACTAAGACAATTCAATCGCTCTGCATAAATTATCGCATAATGTGATCTTAACAAATAGCTGTCAATACATATTTTGTGTTTCGGTAAAGTATTAGTACTAATGACCTTAGCTCAAAGGTAGTGTCACACCGCGGACAATTCATCATAAATTCCCAAGTACTTTCTACAGACAAATGTGGCCGTATATACCATCATACATTACAACAGTCTTATTTACAATTAGCTAGTCCATGCAGTTCAATAAAATAATGCTTAATTCCATATGGCATGATATCCAGTAAATCTAGTTATATTAAAGTAACTACTTGATCATTTAAATATTACGAAATCATATATAAATATACATTTGTCATTGACTCTCAATAGCGAATATTATCCTACCAAATTCACATATCCTAAGACACAAGACACATTTGTATATTAGGTTTAATTCATCCCAATGCAATTCTATCCATTGAATATTTAAATACATGCAATCCGTCAATTCTCTTGATAAAATAATAACTGTGAAATCAAAGAATTAAATGACATAAAACTAACATATCAATCAAGTCCTACGACATTAATGCACAATACATGCATGAATCATAAGCATATCAACACATTTGCAAAAACACCGAACAAATAAAATAGAATATTAATTTGTAAACTAAAATTGCGTACCTTAATGCCGTTTCTTTACAACAGACGTGTCCTAGCCTATAGCCTGGCTCCGTTTTTAAGACAGCTGTCTGGCCCTTCCTAAGAGTTCTCTTTTAACGAAGAAACACTAGTCTCTGGGTTTTCTCATGAGTCGACTTAGAATTCTCTCATGAAAAATCGGACTAAAGAGTTTTGGCAAGTGGTAGCTCTAACTTTTTTCCCAAAGTGTACGCCCTAAATTTCCCTGACCAATCGGAAATAACTAATCATAAATTTCTCTCCAAAAGATCATGTATATCATTAGACTTCACTAGCCTCAAATTTGTGCAATATGTTTCCTTTAAAAAAAAATCAATTATTTGAACTGCGCACCTTTTAAACTGTTACGAGTTTCTATCGCATGCACGTTACTCTACTGGTAAAATGACCTTGTCAAATACCAACGAAGATTGATGTAACCCCTTTTATGTGTTCAGAGATAAAATAAAAGAAATAATCAGTGAACTTGCTCAAGACTTTTCAGGCTTGACTATGTTAACCTCAAATCACAATTTAATTAACTTTAAGATTCAACATGTCTTTCAAATTTGACACATGATATATTTAGTGGATGTTAACTTTGTGAAAAGCCACTGTTATCTAATTATGGTAAAATGTCAGAAAATCTATTCATCAATTTAGTAATACACTTGTTCATCTGTTCATTGAACTGCCAACAATACAAAGTAAAATACATGGAAATCAACATATATTTTTTCTTTAAAACAATATTTAGTTACCAAAAAATCTGCATTGTTTTTCACAGAAATAACACTTTTACTTATGAGGAGGAAACATTTTGTATTGTCACGAGTGCCGAATGATTCCACTTCACTCGGGGAATGTTTCCATTGATCTCATATATATATATATATATATATATATATATATATATATATATATATATATATATATATATATATATATATATATATATATATATATATATATATATATATATATATATATATATATATATATATATATATATATATAAAGTCTATGCTAGTACAATAAGTCCAAGAAAGGTGTGAAAACAGCAATCTTTCTAAACTTTAACAAAATAACTTATTTCCTAAGAAAATCAAGGTAAAAATTAGACAAAAGACTTACAGTTTACGAATAAAAATCAAAATTAATCCAAGAATTTGAAATAGAAGCTCTATCGATGAAAGTCCTAAGTGAATCACGTTCAAATTAAAGATGGAGGGGATGACGTCTTCGATATTCAGCGTTGCACTTATGTGTCAATTCTTTATTGAATCACATAAAACAATATTCCAGATTGGAATTCCAAATATTTTTCCGTTGAAGTCTTTCCCCAAAAAACTCTGTATGGACACTAGTATTTTCAAGGGGAAGAATCAACAACATAAGCAATTCAACTCAAACTGGACACAACAAAACACCCTTAATTGTCAACGATTTAAAGCCCAACTAGCTACTTCTCGTCAAGAAAACGGTTATACATTATGTTAAAACGTAAGACATATTCCCGCATGAGGGTCACGTGGTCACCTTCTAGAACAATGTGGAAACTTTTTAACATGCCTTACATCACATATTCAGTATAGCTTTAGCTGAAGTCAATGGTTCTTACTCTAGGAGAAAAAAAAATGTGGTTACTACAAATCCTTGCTAGTTCTGAATCAACTCAGCAACTAGATACCATGTTTCCACTACTGGTTGCATATCAGGTCAAACATAACTGAACATTTATAAACAAATCCAGTTGACAAAATTATCATTACAACAACATGTAATGAAATAGAAACATAACACTTAAACTAACAAACAAATAATTAAATTACATATACATAACAATCTATCTATCTATCTATATATCTATCTATCTGTGTATATATATATATATATATATATATATATATATATATATATATATATATATATATATATATATATATATATATATATATATATATATATATCAATATAACGAATAGTCAAACGGACTATATTATATCGATTTGTCTTTTGTCTCAAATCTGCACTCTCATTATGGGTGTACTAAATCTACTTTATGGTATAATCAAAACACAGAATGCACCAGAGTGTGTACACCAGAACAGAGGTACACAGGATGAACCAGAGTGTGTACACCTGAACAGATGTACACAGGATGAACCAGAGTGTTTACACCAGAACTGAGGTAAATACCTTTCTGGAATCCTACAGAAAGATGCATTATACTATAAAGTGATATTCTATATTGTCACGCGGCTTAGAGAATTTTCAATCCATCCCTTTTAAAAATTGAACTCAAGTGTCATTTTGACGCAAGCATCAAACCCGAATCCCACCTGGACTAAAAACACATACCCATTAATGGATGAAAAAAAAAAACTAGCTGTGCACCTGAACATTCGTGCTAACATTCAAACTCGCATAACGACACTGTAATTATTTCTCATCTCAATACAGTCATTACCGGATTCTCCAGCCATAAATCGAATCATATACAAATGAATACCGCAAATTACGATTATAGATCAGCCACAGTGAGATGTGCTATTCCGGTAATAATATAAAGTGAAATAATATAAAAGATTTGTTTTCAAGGGATAATTTTGAATTCTGAGGACATATCGGTGAGTATTTATTTGCGTTGTTGTTTGCGTTCATGGAGCCGTAGTTTATGATGAACAATAAAACTTTATGATCGCTAATTTGCATTATATTCATTAATAGCACATTTTCGAATGCTAATTTGTAAACGAGATGTTCGGTGGACTGTGACTTGAATACATGACCTTAACGGCAGTTGAAATATGAGCTGTTGAAAATAATGTAATGCCTTTAGACTTCAGAGATTGCATGCGGCTTTATTTGACTATTATGCCAAGAAATACTTAGCTTATTATATATACTGTAGCGAGCGAACGCAAATGACTTCAGCAGAATAAACCTATTACATTTACTTGTGCAAACATATTTTCAGCGAGCAAATGGATTTCATATATATATATATATATATATATATATATATATATATATATATATATATATATATATATATATATATATATATATACATATATATGTGTGTGTGTGTGTCTGTGTGTGTATGTATAAACACACATGCAAACACACACACAAACACAGATATATATATATATATATATATATATATATATATATATATATATATATATATATATATATATATATATATATTGTAAAGGACGAAATTGTTAGGTCGATCTTTGTTTGTTAGAATTAATTATGGTAGAACACACCTAGTCATATACGTGTACCATTAATGAGATTTATGGAAAATAGCCGCATCTTACACACCATAAAGTACGGATTAGTCGGCAAGACGAGAAGTTATTAGTTTTTAATTAAGGACTTAGTTTGTTGAAACTTACCGAACCGGGTTCAAGTTTGGTTCTGCATGGATTTGATAGTAGGAGGAAACCCAGTCGTAGCCATTTGTTGATAGAAGTAATGCAATATATTGGTGCCGGAAAGGCGGAAATTATTCTAAATTGGATTGGTCACGCTGTGAAGGGGCATTGGTTTAAAACGGAACCCTTAAGTTTAAATGTACTGGACGGAATTTGAAATTTAGTCTAGATTTCTCTACAAGGAAGAACAGAAGTAAGATAATGAAGGCTCCAAGATGTACCCCATATATTTTGAACGAAAGCCACGAATCTTCCAAAATACGACAAAATCTGATGGTCTGAACAGCACTGGAATCTCCCGATTTAAAAAACGGGCCACACGAGAACACTGATTAGCACTAACGAGTCTTGGCTGGAAACGTGGAAGAATAGAACCGATGATAACGCACAGAACACCATGACGATCCAGACTTCCACATAGATCAATTTATTGTGAAAAAAATGCCAAAAGGAGGCAGGTGGCCAATATCATTTTCACCTAATATAAAGAAAACCACATCCGGTAAGGGAGACAAAACAGGCAGCTGAGTAAGAAAGTCACTCACACGGGCGCTGGGACGACGGCCATCAATGCGTACAGACCACCCGGGAGGACCCTTAAATTTCCAAGAGATCCCAACGCTGACTCAAACGAGAGACGAAACTGTGACCACAGATCAGAAGATGCATATCAGAGCTAAACAAAATATCCAGATCCATTGTCAAACTACACTCTGAAGAAACTGCCCGAGACGCTAATGGGTCTCGCAAATAAAACCAAAGAGAAAAACAAATCAACATTTCCCTTTGACACGATTGCCCAGCCAAATTCCAATAAGCCACAAACTTCAAACCCAACCTAAAATGGCGCCAAGGTGTCATTCAAAAATTTTTTTAAATAATCGCACATAACAACAGTACAACCCCCAATTCACAACATACACTCAAATTCACAAAGACCACAAAATAAGACAACTCTCAAATATATTTAGCGCCGCCCTACAAAAAGACATGCAAATACAACTTGCACAACATAGGACAGGAGAGACTCTGGCAAAGTCAATTGAATAAATGTAAGTAATAAAAGGAGTGTAAATCTAATCCAGAACAAATAGCTCTTGGGGGAGAAAGTACAATCCTAAGCTTAGTTAGAGAAGCTCGAACCCAGGCCGACTACAGCACAAGTGGTGGGCTGGGACGAAAGCCGAACTGACAACAAGGGTCAACTTGATATAATGAATTTGACAAACAAAACAAAGAATAACCCTGAAAAATTAAAACACAAAATATAAACATATTGTGAAAGGGAATAAAGAACACAAAATGGGAAACTTTAGGAAAAGACGGTGTCACTTCCTGACTTTACTAGCTATGTACTGGGACGGGATTGATAGTGTCAACACGGGAAAAGACTCTGAGAATTTTAAAGAGTAAACATCTCGTAAAATAATTGTTATCAAAGGAGAGACGTTTGTCTGAAGGATTCAACAGACGCCAAAAGCTTGAAAACAAGAAGATGAGATAGTCTGGAAACGACATGTTACAAGCCAAACAGTGTAGGAAGGGAAAAGGGTCAGTTTAGAACTTTCGGACAGACACCTATAATTTTTGGAACGAAAGAAAAGTGGAGCGGAAGACGTACTGATACAAAGGAACCGAAAGTACAGTCTAAGAGGAACTGTGGAACGAAATCAAACACCAGGTTATTAATTGATGCAAGGCAGATTTGTTCCATATACTCTGACTAGCAAATGATGATTTTGATAGATAGATAGATAGATAGATAGATAGATAGATAGATAGATAGATAGATAGATAGATAGATAGATAGATAGATAGATAGATAGATAGATAGATAGATAGATAGATAGATAGATAGATAGATAGATAGATAGATAGATATGGATGGATGGATGGATGGATGGATGGATGGATGGATGGATGGATGGATGGATGGATGGATGGATGGATGGATGGATGGATCGATAGATAGATAGATAGACAGACAGACAGACAGACAGACAGACAGACAGATAGATAGATAGATAGATAGATAGATAGATAGATAGATAGATAGATAGATAGATAGATAGATAGATAGATAGATAGATAGATAGATAGATAGATAGATAGATAGATAGATAGGTAGGTAGATAGATAGATAGATAGATAGATTACCTTACTTTACTTTATTGTAGCACCGGTTAATTTTAAATGGCATATCAATAATTATTGACTATTGACTATCTCTGAGGTTAATCAAAGCACAAAAATTTGTGATCCAGTCAATGTGCGCTTATTACATCATTCCTGGTAAATATAGCACACGTTATTATTTAAATAAATTTAATTGTCCAGACCTTCATTTGAAATATATTTTCACAAAAAAAAATCAATAATGCTGACAGTAGTGAAGTTAACGGATCATTACAAATAATAAAACACCTTGAAATGATGGTCTCCAAATAGCAATTTGCAAGAATCATTAAATAATATATCACCTATGGTAATGAAATTTGTCAATAAAATACTTGAACTGGGACAGCTAACTACTTTACAGAACCAATTAATAATTGCGTTTGCCAGGTAAATATAAATATTAAAGACTGTGCTACCTATCTATCTTTAACGCTGAATGTAGCATACTGATAAAATGTATTACAATTGAAATTACCAACCTACATCTAATAATAGTCAATAAATATCATATTAGGTTTGTGAACAATATCGAGACTGGTAATAAAATTCGAACAATGTCGGAAATTGAGTATTAACAATAGTGAAATTTACAATGTATATTAGTTTTATTCTTTGTGTAAAACCTTTGATATTGTTAATTTTGCTTATATTAAGAAATGTTGGACATATTTTAACACCAATCCATTTTCATGGGAAAACTTGAGGGTCTGCTCTTAGCATCGGTTGAGCGTACATTATACCAGTGGGTACGCTTTATCGATGATATAGAAATGAAGTGGCAGTATGGAAAAGAAAGTCTGGATGACTTCATATCAAAGGCAAACAACTTCCATCCTTCAATAAAATTCACGGCAGAAATTTCCAACTCGAACCATGTTTTCCTGGACACAACAACCAGACTGGTGGAAAAGAAATTACACACAGACATCTACTCGAAACCAACCGACAAACACCAGTATCTCCTCCCAACCAGCTGTCATCCAAAACACTGCATTAAGAACTTTCCATATAGCCAGGCACTGAGGATACGCAGAATTTGCTCCGACGATGAAAGGTTCCTAGAAAGGTCTGAAGAGCTGGCTAAACATTTAATTTACCGAGGCTACGACAAAGACCTAATTGCGGAGGCAATCCAAAGGGTCAAACAAACAAACCGTGATGACCTACTCAGATATGGACAGAAAGAAAAGGTTGATAGGATACCATTTATTCTGACCTATCACCCAGACAATCCCAAAGTAGGTAAAATCATCGCAAACCACTGGCCAACCGTGCAATCGTCAGACATACTAAACCTAATACTTACGAATTAACCTGTAGTAGCTTACCGGAGACCAAAAAACCTAAAGGACATCCTAGTTAGGGCAAAGCTAACGCCAATCGCTAGTCAAAAGCAACCTAGTCAATCTGGACCCTGTGGCGATAAACGATGCAAAACCTGTCAACATATGATAGAGACCAAGACATTCACTAGCACAGTGACTAAAGAAAAACTAAACATACATGGTCCAAACAAAACGTGCAAAACAGAGAATGTGATTTATCTCATCACTTGTAAGATCTGTGGCCTTCAGTACGTCGGAGAAACTGAAAAGCTACACAAAAGGATAAACCTTCATAGATCTGATTGGATGACAAAAAAAGCTGTACAGAAGCCCGGTCGCAGAACACTTCTCCTCCCCTGGCCACACTTTCAGTGATATAATACTTATCGCTATTGCTAATAACCACAGCTGGAGTTCCGAAACCAGGAAGGAAAATGAATCATACTGGATACGCCGACTTAGAACATTGAAACCAAGCGGTCTAAACCAAGAAGACTAGAAAATGAAAACTATGCACTAGTAAAATTTAACATTTTCTAAATCTTATTTTCCTTCAATTTTTACTATAAAAGTAACCGGTATAGAATCAAATATCCGGGATATAATCTGCGTTACATATGTTCAAAAAGTAAAAATAGATGTCGCTTTGGCTTGTAGACTTTTAGGGAATTATACAACGTTTTCAGTTTCCGCATCTAGTCTATACAAGCTGGTTGTATTTATAATTTTAGCACATGTGAAGACAGCCATGTAGAGGTTTACAAACACAACGTTTTTGTGTTTATTTGTTTATTGTATATATGTTTTGTATTTGCCTTTGAAAAAGACTCATTAAGAGTCGAAAGCGCTTAGGCTAGTTAGTTACTAGTTTCGTACTGTTCGTCGTTTAGTTTATTGCATATATATATATATATATATATATATATATATATATATATATATATATATATATATATATATATATATATATATCCAGATCACATGAGTTGAATTCTAAATATGCCCTGGTCACCTTGTTGCTTTGACGTCAAACGAGGATTTAATCAAGGTTGCCCTCTATATTCTATAATTTCTGTATTTTTATAAGAAATATTGACTACAAAAACAAAGTGGAATAATATTACCGGAATAATGCTGAAAAAAGGAAACAATTACATTGACACATCGACCAGATGATACTCGGTATTGATACGACGGATGGGTTGATGGATTTCTTCTTTTCCAATATCTTATTTTTTATTAAAGACAAAATATTGGATAGGTTTAAATGATATAAAAATATGCTGATTGAATTATCCAAATTGCAAACTTAATAAAATCAATATGCAGATCGAATTATCAAAAAAAGCTATGTATGCGAAACGAATTATCCAAATTTTATGCTTAATAAGCTAAATTTGCAAATTATATTATGCATATTTAAAGACATAGCACGCTTAACTATTTTAAGATTAAAGTTTAGAGCAACAAAAAATATTTTTTTTTTGTAATTTAAATAAATGCTCATATATAGCCACACTGGCTTACAGTATACTTAGGGGTCATTTACGTGAAAATAACCTTATGGGTTGCGCTCTACAGTTTCCATGTTTACATAGTGCTAGACTTTTAAAGAAAAAGAATTCCCCTGGATTTCCTCACTATCTATACTAGCTACTTAAATAGGCCCTGTATATCTTAAGTATTGTTTAAAGAACTTTGAATTCCCTTTATTTTGGTGTATGATTGATATGTGTAATATGGGTTATAGAGTATACAGTTTGGCCTTATTCCAGATGTGAACCTTTCAAAAAGGTGCTAGCTCCACTTGGTCATTTTCACTTCATGAACTTCAGAGGTAAATTGTTAAAAAATTAGAGTCGATAACTACTTTTACATTTTATGTATTCGGCAATTCATTCATAGCACTTTCAGAAGGTGGTATTGCCTAGTCTGGCAAAATTCATTTCCCCTATTTTAATAGTTGGATAGTGTACTTTAGACTAATTTTCAGGTTGATTTTTTTAGTACAAAGGAGCAGTCATTTTTGTTGGCAATGTGTTAAGATCATTTAAAATTTTCAAAAGTACAACATCCTAAAAAATGTCAGCCACATTACATTTATGTAGCATAGACTTATGCCAACATTCTCTGCACTGTGGATGTTTAAAATGCAAACAACTTCACCTTACATACGTCACTCTTTCAAAAGTACATTATAACTGGTGATCACCTCCATTGTCGTCGCAACAATTGAATGACGTGTCATCACTAATAAGAACGACACTTTGGGGCTACGAAAGCGGGAAAAAATTTCTTCCATTTCATTCATGAATGACGCGATTGATATAATAAATGAATAAATGTTCAGTTATTAATTAATCCATGAAGGTGTTGTCAAATGGTTGTTCCAATCTCTATTTTTCGTTTCTAGCGTTTGTTCTTCGTGTCTCTATTCGAATAATCATGTGACAATATAAGAAGTGAATGAGAAATAAAACAAATAACAGCTTATAAAGTATCACTACGATTACTTACTATGCTTTTTCCAGACAGTCGAAGTTATTCGACTATCATTAGATGTAGACAATTTCTTCAAATTTAATTTATACTGACTGTTTATATGGGAACGTCGCACGGCTATTTCATAATATCGAGAAATAACCTCGGATTATGGATTTAATGATTCGCTTCTGACGGTGACAGAATTTTATATGTTGCTAAGGAAAAGACAGATGTTTCAGATGTGACTTTGTTTCTTTTCTAAATCAACAAAAGAACTTTCAGATATAGTTCTACAATATTTCTTTTTCGATTTGCCGGAAAGGGCAAAGGATGTTCCTATAATATCTCATCCGCTATTATAGAATTGTATTCCGACCCGCTTCGACTTTCATCGCGATGCGATTGAAGACAAACCAAGGAATATATCAAGAAATGTTACCTAAATTCTGGAAAATATGATAAAGAAAACACGACATATCAATTCCCATATTAAGGATAACAAAACTAAAAAGATATATTAGTAAGGGAGAATTTTTACGATCAGTTTAACTTTATTGTAAGCTATAGTCATTAACTGATCTAAGGTTTCAACAATGCACATTATGTCAAACCAGTTTCGATATATTCGATAATTCTCAAGAGACGGGATAAAAATGTACGAGCTTAGTGTAAATAATCAGCATTCCTTTCCTTAGACTTTTATCCACATATTTGCTAATCAAATATAGTTTAGGCAATCAGAGTTCATATTTACATATGGTCTTGATTTCTTAATATCATTTTTTTTGTATGCAAACGACGAAGACACAGATCATTCTTTCATGACAGTTAAATCTGGGAAAATGTAGTGTCTGCGTTTATATCATTCCATTGTCTACAGATTATTGAGTAAATTAACCACACATTAAGGAGAACGTATGCCAGACGGTAACACGCAGTAGATTATACAAAAAGCAACAAACAACTGCCCTACAGACTTGTTGCTGATTGGTGAATTACAGCTGTCAATAAAGTTATCAATTCTCGTCATGAGCCAGGGCTTCGAGTGAAATACAAGTGCCATTACTGGAGGCAAAAGATGTAGACAAGATTGAATTATTCACTCGTTTGTGTTCTGTTAGTATTTGGAGAGCTGTGAGATTGACAGCAAGTCGAGTAGCATCGCAAGTACGCGCATTGTGTCAATTTAAAACGCTATGTGCTTGATTTGCATTTAAAAGCAATGAGACCTCCAATCGTTTGACTGTTTATTCGCTCTCTTCTCCTATTTCTTTCAGAATCAATGCGAAGTCGCATGGCTGTTATCCGATTGATGTGATGCATTATGGAAATATTTCACTAGTGCTCAGCCAGGATTTTGAAAATCAGAGACAATCTATGTCACTGGATCTCATCAGCACTCAATCATTCATTTATAGAGACTTTCCCTTTGAGTAATGATGTAAAGTGAAAATAACTTGAACTAGAATTTGAAACTCTCCACTTTTGGATTCAATTATTCTACCTTGAAAAAGCACAGAAAATTCAGGTAGGTAAATAGAACATACATCTACAGGTGATGCATGCTAAAGTCAGTATTTCTTTATTTATCTTTAATTTTTGGATGCAAGACTTGGTATGGACGTAACTTTCACAGAAAGACCATGATAAAAACGTTCTACACAAATGTTTCGTATGGTTCGAGTACAATTAAAGACTCAAAAGCTCTTTTGATTGTGATTTAGATAGATATATAGGTAGATAGATAGATAGATAGATAGATAGATAGATAGATAGATAGATAGATAGATAGATAGATAGATAGAGAGACAGAGAGGATAGATAGATAGATAGATAGATAGATAGATAGATAGATAGATAGATAGATAGATAGATAGATAGATAGATAGATAGATAGATAGATAGATAGATAGATAGACAGATAGATAGATAGATAGATAGATAGATAGATAGATAGATAGATAGATAGATAGATAGATAGATAGATAGAATGTTGAGTAAATGGCAGTAATTTGTTTTTCTGAATTCTGATAACTTGGAAAATCTGTTTTGCTGTATATATTTTACATCCAAATCTTACTTTCACACTGGCTATATTACATTGGTAGGTCATTGCACATACTATAAAGTCAGGATTTCCTATTGGGTTAGTTTTACACTATTGATATAACTTTGCAAAAGTAACATTCATGCCGCAACTATCATAAACGTCTAATTTAAGTCTTATTTAACATTTTTATTGCAACTATGAGATTATACATCCTTCGAAAAACGTGTAAAAGATGTTTCATCGAACTAAAATTTCATATTTTCACATCAAGTACATAACCATACTTTTGAAAGGAGAATATCTGAATTTGAATGCCGTCCGATTTCTGCTTTCATTATAAAAAAATTAGTTTTTCTATGAGTAAGACAACTGTACAGCATTTATTAAGTTTATCTACATATTTGTATAAGGTTGAAGCATTCCAGGTTCTATAAAATGCTATTGAAGTCAGTTATTCTCGCCTTGTCGTTGTTTTTGCTATGTGCGTATAAAAAATGTTGTTCATGAGGAATAATGTGAATATATAACCGGATATGTGATGGTCTCAAGGTATTAATTTGAGTTTTACAAACTGAGATTTCGATCTCATGTGACTGAAAATGTTACGCATACAACGTATCTGAAAATTTGTTGTAACAGATTCTAATAAATAAACCTTTAGTTTAAAGCTATTTTCGTATCCATCCCCGCGTTGACAGACAGCGAGAGGGACATTGTCTGCAAAGTTTCATTGGATCGGTTCACAGCAATAACCAATCAAAACTGAGATCGAGGGCGTGATCACAATTTGGACCGGAATGATACCTTCCGAAATCGTAAGAGTAATTTAGTATTCGCCTAGAAGGATTGCAGATCAATATGTTTACTGCGAGAAAGAAGCCACTCGTAATCTGGCGGCAGAACTTAGAGATAGATTCTAAGAAAAGACAAAGCTTCGAAAAGGCCAGTAAGTTATTTGCTTGTTTTTTGCGGAATATTACTGCAGCATAATTGTATTTATTTGTAGTATGTACAGTTAATTAATAGGAACGTTTAATATAAAGAATTACCTTTTGTAGTGTTTCGTTTACATGCGTATTTGAAAAAAAGGCTTGAGCCTTACGTAGTGAATTATTAGACGAGAGGCGGAATTATATAGATTGTTTGTGGGAAGAATAAATTTTGTATTTCGCTATTAAGTTACTTCGTAGTAAACTAGTGCATTTAGTAATGCGTTATGTTTGAAGTTTCACAATCTTGAATTGTGCATTTGGAAACATGGTTGAAGTATGTAAGATTAGTAACTATAGACGCATGGATATATCAGAGCATGACTACTTGAATATTTGCGTATTTTGTATGAGTTGTAAGGTAAGGAAATGCATCTAAATATTTTGATATTGTTTAGTATAAAGTGATTAGGAATATGTACCGGTGTGAAGGAATTTATTAATGCATGTACAAGAAGAAATTGGTACAGTGCTGTATTATGACGTTTGTTTTACCATACCAGAACGTATGGATATCTTGATGTAAATGAATGCGTGACAGAAGAAATTGTAAAGCCGTTATATGCTGATAGGCTGTGTGTAGTGAGAGACGAAAGGGCAAAGGAAAAAAGCTTGTACCGTCCCTATATTTTCACAGGAATTTTTTAGGGGACATGTGATTTCCTTTTCCATTGGGACCTAAGTCTTCAATAGTTGGAGACGGAATTATTGAAGAGAAGGTGGAAGAGGAGGAGAAGTCTAAAGAAAAGTAGAGAAGGAGGAGAAGAAGGAATTTAGAATAAGGTCAGGGAGGAAGAGGAGAAGGAACTGGAAGAAATAAGAGAGAGAAAGGATACACCAGATGAGTAGAAACACGAGAACAGGTGGAAATCAATCTCACGTTGCTAATCAAGTGTTACAATATGCTTATTAAAGTGGCGAGCGGAAGAAGTGTAATAGGAAATTTGAGTCATTTGATTATTGACTTAATATTAAATTGTCATTCAGGGTAGACGTGAGACCATTGCGTCGTTGAGTCTAATGCCTGGTGACTGCCTCTGATGGCGTCACAGGTTGGATTAATTGGAATCGTGTTGATCCTTACAATGTCTGGAAAATGCTATGATTAGTACCGTCCAGTCCTGCACACAAAAAGTCGTACCCTCCAAAAGTAGGAATTTCTTTTTTGGTACGTAAAAGGTCTGGGTTATTATTAGACTGAGACTTCTATTAGAATAATAACGGTAGTTATCAGGGTTCTTTAATTGCTTTACAAATGCGCAGCCTGCCACTCGAATTTTTCTTGAGTACATTATGCAGGTCCTAATTAACTGCCTCTAACATACTCATGGGTAATCGACTGCATTACAAGCCCAATGAAATCTTGCAGGGCCATGCGTGTCAACCCAACGATATATCATAAAAAATAGTGCAGTTGTCCCCTATATCTTTGGGCATGGGTGCATATCGTTTAGTCACATAGATTACGTCTGTGTTTTTGTGGCGGCTGGGGCTTCGTAGAGGCAAATAAGTAAATAACTGAAAAACCGGAACTTTCCAAATCTTTTCTGTTTCCTTTGCATGTCGTATTGAATGTCAAGACAACCAAACTCGGGTTCTAACGCCTAATTGCAGAGCTGCAATCGCTAAAACTTGTTTTGAAAAAAGAAAGTTGACGTTTGTGGCACCACCCTTATAACCTGAAGGTCTAAAACACATTTTGCGGTAATATCGCTCATTTTGCGCACGTTGGAGCTAATATCCTGGTGACA
This sequence comes from Potamilus streckersoni, assembly GCA_016746295.1. NCBI lineage: Eukaryota > Metazoa > Mollusca > Bivalvia > Unionida > Unionidae > Potamilus > Potamilus streckersoni. The sequence continues at coordinate 3,297,470 of JAEAOA010001813.1, forward strand.
AAATTATTTTGATGCGTCCTTGACATGGGATGTGATCATATACGAAGAAAAGGTCAAGGGAAACTAGAAGGGGGGAGTAGGGTCAGAAACCGTGGTAGGTTATTGCAATTAATAACCCTTATCATGATACTTCTTGTTCTTAGCTGTTCTACCTTTGCTAAGAACAAGTAGTCCGCATTTACAACCAAACATTATACTTGAGAAAAAAAAAACTTGTATTGAAAGAGTAAATTTCTGGAGTCCATTTAATAACATCGTGTTTATAAGAGTTTTCTTCTTGGTTTCATTTTCCAAAAAGTGTATCCAGTCCTTCGACTTCATGTGTGCATGCTAAATTAATTTTCTTACAGTGGGTTGTAAACGGATTATTTGATAAATTTACACCAAGATATTTCATGTGGTTCACGGGTATGTGTATGAAGTTTGTATAAGAAGTTTAATTAACTTTATTGTCTGTTATGTTCGTTGTAGCTCTAATTACTAGTGCTCTTATCTATATCCAGCCTACTTTCTCATATATGGAAGTAATTCACATGGATCTAAAGGAAATTTTTTTATGATATTGTGAAATGTGCGGAGTAATATCATAAGTGTTTCATAAACGATAATTGATCATAAAAGTGAAAATAATCAATGAAATATGAAAGGTCAATATTTTACGTAGGATTCATTATATAATTCATGTCATGTTTTTATGAAAATGCTCTCAACAGTATTTCAGTTCAAATGCTATATATCTTTTTTTTCTTTACTATCCCATATTTCTTTAATATCATATCATATTAAAATGAAAGTAAGAAGTATTTTTTTATATGCCTGTTTTGGGGCTGATATTCATACCAGTTTAAATAAGATAAATTACATAAAGTCCTTTACTATAACGACAATATGCGAGAAACTACTATAATGAGTGTTGGAAGGAATATAAAAAGTCCAAGTTACCACGGCAAATACTAATCCTTGGTGGATTATAGTTGTTGGTCTGAATTACCTCTTTTTCCAGTCAGAAAAGGGCTCTAAAGATTGGGTAAAACAGGTATTAAAAGTTTAAAATCATAATTTTTAAATGATCACTTTATTCTATTGCATTTTGCATATTTCTTACCAGATGCTTCAAATACGGATTTAATATTTTAAAAACTTCATAAAAATATTAAAACCTTTATAATTTGCTTTAACGCATGCTGCATAAATGAAAACGCACATATTACATTGGAAAATGGGAGAAATAATTCATTAAATAATTAATTTTATTAATATTGGACTTGAATACATTCACTATGTCATAAGTGGCGTTTGACTGGGCAACACAAATTTAATTTAGCGTTTTGTTCTCCAAAAATCATAGTCGAATATTCGGAGGAAATTCTATAGATGGATGTGTAGTTCTTTCTGCCAGTCTGGCCAAGCTAGGTACAGGAGATAATGGCTAATGGATGGGCATTTATCTTATCTAAATGTCATGCGAAATGATAGGACATGAACATTGGTGAATATGAAAGAATATCGGTTTTATAATGTAGCATATTTGCGAGTTCAGAAGCATCAATTGCAATAATAATTTATTGGGACCGCAACGGCATATAGCCCTGTGGACAACACTGAGTAAGATTTAAGTTTGTGGCTGTTTCGTGTGCGGTATCAACAAAGACGGACGTTTGATATTTTTTTTTTCCTATACAATTGTTTCATGTGGAAATTAATAAAGGTCTTGGAAATAGGTCTTACGGATGTTTTACTTGATCAAAACCTTGTAATATTACAAATGATATTGGAAATAAAATTAAAGGCACAATCCTTTTTCAGCAGCATTTATTAGACATTATTCTGTTATCTCCTTAGAATTTGATCTAAAGGCTTTGCAGACTCCATTGTTTTATTAAAATTGCCAGTTAGTTTTAGACGAGGGAAGTGCTGAATAACCTCATGTAGGAAAGAAAATAATTAATTTAGCTGCAGTACCAGACATAAATTTCATTATCTGTTTCAAGTAATGTACGAGTCAGAACATTTAATTGCCATGTACATGGAAACTGATTTTAAAGTTCGTATGTTTGTCTTACTCTTTTAGAAAACAGGTTTAATTCTGACTACTAGGTTACCGTAAAAACAATTATTGCTTAAATTCGAACTTAGTATCATTATGTACTAACTAGAAAGAAGTTGAGTACCTCCACTCAAAACCTTCGTTCTTACGACACTTTTGGGTGCTTCAATGCCTTCTTGAATTGCAAAATCAACGTCGTTATAAACACTAAGTGATCATTTTCCAATACAGTCGTCGTGATTGTTCATTAACACGAATCACTTTCCTAATTGAATGCAATTAACATTTCAGTCAGATTAACAAAAGCGGTAGGTCCGCGTGCTCATCTGGCTTAATTATATCATCAAAGGCATTATCGCAAGCGATCTGAATTGCAAGCATTTATTTTATTAAAGTTCTCCTGTTTCATATAAAACCTTTATATCTTTAATAAAAGGAATCCCATTAAATATAAAAGCCTAAAAATTGTAAACATAATCCAAAATTTTCATAATAATCCCCAATAGAACTTAAAGCTCATCATTTCAAAATGTTTGCTAAAATAAATCGACACCTATCTACTTTCCAGTTGAAGCATATTTGGACAAAAACAAATGTAATTCTGCTAAATACTTCTTTGCCCATCATTAAATATCCATTTTATATGAGACTACATTGTTTACAACCTGATCACATAAATAAAATCCTTAAACTAGCAAGTCTAATCCAAGCCGAAACGATTTCAAATAAGATGGTTAAAATTTTTAAGTACCGATATGTTGAAATTTATAAACACTCAAGTAAGAATAAGAATTTTTACCCATGATGCACCCAATGTGTACATATGAATATTACATGTCCATCTGATGCACCCACCGTGTAACATATGAATATTACATGCCCATCTGATGCACCCACCGTGTAACATATGAATATTACATGCCCATCATATGCACCCACCGTGTAACATATGAATATTACATGCCCATCTGATGCACCCACCGTGTAACATATGAATATTACATGCCCATCTGATGCACCCACCGTGTAACATATGAATATTACATGCCCATCTGATGCACCCACCGTGTAACATATGAATATTACATGCCCATCTGATGCACCCACCGTGTAACATATGAATATATCATGCACATGGTGATAATGGTATTTACAGTAAATACATTTGTAAAGGTGTTACGAGACTTTGGAACAGGACTAATCTGCTGACACTTAGTTCATTTGACCCAAGTATGTTATTTCATACAAAGCATCTTCGTCTACAATATAACAACAGCGTTAGAACCAGTAGCCTCTTTTGCGTTGTTTTAATCACTAACGTCGAATATTCATTTTTTTCTGACCCGTGTAGCAATTGAAATTCTGTGCAAAAGCGTATAATTTAATTAATTTTGATTATATGCATGCATGTAATTTGCTCAGATGTGTTCAGTCCATTTATTGTTTTATCTAATTTTGACACTGGTAGCTTCAATTTCTTTGGTGATAAAAATAAATGAAACGTGATAACTGTGTTAATAAATGATGCGATAGGAGGTCTTTATTACTATAACAGTATCAAGAATGAGTGAAGAATTTCCTTCAGTAGTTTTCACGTGTAATTTTATCTCTTATTACTGATATGGTCTCATGTATTGCTAACTCTTGTAGAGTCATCAATCCACTATTCAGTTTTTATTTTAATATATGCTAATTTATACCGTTTCTTTTTTTCCTTATAACTTCTATTTGATGAATCACAGCTTGGGAAAAAAATATTTTTTCCTTTTAAAATTTATTATTATATACTCCATTTTACATAGTGCAGTATTTTACGATAATGGACACTTTAATATTGTACGCACAGATACGATACGTGTGACTAAAAATAGTATAGTTTTTTCGGTTTTTTACGTACTTTTTTATACTATTTTTCAGTCATATCGCTACTATATCTGCAGTGTGACAGTTTATAGTGATACCTAGCATTAGCACATTATGACGCATGGTGTCCCACCCAGTCACACTAACCACATCAGGCCTGCCACTCCTAATACTAACCTCTTAATGCTGAGCGCCAAGCGAGGCGGCGGTTAGTAACAATTTTTTAAGTCTTTGGTATTACTCGACCGGGGTTTGTACTCGTGACCTCTCGCATATGAGGCGGACGCTCAAACCATTAGGTCACGAACTACTTTGTAAGCAATCTATGTACACTCCAATAGTAGACGTTTTAGGTTTTAGTTTGTCAGATTGTTTGTGGATGACCTAAAGCAGCTGTTTCGTCTATTTCAAAATAAAGATGATAAAATGAACATGTGGACGAGTTTACTTAGTCCCTAATGAAACTTTCAGAAAAGCAAATAAATGAACATCATTTTCATCCATTTGCTTGTTTGAAATTTTGGCAATGTCTACAACACACATTAGAGATGCAGTATTGAACATACCATTCTGATCATTTAAACAATTATTTAACAGAAATGGTTCAAACAATAACCAGTGCTCTCTGGGAATATAAATATAGCACAGAAAAATAGGCTAAGGGTTATTGCATATCTATCAGAGATGTACCAGTGTTTTAAGTCAAAGTAGTTAATTCGTGTGGAAAAAAGGTTTTAGTATAAAAGGTAAGGGCCTCAGAGTCAATAGGCCAAGACAATGAAGAATTCTTATTTTTGCTGGCTGAATAAACTATTACACACTCCTTTTCAATTTTCGGCGTTAACTTTGTTGATACAGTATTCAGAATTAGGCTTGCGATAGACGCCATAACAGGTCATAACACAGATAGGGTCTCTAAAATAAGCATTTACGTGACTAGGCATAAACATGTCTTCTTTCGCTGTTGATAAGAAAGGCAAAAAATATACCTAAATTTTACATCTTGAACTTCCTCAAAATGTATCTGCAAATCCGAATTACGTGAACTATGTCATGGTTCTAAAGTTTGATTACACAATGATAAATTGTAGTGTACATCTGACTACATTTTAAGCTGCAATAACATTCTCCTTGCTGCATTGAAAATGAAATGAACGTATACCATAACTTGTTTTTGATAATTATATTTGGAAGAGTTCATATTTTTCCCACATTATGGTTCCAAATATTCAATGACATGAAAGAAACATACATGCAGTTTAGTGATACGTCCCTTCCTGCTCAATTCACAAATGCATGTGCTTTGTGCTTAATTGACACATCTAATAAATCTAGTCCATATTCAGCTTTTGAGTAGAATCGACAAAAGACAACAGCAAAATCAATTCATTCCAGAATAATTGGAACAATGTTTCAATGCGCATATATTCATAATATGTCTCTAAATTTCTTTTTTAAGTAGACCAAAACGACAATTCTTTTGAAACTGACGTCGAGTGTGCGACTAAATTCAAAGGTCGCTGTGCGATGTTTCGTGCATATTAATATTATTGTGTATTGATGAATCTACGGTTGTGTATTTATTTTGGAATACAGCATGAATATGATTACTTTGTTTCTTGCAGTGTATGTTTTTTATACCTAAGCCATAGGTAGAATAGGAAAATGAGTATATTATAAAAAGGTTACTGCATTTGCATGGAAAAATATGAACTCGATTTCTAAATTTAATAATGTTCTCCCAAAGATCGTGTAGTGTTAATCGGAAAAAAAACAATCATTCATATTTTCCCATATAAATGCAGTAACGTATAAATATGAAAATCGCGATTCGCAACAGAGACCTTTCTCGCATAGAAGTATCTTTGCGTCAAGAAACGCCCTAAAGTCTTAAAAGTGTAAAATTGCAAGATGGTAAATATAAAGTGTAGAACCACTTAAGAAAAGATTAATAAATATTTTATTCTGAACAAACGACAAGACAAGAATTGAAATTACAAACCTCTAAGAATGAAATGTGCAGCGATACCACTGTTATCCTGTCGTCTGGTAACTTCGATAACGTAATAATAGAAATGTCTTGACACTTAGACGTGATCTGCGAGTTGGAGCAATGTTTTCTTTTCATCAGATATCATGGCATTTCCCTTTTTAGGACATTTTACAAAGTGTCATAGCTAAAATAAATCTTAAAACAAAATGGCGCCATTTTGCTTATACATCGACTATCATGTGATTTAAATATTGTACTAATCTAGTGTGTGTTTCATTAATTAAATATATTTATTTAAATGTTCATAAATGTCACATATTGGCAAGTTTGTATTATCAAGAATTTAACATAAAACGATTCGAGAGAAAGATTTCTCACTGCTCAATAATAGATTTAATGTTTTAATTAAGTTCTGGATCGCATTATGTGATTCTTCCAGTAGAACAATCAACATTTCTCTCCTTACGTCATCATCAGATTTTGTTAAAGAGATTATTGACTTGAGTGTTTTTCTTTAAGCCTTTGACTTTGATGGTGAACACAATTCCTTTTCATTGCCGTACTTATCTTAATCTCCCTGTTTATTCCAAATAGCATGATGTTATTTATGTCAAAGATTATACAGCAGAATTTGGGGCATTTTACGATAAAACAAACATGCACAAATACTGCAAACAGAGGACTAGATTTAAATTTTTTGATAGGCCTACCGTCACTCAGCGTTGTTATACACGCAACACTAAAGAACAGTTACTTAAGGCGGAACAGCTTCATTTGAAACTGAGTTGTACCAATTAAGACGCTTGGTAAGGAAAAATTATCGCACTAGGAAATGGTCGTAGCCTTGGGGGTTTAAACCTGGCGACAAAATTGGTTTTGTATGCTATATCACAGGTACTCGACGCGAGCTTGATGTTAAGAAAGCAATGCTCTTAAGGAAAAAGTCATACAGAGTGACAAAAATACCTCAGATTACCCCCATGACCCGTTCTGACATTAGACCCTCTCTTTCCTACTATATAAGAGACAGTTATATAGTATGACAGAGAGGGTCCAATGTCAGAACGGGTCATGACGGTAATCGGAGATATTTTTGTCACTCTGTACTACTTTTCCTTAACATTATTGTTTGTTTTTTAACATCAAGCTCGCGTCGAGTACCTGTGTGCAATATATTGTGATTTCATAAGGAATTTGCAACACGGTTCGTACTTCGATATAAATTGAGCTGATAACAGTGCAAACACAATTCGTCAGTCATTGTGTTTATGGTCCAGAACGCTCGCTCTCTCTCTCTCTCTCTCTCTCTCTCTCTCTCTCTCTCTCTCTCTCTCTCTCTCTCTCTCTCTCTCTCTCTCTCTCTCTCTCTCTCTCTCTCTCTCTCTCTCTCACATGTACACAACACAAACAAAAGCACTAAATGCATCCATTTTAACACATTTATGATTATAATTATGATTGCTATTAAAACTCGATCACAATAGTGAATTGGCTTAAAACTGGGTGATGTAGTTAGTTATTCAGAAAGTCTCTGATTTGACCGTGCTTCCGGGATTTCTTTGGTCAATACGCCTTTAATTTTAAGTGCAATCATCGTCTTGTTTTAAAAATGACTAGCCATCAGCCCTAATCAGAGGAGATAATATAATGCATGGACAATTAAGGATAACGCCAGGACAATTAGGGATTTCAGACAGAAAGGTAATTATACTTCGTATGGTACTAATCACAACTGGCATCATTTTAGTCTTCGGCAATGTCTTCTTTTTACGCTTGATTCTAATATCTGTTTAGACAAATTCAGTTTAAGAAAAGAGTAGTTATATTCCCATTTATTTTTCGACTTGTAGAAAATAAAGACTAAGTCTTCAGCCCAAGTACAAGGTAGTGGGACGAGAGGTCTTGGTACATGCAGGAGCAGTTATTGTTGAGGGACATTATTATCACGGATTACATCACCCCTAGCTTCAATATATTCTCTTCTGATTGACCAGTGAAAACCTTTGTTTTATTTTGCATTGGTAAATAACCAATTATAGAGATATAATATCCTCATGTATTAGTTAAATGGGTACTTCATCCCCTAGTGACTGAATTTTCAAGTTACGGTAATGCTTTAACACACGCAAACTCAAATCACTTATTACTTGCAGTTGTGTCGTGCGATCTGTGGGTTTAGGATGCTGCAGTCACACTGAAATGGTTGAAAATCTTAAGTGCCAGAAAGTCGCACTAGTGAAAAGAATCAATATTTGCCCTAACAGCAAGTAGATTCTTTGAAATTCCACTATCACGTAAGTGCTAAAGTTGGACTTTGCCATTCTGCATACGATAATCATAGCTGGATTCTTAAACATCTAAGTTCACGCTTTAGCACTGATCTCTGGTGGTGCCTCTCCTGCCAGAAATAATTACAACCCAAACATGTCCACAAGAGCAAATATGTCTGCTCCAGGGAGAACGACGGATCGTCACTCAAAGAGAAAATTCAAGTGCAAACTGCCAGAAAATGCTCAAAGTGGAAGCTTGAGAAGGACAATTCGAGCAACATGAGAAGTTTATGTTTTTATTTGAAGCCAGAAAGTGTATGATCACCGCTTCACTTAGAGGTCGTTGGCCACCTATATTGTACAAACGTTGATATAATTATAGACAAAACGCATTTGTTATGTATACATGCCATAAAAAAGTTTAATTAGACTTTTAAAAAATCCGCTCTTTAAAATGAAATACTTATACGGCAATCTCCGTACAATATCGGATATGACGTAGATTTATCAATTCTATTAAATCTAGCCATTCAATTGTTTAATTTCACCATGAAAATATTTATGTGAAGTATCCTACGATTGTGCTTTTGTACAGCATATATGGTGCACTGTATTGCTTATGTATGTAACCAAAAGAGTGATAATGGGGTAAAAATAAATCTTATTTCTTTTTTCAGAAAGACCTTTTAACCATAAAAAAGTTGGATTCAAGCTGTGGGATCGAATTGGGTGAGGGATGAGAAAGTTGTATCATTAATGCCGTGTTATAGTCAATGTGGCCCGAAGACAATTCGGCCCAACTCGAAACACAATTCGGCCCATCATAACAATAGTTTGAACAAGTTCACTTTCTTCAAACAACAAGTAGATACAATGTACAATAGGTTTTAAGGAAAAAACTAAAGTAACTAATCATCCTTCGTAACGGTTATTATTATGAGAAAAAAAAACACAAAAAGACATGTCTTGCTCTTTCTAATTAAAATATGGATATACATTTTTATGCAAAAAAAAAATATATGCATATACACAGCCACATTCTCAAATTAAGTCTTCCGGTCAAATTATCAATTTTGATTATAAAACAGTATTCTACAGAATACGTATACATTTTTCTAAGGGCAGTGTACAAGAGATATAACTGCTATATTTAATTTTTAGGATTCATGTTGTAACACGGATGCACTCGATTACACATGAGAGAGAGAGAGAGAGAGAGAGAGAATAATTTCAAGTAGTATCATTGTGTTTTCGCGTAAATTAAAAGCTTCTCATTACTAGTCACTACTGTCAATCATATTTGCTCTTCATTCCAATAAGAAAAGAAATAATTTGGTGTTGAATTTGTGCCCACCCCTTACCTCGCACGGTACAAAAAAGTTTTGCAAACATAAACTTATATGAAAATAAAATTAAAGAAACTAACCTTGCTTTGTTATCATGTATTCCTTCTTTTTTCCTCATGCGAAATTTTTTAAAGAAAGAATATATCCACGAACTCGGTATATGTAGCGGATGTCGGCTTGCGTATTCATCCTTAATGTAGTGTGTATCGCTTATGTCAAAAATATAATCGCAAACGAGATGAAAATATCACACGATTGCTTGAAGAAAGCTGCCATTCACATATAAGTTACAAGGTGCAAACTGGCCAAGACTGTATTGTATCCAGGTTAAATATACGACGATATCGCGCAAATAAAAGTCATTATTTGAAAATATATTCACTATAAGTGCAAATGATAATCATTTTGCTAGCATGGATTACTAAAGTATTATTAAATCAAGTTATTGTTATGTATAATATTTGTCCTGCAAACATCAATTATGATTATATATTACACAGGCGACCAATAAACACAGCGATCAATAAACTCCTTTCTTAAACTTACTGACTGGATACTGATTTAGGTATCTTTTAAGTGTGCCGACATGATTAAGCTAAGTTTGGTTCCTTTGAATTCTTTTAAGTGGGTCATTTTTTTTCTTATGAAGTTGGCCGACATAGGGAAGCCACTATTGGTTTCTTTTTACCTGTATTAGCGGAAGGTTCTACATAAATTGAAACGATGTAACAGTCTTGAAAGTAACAGAATCTAGCGTCGTTCAAGCATATCAATATAAGTCGGAAGAGTAAATAAGTTTCCAATAGTTTCATCTAAATGTTCCCTATCCATAGTTTACTGTGTTTTATTTCTCGACAACAAGAAGCATGTACTTTGTCTTATAGAGATAAATGTACGTCATTTCAGGTTGACGTTTTTTATAGGTGGGAAATCGTAGTAAAAAATAAATAACAGCTTTGTAAACCTGTATTTAGAGTAATTATATTATTATTTCTTCTTTACACTTGATATTTTTTGGTTCTTTTTGTGCGAGTATAATTAATTTTATTAATGTATTGCAAATCTGATGTAAATTAAAAAATATATTGGAGTATGGCCGGTGATCGGAAAAGTCTACGAAAATACGTCCCGTTAAAGAAGAAACCAGTTCAGTGCATACTCCGGCAGGTATTATCAGATCATAGCAGGAGCGAAAATTTACATTCTTTTCGATTCCGAACCCAAATATAGCAGCCACCCAAAAAATTTAAAATAAAAATAAATATTACACATAATTGGTATAATAGTAATCTATCACCCAAAAATACAAACTTTACATGTATCTATTTGACTGCCTAGAATTTCTGTACATTATAATTTAAGGGTGAAACGATATGTCGCGTATCGATACAATTCACGATACAAAGCTTTCGATACGATACATATCGATACACATATGAACTTGATGATCTTACCATCTTTGGAAGGTAGATGGTGCCATTGTATGTATGTTGACAAACTGGTTGTATTTCCAGTATGCATGTTACAGACAGACATGTGGGTATCATTAATGCAATTCTCTTCGATAATATAATAACAGAAATACTTTCAAACTGACTACCTGTTGGTTGTCAGTGAGCTTTATTCAACCTTTTAGGCCATTTAATGGTGGCTTCATTTAACTCCGTTTAGCCACTAGGTCTTTTTTGTGCACGGCATAAAATGCCTTTTTAACAATTTCATGTCTTACTTAAACTTGGAAGACATGACAATATTATCTTCAAAAGAGAAGAAATAATACCCGTGCAAAAAAATCTCATCTAGATCAAATCTGGGCATTAGAATGAAGATGGATAATGAACAAAATCTAACATATTGTATTTCCTGCGGGTACTTGTATTTGTTAATGAAGAAGGGCAACTATTGACAAAACCCAGTCCTATTCTTTAATTTCTTTTTAATTTTACACAAGTGTGATAACCTTGAGCGGTTTTAAGTTTGCCCCCTTGTTAATTCTGTTCCAATTTTATTTATTATATCAGCACCTTCATTCAATAGCTAAGGTGGCGCTCACCAGTTATTATGTATTTTTGAGAGAGTGATGTATGTAAGATGAAGTTGTTTGCATTGTAAACATGCATAGTGGAGAGAATGTTGGCATGCCTATATACTACCTTCATGTAATGTGGCTGAAATTTCTTTGATATTATACTTTTGGAAATTTTAAATGATCTTAGGACACTGCTAACTAAAATGACTGCTCCCTTGTGCTCCAAAACTCAACTTAAATTTTTCTAAAGTACACTATTCTTCGCAGCTATTAAAATATAAAAAAATGAATTTTGCCAAACTAGACAATACCAGCTTCTAAAAGTTCAATGAATGAATTACCAAATACATAAAATGTAAAAAAAAGTTATCGGCTCTATTGTTTACAATTTACCTCTGAAGTTCGAGAAGTGAAAATGAACAAGTAGAGCTAGCACTTTTTTGAAAGATGCACATCTGGAATAAGGCCAAGCTATATACTCTCTAACCCATTTTACACTCATCAATCATACATCAAAATAAAGGGAATAAAGGTTCTTTAAACAATAACTAAGATATACAAAATCTCTTTTAAATAGCCAGTATAACTAGTGAGGAAACCTGGGGAAACTCTTTTTATTTAAAATTCTAACCGTATGCTAAATACGAAACTGCAGAGTGCCACCTAAATACATCTGCAGAAAAGTGAAATTCCAAATCAGTTAATCGTGTACAATTTGAGTGGAGATGCTGCCATAGTAATATATCCACCTTGTCACCGAAGGCAGGTGGAAGTAGAAAAATGATGGGAGGAGGAAACGCACATAGTTTAATATTTACACAACACTTCAATATCTAACTCTTTCTTCATGCTTCACTTTTTTGGAGCTCTAATGAAATCAAAGTCTTTAAAAGATGTCACCTCTGGTTGTATAAGCAATAATCTCTTATTAAACATATGCATATGTAGCTTTGTCAGCTTGACTTGAATATATTAGGAAACTGATCTGTATGGCTGTTATGCACAATTTTCCAGAGCTCACAGATGCACTTACTTTCATGAATCGGTAGTGTACGGACTACTATGACAGAGTTCTTAATTGTTCCATAATTTGCTATTTTAGTCCATCAATGTCATCGTCTGCGTGTGCAGAGAGTTATTCAAATAAATATCTCGAGTTTTTAATTTCATTTTTTTTTCATCCTTATTTATTCAGTTTATCTTAACCCTGATTTGGTTATATTTTTTGAAGTATATGATCCTCAGGGTTAAATTGATTGATAATAAAAAATTACAATTGCAATCTTTTTTCTAATTTTCAGTAGTTTAATTAGGCTCAGTATCATGTCCTTTCTACTTTTAATTTCGAAATGTTGATCGTCATGCTGTCTATTTTTACTCATCTAACATTTGACTCAATTTAACGCCATTTTCCGAATCATAAGCACTCATTGGTAGTTATGTTAACACTTCCCAAGCTCCAATAATCTGATATACTTTATAACCTTACAAATATTGTCATCATCACTATCAGTATTTGACGAACAAACAATCTGAAGATGAACCTCGCCTGGAATCAGACATTTTGGGTTTTCTAGTTTTCCCGTATTTTAACACGGATTTGTGAAGGTTCAAGCTATGCCATAATTCTTATTACAGGACACAATATGCCAATCGAAGTTAGTTTAATAACTATTCATGTCATTCTTGAAGAACCCATATTTTTAAACAGTTGCCTATCCGAAAAACAGATGTCGCGACAAAAACGGTTAAAAATTGTATACTTCGCCAAATTTTATTAGGACTTTCAATTTATTTGCGGGAGTACCCACGCATTATTTTCTCCAAGTGCGCGATTTCCTACAAATTTTGCCCCATTCACGCAATCGTACACCTTGACAACATCTCTGTTTAATTGCTTTATATATCTATTAATCATTTTTGCACAACGTTTCTCTATTGGTGTGCCAATACTTCCTGTTGTCACGTAGGGAATATGCTTAATTGATTTCTGATTGGTGGTTAGACGGTGAGCGAGTATTCCAAATAACCTTTTTCGTTTTTTCTAATACAAATGAGTGTATGTGACTGCAAACTCTCTTTCAAATCAATTCTAAATTTAAAAAAAATAACAAGGCTCACTAATAGTGATTGTTCATGACAAAAATAACCTACATACGGCAAAAACCATTTTGTATCGTTCTCCATCTCTTGTATTGACATGTGTATCGTGACAGCTAAAGTGTCGATGCATATATATATATATATATATATATATATATATATATATATATATATATATATATATATATATATATATATATATATATATATATGTATATATATATATATATATACATATATATATACATATATATATATATATATATATATATATATATATATATATATATATATATATATATATATATATATATATATATATATATATATATATATATATAAGTGAATCTTTTTCACCCCTATTAAAATTTATGTAACCACTTCAGTTACCTTTAGCAAAAAGGACAGATAATTTGAATGAACGATAACAAATGTGGAATGCCTCACTTGGAAAATATAATATCGAAATGTGCAGAACCGTGAGCCAACTCTGATGAATCCTTCTAAACTAGTATATAATAATTCAAACGACGGTTCCCAATCATGGTCATTGATTTGATGCATCCATTAGTCCGCTGTCCAAGAAGTGTGTAATGTATAGCAAATATTACACATTGATATTCTAGATGAATAAGCAGTGCCAATTTGAACTGTAGACATTACTGGTTTATGATAAAAGCAAGACTATATTTAATGATATGTCAGACTTATTACTGGGGATAGATCGTGAAATGAATTATAAGTATTCTCTATTCATAAGCATTGTTCATGCTGAAAATTCAGTCAAAGTTTGGATAGGTCTATCTTTCCCAACCTCCAATTATGAGCTTTGCTAAACAACCTGAGACGTGTAGTTCATTTTGAAAAAGTACTAAGTAAAATGAAGTAGACTAATATGAGCTTGTCAGTGTCTTTGAACATGAGAGGGAGTAACTACTCATTCTGTGATGACGATGAACTTTACACAAACTCAAAAATAAGATGACACTTATAAAGAATGTTCTTCCGTCCCTGTTACCACTCGCTTCCAAACGCTGTGAACAATGCTGAATTTATGACAAATGAGAACCTGTGCTAGTTAAGTTATAAGGCCCCTTACAATGAAAAATTCATCGTATTTTCTTTTGTTTTGTTTTGCTTTTGGCCTTTTTGTTGTTGTTTTTTTTTTTGTTGCCAAGAAGATGTTCCACTCTGGTCAACAGGGGCCCTGTGCTTAAGCAAAATGGTAAATCCGGTACCGGCTGTGAAGCTTCATAGCAAACATTGCCCGTATTGCTGTTAGAATCATGTTTTGGTAAAATAATTTTGTAAGGATTTGGCTGCCTGCACATTTAGTGTGGAAAACAACGTGAAAAACGTAATCATCTCCAGAAACTAGAAATGATCCCGAGAATAAATTGGGATGATATAAACAGTGATATTAGAAGTGATAAAGAAGAATATTAACAATAACATTTTTTTTTGTAATTGAGAGTGATAAATGAGAATATTATAAATATCGTATGTTCCTACGATGTATATAATTTTATCTTTTTAATAAATTAAGACTAACTGAAATTTTAATAATTTCACAAGCACGCAAATCATGTTAGCTTAAAGATCGTTTTGAATTTTAGATTAAATATGAGAATATCGATGCAGTGGGCATTCAATACATACATACATACATACATACATACATACATACATACATACATACATACATACATACATACATACATACATACATACATACATACATACATACATACATACATACATACATACATACATACATACATACATACATACATACATACATACATACATACATACATACATACATACATAGGTCGGAATAATACATTTCTTATCTAACAGCATGCACTCACCTTAACATATCTTGAGGTGGATTGGTTTTAAACTCATGTGTGATGGTTGAATACTTAATTTGAAATAAACACGTTCACACAATTGTTGATGGGCTGATCGATAAATAGAATGTTGGATTCTTAGCTTGGATGAAAATGTTAATGTTATTCATACCTCTTAGACCGCTTTTTTGTTTCATTGAAGTCAACAAAATTATAACTTTATAAAATTGTTACAAAATGTTTAATGCCATTTTACATGTGCTTGTTAGTATAGAACGAACTACATCATTGATCGAATGAGCTTATACTCTTGCTACTATGTGGAGTTGATGTAAGTAGTGACAACCTGTATTAAGTGGTAAAAGAGAGAGAGAGAGTTGTTAAAGAAGGGGAAATATACATTTGTGCTTTTATTTATTTATTTATTATTATTATTATTATTATTATTATTATTATTATTATTATTATTATTATTATCATCATCATCATCATCATCATCATCATCATCATCATCATCATCATCATCATCATTATTATTATTATTATTATTATTATTATTATTATTATTATTATTACAGATTGTTGGAAGGTAATTCATGCAGTGGAAGACAAAACGGCCTAAATAGGGATTTACCGTACACTTGCACTGACTGGATAAAACCTGTGTCGCTCTAATGACAGCTCTTTCGATTACACCAGGAAAAAAAACATTTTGATACGAAAATTCTACCACGAACTAAATTTTTCCGTCAGCTGGAAAAAATATACTTATTGTTTCAGATTCGAGATTTTTCAATACAGCAAGACGTTATTCAACTACACTGATGCCATTTTGTAATATGCTGTTTGATTCATTCAAACCGTAATTTAGTTGCAACAAGAAATAGAGCCGTGTCGGTCAAAATATCTTCCAATCGTACCTATTGAAATCGCATTAAGGCTGCGTGATTTCAAAATGCTGTATTTTATGGTGAGAGGCAAAGGACGGAAATGGATGAGACACTCTGACAAAGAAAGCGCCTACGTGCTGGAGGGCAAAAATACCAATTGCACAAAAGATGTCAGAATTTCTTCCAACAAGTTATGAAGAAAAGTTTAGTTTTTTTAATTCCACAATGTTTCCACAGTTTAATTCGTGTTCTATAAGTGAAGAAAAATAAAATATTTTATTTCACGTTGCATTAAAGATGAATTCATGAGAACTTCCCCCCAAAAAATTGACAACATATTAATAAAATCGAAACGTTCCATCGCAGTTTCCTTGGATGTCGAACGAATACAAAGAGAGGTTTCTCATGACCACATTGTAGATTTGGGGTTTTAAGTTGTCAAAGTAAGATCA
The DNA here is from genome assembly GCA_016746295.1 of Potamilus streckersoni. Taxonomy (NCBI): domain Eukaryota; kingdom Metazoa; phylum Mollusca; class Bivalvia; order Unionida; family Unionidae; genus Potamilus; species Potamilus streckersoni. The sequence continues at coordinate 3,314,316 of JAEAOA010001813.1, forward strand.
CATTATTTGAACCAGTACACAACCAATAATATTAAACAAATATGCAATAATCACTATGGACGTATTTAGTGGCTGGTATTGCAACGGACTCTGTGTTGAAGATTTCCAGATTTACGTTACAGTTATTTATACAACCTTGTCATTCTCTCTAGATGTTATACGACGAACTTTTAGAGAAATGTCTATTATATGAGCCGTTTAACCTTGAAAGAGGTTAGTATTTTCAGAGTGTGTTTATGATCTTTAACAAGTTCTCCATTGTATTAAAGATGCCAGACCCTCAAGACACGAATATTACTTTGACTATAGCTTATCTTTGTCCTAATGAAACACATCCCGAGAGAGCGGATAATTTTTTCGCAACCGCTCAGTTCGTAACTGGAGTTATTATCTATCCAATTTTATGCTTTCCGGGAATTGTGGGTAATATTTTAACACTCATAGTTCTTTATCACAAGGACATGGCTACATCCACGAGTGTTTACCTGTCTGCACTGGCATTATCGGATCTAATTAAGCTTCTGAATGATTTGATGTACTTCATTGTAATTCTTATTGTACGCATTGATCCAGTCAAAGGGGAAATCACCATGTCAGAACTGTATCCATACACGCACTATATTTTTAATGTGGCTGTGTGTATAACTGCTTGGTTAACCGTTTCAATTGCAGTAGAACGTTATATATCCGTATGCCATCCGGCAAAGGCAAAGGATTTATGTACTATTCCACGTGCAAGGGCCGTCAGTGTCTCTGTATTCGTGGTAATGACCATACTCACAATTCCTTCCGCGCTGCGTTATGAAGCAGTGAAAATTCATGACTCTTTAACAAACAGATCATGCTTTGAGATAAGACCAAGTGACTTTGGAAGAAATCAGTCATTCATGGTACCGTACATATGGATCCAGAATTCACTCCGCTCTATCGTGCCTCTGGTTGTTCTGATCTTCCTCAATGCCCGTATTATCAATGAAGTCAAGAGAGAGCGCGTCAAGGGCAAAAGTTTGAGTGGCAAAACTCGTATTACAATAATGCTGGTCATTGTGATTATCGTATTTCTTGTATGCATTACACCCGATGCTGTTATGTCCATGTTTTTCGGATTCGGATACATAGAAGAAACTAGCGATATAAAAGGTATTCGGGAGATTACCGACTCACTCTTGGCCTTGAATTCGGCTTTCAATTTTGTTTTGTATTGCAGTATGAGTCAACAATTCCGTGGAACATTCTATAAGATTTTCTGTGCTAAGTGCCAAGATTTAAAACGACAAAAAAGAAACACAGGTATAGAAAACGGGCGCCCTTGTGTTGTGAAGGTTATTATTAATAACAATCAGCAGCGAGGATTGCAGGAGACGTATGTGTGACTTTAGGGAATGCACTGAGCTATTCCCAAAAATTGCATGGAGAGGATCTCTCATAAGTACCCGTTTCAAAATGAATTTTATCAAACATGTAGAATAAAGACAGAAATGACAAGTCTAAACATTAATTAAAATAATGTTACAACCCTGTAGTTAAAGTGTGTGTGTGTTAAGGAATGAGTTTTGTATAAATCTTTTTATTTCATTAAATGTAATTATTAGTATAATTATATTAATATCAGTCTAATATGTTGTTGAAAAATATCGTGTTTACTTGAGTCGTAAAAATGACTCATGTTAGCACGTGCTGTGCATGATAACATGTTCATTACAAGTAAACATTCAAAAATAGCTATGAAAAACGATTGGCTGATACTTGGTCAGGATTTCCTAATGTCCAGAAGTATTTTGAAATTGCATGCCTCCTCGTGCTCGTGCAATTCAAACAACGTATTAGCTTCATTTATATGTTGCGTTTTTTTGTAAGACAGTCAGTCGTAGTCGAGTCATACACAGTCGTAGAGTCGTAGAGTCAGTTTATTGAAACATCTTAGAGTTATACAACTTATATTACCTTAAAATAGGTATTTTCATGTTAGAAGTTTTCTGTTCGTATGTCTACGTAGAACAATGTTTTGTTAGAGGAGCTAATTTTACATCAGTTTGAAGAATAATTGTTTTTCTGGAGAACAACATTACTGATTTGGGCAAAGGCATTTTCCAGAAAATATTCTAAATTGGAACGGAACAACACAAGCTGTTCTTCATTGTTTAAATTCTGGAATTTTGTTAGCATTCGTCTGATGTGGTCATCCGCCGCCGTTTCGGACCGTAATTGAACTTCAGACTGTGTTTATAACTTTTTACAGGACTTATGTTTTTTTTAAATAAACAATTTGGATCATTTCTGTAAACCGTAAGTCTTATTTAACATGTTTACATATTTTCATGTTTTCTAGAAAATAAATTATTTTTGTTAAAATTTACAAAGCTTGTTGTCTTCACTCTTTTATGTTACTTTAATCGAGTCGATACGTAACATACAAAATTGGGGGCTCGTCCGGGATATTTGAATCTAGCTAAAATTGAACTTTAAATTTGAAATTTTAGTGAAAACAACAGGCTTCCTTTCAAAAAAAAAGGTCAAGAGTAGAAAGATTTCCTTCTACTCCAACCAAAGAACAGTTGGAGAGTTCTAGGAAGGACGAATTGCTTGAACTTGCCAGAAAGTATGAACTATCCGAAGCATAATCCTTTTTAACTAAACAAGAAATCAATAAAATTATAGTTCAACATTTGGTAGAGAAGAATATCTTGGACAAAAGTGTTTTGGCATCTGTCTCTAAGCTTTTAACTGATGCTGACGTTAAAATGGCAGAACTAAAATTGGAGTATAAATTTGACTTTCAAAAAGAACAAATGAGATTACAATTAGAAAAGGAAGAAAAAGAAAAGGATAGACAAATACAATTACAAAAAGAACATCTTGAACTTAAAAAAGAAAAAATGAAATTACAACTTGAAGAAAGGAAAATACAAAGAAAAATAGAAGAAAGGGAAAATGAAAGACAAATACAAAGAGAAGAAAAGGAAAAAGATAGGCAAGTAGAATTTCAAAAGTAACAAATGAAAATAGAAGAAAGGGAGAGAGATATACAGATGCAAATTAAAATGAAAGAGTTGGATCTGGCAAGTGACAGGCATGCTTCTACATCTCATGTAAATTCAAAGTTAAAAATTTTAGGAAATATCAAATTAGTTCAACACTTCAGGTGTTTTGCCTTCTTCTGAGAAGACCTGTTCTAATGAGTGTTCTCATTCAGGGAGTAGAGTGCGGCTTTGTTAAAGTTCCTCTCCATTATGTTAATTTGTCATCAGACTTAGTTTTAGGACATGTAACCGTCGGTGTAGTGTCTACTTTACCCGTTGAGGGCGTTCATTTGTTGCTAGACAATGACTTATCTGGAGACAAGGTTGTGGCTAATCCTCTTATAAATGACAAGCCTACTTTGGATCAGAAAGTTGATTCTATTGAAAAAGAAATCCTTGATTTATGTTCAGCTTGTTCAGTTACAAGAGCTATGGCAAAGAAAGCTCTTGAGAATGATTTTGATAAGGACAGTGTTCCTTTAGCTGACACATGTATTGGTCAGGCTTTTGATGAGGTCACTTTCACTTCTAATTTGGATTCCGTCGATAGGTATTGATGATAGTGATCCTCTTTTGAATACTCATTTTCTTTTATCTGATCAGGGTGATAAACGACAATCACTTGTCTTTGAACAGGAGAAGTATCCAGTGATCTCCTGCTTGTTTTAAAGGGCCGTTAGCGAAACTGAAGCAACTGAAGTACCTGTCTATTACTTCATTAAAAATGGAGTTCTTATGAGAAAATGGAGACCTCCCGAGATACCTGATACTGACGAATGGTCAATAAAATATCAAATTATGGTTCCGAAACCTTACAGACAGGAAGAATTTTGTTTAGCCCATGAAACTTCATTGGCTGGTAATTTGTGGGTAAATAAAACGTATCACATGATCTGGACTCAATTCTTTTGGCCAATAATCAAAAGTGATGTTTCCAAGTTTTGTAGATCTTGTCATATGTGTCAAATTCTGGGAAAACCAAATCTAAGAATTTCTAAAGCTGATTTGCAACCAATTCCTGCATTTGACAAATCAGTCAGTAGAGTTGTAGTAGATTGTATTGATCCCTTACCAATGACCTTGCCATATAACCAAAATATGTTAACAAATAAGCGTGTGAACAGGTTTTTCAAAAGTAATTTCTTTGAGGAATTTTGCTAAAGTTCAAAATTAAGTCCATTCTCTCTTGCAAATTCTACATAATTTTCTGCCTGTACGATTTTATGGCCCTTACAAAGTAAAGAAGAAAATGAGTTAGATTATAGCATTAGTACTCAAGTCTAAGTAAATTAATGGAGTACTGATATTTTTTTAAAAAGAAATAGCCAGGCCAATCATATAATTAATTAGTTATACCTGTCCCACCAAAGGAAGATTCACAGGAAGGAATACAGCTGGATTCTACTAATCGAGGTACAACAAGTCTACAGAATTCGGAAGTTATGGAAAATCTAGATCAAAAACTTTCTCATTTGAAATATCAAGAAACAATTGAACTTAAACAATTGTTGTCTGAATATAAGCATTTGTTTCCAGACGTGCCAACAAGGACAAACAAAAATTTTCACGACGTTGAAATAGTAAATTCGAAACCCATGAAACAATACCATACAGGATAAATCCTTTTAAACAGCAATATATGAAAAAGGAGATTCAGTATTTACTAGACAATGATTTTATAGAGCCCAGTAGGAGTGATTGGAATTCACCGTGCATTCGTATTCCGAACCAGGATAAAACTTTCCGAATGTGTATGGATTATAGGACGGTGAATAGTGCAACAAAAACAGACTCGTTTCCACTGCCAAGAATCGACGATTGTATCGACAAAATCGGAAGTGCCAAATACGTCACTAAATTGGACCTTCTGAATAACTTTTGCCAACTTCCCCTAACCGAAAGAGGAAAAGAAATTTTGGTATTTGTAGATTTACTCTACCAGTACAAAGTGGTGGCTGATGGGATGAAGGTTTTTAGAGTACTTTTCAACGCCTTATGAATATGATGAATATGATTACTACTGGTCAAGACAACTGAGTTGTTGTATACATTGATCATGTCATCATTTACACCAACACCTGTACAGTACATCTAACTACGATTCCGAAGTTCTTCGACAGACTCACGGATGCAGATCTGACTATTAATTTATCTAAAAGTGAGTTCTGCCGTGCATGTGTTACGTTTCTATGACATATTGTGGGACACGGTCATATTAAAATTATAGATGCTAAGCTCAAAGCTATTTCAGTATTTTCAGTTCCTGTCAATAGAAAACAGCTGATGCAATTTTTAGGTATGGCTGGGTACTATCACAAATTTTGTTCTAATGTTTCTGATGTAGCTGAATCTCTGACAAACTTATTGAGAAAGACAAACAAGTTTCTTTGGATCGAAAATGTCAAAAGGTTTTCGATAGACTAAAAGCCATACTTGAAAGTGCAACAGTTTTAACTGCTCCAGATCTCAGTCAGCCGTTCAAACTATCTGTAGATGCGAGTGATGTTTGGGTTGGAGCAGTTTTGCTTCAAGATGAGAAAATAGTATTAAACACCCAGTGTGTTATTTCTCTAGGAAAATGAATAAACATCAGAGAAACTACTCCACCGACGAAGTGGAGTGCTTGGCTTTAATACTGGCATTATAGCATTTCGAAGTTTATATTAGCTCGGCTCTTTCTCCGGTTGTTGTGATTAATGACCACAACCCCCTAACTTTCATCGGCAGAATGAAAAATAAAAATCAGAGGCTGTTGAGATGGGGTTTAGTTTTACAAGAATACAATCTTGATATCAGGCCCATAAAAGGAAATGATAATTTGATTGCAGATGCACTTTCCTGTGTGTAGAAATGTATTTTCTTAAATAAATTCATAAGTGTTCTTATGTAATATTTTTCCTTATGTAGAATTTACATCTGCTCTTAAAAAGAAAGTTTTATTATATAAATCTTTCTTTTTTCTTTATGGGGGAAGGTGTTACGAATCTGAAGTTAAAGTATGTTTGTGTTAAGGAATGAATCTTGTATAAATCTTTTTTTTTTCATTTTATTTCATTAAATATAATTATTAAAATGATTATATTAATATCAGTCTAATATGTTGTTAAAAAATATCGTGTTTACTTGAGTCGTAAATGTGACTCATGTTAGCACGTGCTGTGCATGATAACATGTTCATTACAAGTAAACATTCAAAAATAGCTATGAAAAACGATTGGCTGATACTTGGTCAGGAATTCCTAATGTCCAGAAGTATTTTGAAATTGCATGCCTCCTCGTGCCCGTGTAATTCAAACAACGTAATAGCTTCATTTATATGTTGCGTTTTTTTTGTAAGACAGTCAGTCGTAGTCGAGTCATACACAGTCGTAGTAGAGTTGTAAAGTCAGTTTATTGTAACATCTTATAGTTATACAACTTATATTACCTTAAGAGGTATTTTCGTGTTAGAAGTTTTCTGTTCGTATGGAACAACATGTTTTGTTAGAGGAGCTAATTTTACATCGTTTTTAAGAATAATTGTTTTTCTGGAGAACAACATTACTGATTTGGGCAAAGGCATTTTCCAGAAAATTGGAACGGAACAACACAAGCTGTGCTTCAATGTTTAAATTCTGGAATTTTCTGTTAGCATTCGTCTGACGTGGTCATCCGCCGTTTCGGACCAGAATTGAACTTCAGACTATGTTTATAACTTTTTACAGGACTTGTTTCTTTTTTGAACAAACAATTTGGATAATTTCTGTAAACCGTAAGTCTTATTTAACATATTTACTTTTTCATCTTTCTAGAAAAATAAATTATTTTTGTTAAAATTTACAAAGCTTGTTGTCTTCAATCTTTCTTTATGTTACTTTGTACGAGCCGATACGTACGAATAAGCATATTTGGAAGGTTCTTAATATCATATGACGAAAATAATTATTGTATTTGACCACACAGAATAAGAGAGCGTTGAAACACCCTCGATTCACATTCAACTGTCTTGATCATTTCGCCATTGGCTTACATGTCATGATGTCATTAATGGCGTCATGAGATGTTGTTGTACATGTTACATGTAGAAAATACATGGGAATATTACCCTAAATCGCGCAGTTTCCATGTGGTAAGTAGATTTGGGACACTCAGTGCATATAGTATTGAAAACATTTCGTTATTCTAGACACAAGAGATTTATTATTATTATTATTATTATTATTATTATTATTATTATTATTATGATTATTATGATTATGATTATTATGATTATTATGATTATTATGATTATTATGATTATTATGATTATTATTATTATGATTATTATGATTATTATGATTATTATGATTATTATTATTATTATTATTATTATTATTATTATGATTATTATGATTATTATGATTATTATGATTATTATTATAATTATTATAATTATTATAATTATTATTATTATTATAATTATTATTATAATTATTATTATATAATTATTATTATTATATAATTATTATTATTATTATTATTATTATTATTATTATTATTATTATTATTATTATTATTATATAATTATTATTATTATTATTATTATTATTATTATTATTATATAATTATTATTATTATTTTTTAAATGATTGTTAAAGCGATTATGGTTTCATACTTTTAGATTTAGTCAATATGTAAGTCTTTGCTTCATTACAATATAAATGCAACTGAAGGACTGATTACAATCTTTAGTTCTTACAAAGGACAGCTTTGTTTATTCTTATTAAAGCATCATGACTGTCTGTAAAAGGCAGATCTATTATGCAATTCACGTATAGGTGAATACATTGAAAAATAATTATTGATCGCACATTATTACAAATTATGAATCCCATATAAATGTCATAACAAATTGAAATGTGTGGGTTGGGTGGGTGTGGATGGGTGTGGACGTGTGGGTGGGTGAGGGTGGGGTGCTCCAAAGAGGGGATATAAGTGAGCGTTTCAAGTATAAATTCATACCACCAATAAAAAAAAATTATTAGAGACAAGGGAGTTTCGTGGAATAATTTTAAAATATTGATGGGGCATTAATTATAAAAGGCAAGGCTAATAACCTAACTTATGGGCATTTGAAACTCCCTCTGTTTTGCTGCAAGTCTTGTTCAGATAGCTCAGCCGATTGCTGCAATCTTAGAATGAAAAAAAAAGACAATAAAAAATACAGTTGAGAAATAAAACTGATCGTGGAGTGTTAACTTACGCTACATCATTTTTGTAGAACATCGGTTAAGGAAAATTGTTGATTAACCTCGATTTGGACATGTATCCAAAGTTATCAATATCCAATAACTCACCCAGTATTAGGTCTGTGATTTAAATTGTCGACGTCCTTTTCGAAGCATTCATTTGCCTCAGTTTATCACAAACTGTTTTTCTGGAGATATGTATGGAATATACTAAATAAACGGTAAAATAGAAAATACGTATTTCACCTACAATACAATGTGAGCAAAAGCATGAAGTTTAAGTTCTAAGTCTACTGGAAATTTAGATCATTCCCTTCTGTTTTCTCTGCCACTGAGAAATCATTTTACAAATATTCAATTCTGAACCAATGCTATTTTGTTTTACACTATAACAATGATGTTAGTGTTTGTATTAAATCAGCTAACGAATACGAGAACCCTTAAAAACACAAAAAAACATCAGTTTAATGTGTACAATATATATTTTAAAATGATTATTTTTGTTCATCACAACAGATGTCATAAAATGGGATTGCAGTTGATGGAATAAAAGAGGGACTCGTAATGTTAAAGGCTACACCAAGAAAAACTCGTATTGTACAATAAATACCAACGTTTAAAGATATGTGACCGTCTCATCTTTGTGACAGGCATTAATTTAATTAATAAAATGTACATCTAGATATTCATTGTTTCCTTTTTCTTATTTCTCTTGCCAAGGGAGAGCATTCGCACCCCTGTATACATACATATGTTACAAGGTCTTTTCACTGACCATTGATACAACGTTTCCCTGTATACATATATACGTTACAATGACAGTTCACTGACCATTTAAGCAAAGTTTCCCTGTAAACATTCATATGTTGCATGGACTGTTCACTGACCACTGACAACCTTTTTCTGATCCGGGTCAGTAATTCTTAAACCACCCAGAAAAACAACAAACAAAAAATAGTGTTGACTCAAAATCATGAATCCCGTTTCATTGTATTCGGAATGTCTTGGAAACAAGTTCAGGTCAATAACAGTTATGTTGCATTCATTATAGTGTTCTGTTTAGTGCTGCAAATTAATATTTTATGTTTATAAATTCTGATAATTGGGAGAAAAACATTCATATGATACAGCTTTAGTCTCTAAAGGGATTTAAGGCACATATTTCTTTTAAAAATTCGGTTAGATAGATTTTATTTTCACGAGCATATATAACAGGTAATTAAGTTTCTGAGAAATTACACCTTGTGCATCAAAATCTACATAAATTAATATGACGTCATGTCACAGATAACACACGAAATACGTGTATAAGCTGTTACATACAACTTTGTACATGGGCCATAATGAACGATTGTCTCGGTCTGTCATATCTCACAGTAAAGGCTCCATCTACCATATCCCACAATATTGTCTCAGTCTGTCATTTCATACAATATTGCCTCTCCATTTTATAACCCACATTATTGTTTCGATCTGTTGTACCTTACATATCCAGGAGTATTTTCTCAGTGTGTCATATCCCACAGTATTGTCTCAGTCTGCCTTATCCCACATTATTGTCTATGTCTGTCATATCCACAGTAATGTCTCAGTCTGCGATGTTAAAAAGTATTCTTTTAGTCTATCATATCCAACAGTATTGTCTCGGTCTGTTGTACTCCACAGTATTATCTCTTGTATCACACAGTATCGTCTTAGTCTGCCATATACCACATTATTGTCTCAGTCTGCCATATCCCACAGTATTGCTTAGTATGTCACATCCCACAGTATTGTTTCAGTCTGCCATATCCACACTATCGTCCCTGTCTGTCATATTCAACAGTATTGTCTGTCTGTCATATTCCACAGTATTGCCCAGTCTGTCATATCCCATATTATGTCTCAGTCTGCCATATCCCACAGTATTATCTCAGTCTGTCATATTCGACAGTATTGTATCAAGCTGTCATATCCCACATCATTGTATCAGTCTGTTGTATCCTATAATATTGTCTCTGACTGTTGTATCCCACAATACTTTGTCCATCTAACATATCCGAAAGTATTATATCAGTCTGTAATATCCCACGTTATTGCCTCGATAGGTCATATCCCACCGTTTTGCTCATTCTGTCATATTCCACAGTATTGTCTCAGTCTGTCATTTTCAACAGTATTGTCTCAGTCTGTCTTATGCCACAGTATTATCTCAGACTGTCATATTATAGGCCCTACAGTACTGTTTCAGTCTGTAGTATCCCACAGCAGTGTGACTATGTTATTATATTCTACAGTATTGTCTCACTATGTTGTATCCCATAGTATGTTCTCAGTCAGCCATATCCCACAGCATTGTCTCGGTCTGCCATATCTAACAGTATCGTATCAGTAAGTTATGTTCCAAGGTATTGTCTCTTTCGGTCATATATTATTGTATTCTATCAATTCGTCGTATCCTACTGCATTTTCTCTCTCTCTCTCTCTCTCTCTCTCTCTCTCTCTCTCTCTCTCTCTCTCTCTCTCTCTCTCTCTCTCTCTCTCTCTCTCTCTCTCTCTCTCTCTCTCTCTCTCTCATATCCCACAGCAGTTTGGCATATCCCACTGTATTGTCTCAATCTGTCGTATACTACAGTATTGTCTCCGTCTGTTATATCCCAAAGTATTGTCTCAGTCTGTCATATCCCACAGTATTGTTTCTGTCAGTCAAATCCCACAGCATTATCTCAGTTTGTCATATCCTATAGTATTGTCTCTGTCATATCCCACAGTATTTTCTGTCTATCATATCCTATAGTATTGTCTCCTCAATCTGCCATATCACACTGTATTGTCTCAGTCAGTCATATTCCACAGTATAGAGTCTGTTATATCTCAAAATATTTTCTCGTCCTGTCTCTGTTCCACACATATTATACAGATATTTCTTTGATCACTATTTCATTCGTCGAAGTCGTAATAATTTAGATAGGTGAAAGTCGGAAGCACTTTTCATCAAATTATCTTTTCGGTGTTAAATAATTCAAAAGAAGATGGAAAATGTTCAAATATAACGAGATCAGTAAACTGTTAATTAATATAAAGCAACTGCATACTTTAAAATGCAGCGGAAATTATTGATGTAGCATTTGGTTTATATTCTGTCATAGCAATAACTTAGAATTTTTGCCCGAGTACAACATCTTGATAGGGTAGGTTACAAAACCATAAAAACTTACTACATTTACAGTTCCTGATACTGCAACTGCTGCATCATTATGTATCATTCTAAAATTAAATCCACTCTTCAGTCCAGTGTAAGTGAAGTGCATTAATTACAGCATTTAATTGCATTGGGGATTTTCCTGCTCTAGCTGTGACATGCGACATGCATTTGCTAAAATGACAATTAATATTATATACCAGCAATCTCTCTCTCTCTCTCTCTCTCTCTCTCTCTCTCTCTCTCTCTCTCTCTCTCTCTCTCTCTCTCTCTCTCTCTCTCTCTCTCTCGTTTGTTTTTGCTGTCGATATCTAAATCAGGCTATACAAAATCTTCCTTTTCTTGGAATGCCGAATAAAATAATAATGTAATCTTCCAAATAATATACACTACGTTTCTTTTGTGTACTGTAGAGACGTTTGACTCAGTGCTAATTTGAACTTTTGAATGGTTGTCATTTTCGAATTTTCGACCAATTTCTCAATTTTAATTTTTAAAGATTTACGTTGTTTTGAAATTGACCCTGTTAAAGTTTTTATTGTAAGTATAACTCGCATGAGGGGTCTTAAATGCAATCAAATCTTTTTAAATAGTGACATTGTAAAAATTTGTCATTCCAATTGCTAACTCCAACCCTCTTTTATAAAGGTCACCTGCGTTCTGCGGTCAGCACTCGAGTAAGCGGTCGATGAATTGACCCAGTAATGACTGCTTTATGAATATAGATTAGACTTTTGTTTGCTGACGAAGACTTTGTTTAGATAAATTAACAGCTCACAAATCATTTATTAATATTTCTTATCTCCCTTGCATTTGCCTTACTCCAGTCACACTGTCAAATATAACTCAAAAGTGACAAAATGACAATATTTAAAATGAATCGGTTACTTATCATGAGAGAGAGAGAGAGAGAGAGAGAGAGAGAGAGAGAGAGAGAGAGAGAGAGAGAGAGAGAGAGAGAGAGAGAGAGAGAGAGAGAGAGTCGATGCAATTCGTCTGCTGTTTGGTGGAAAATCTCATCTGAAAATCTCAGCAGCAAATTGAGTCACCCATTTGACATTGTTAGGAGTATTGTTGATATCTGAAAAAAAAATTGTTAATATCTGATGAAAATGTTAATCTATAATGAATGATCAGAATCCACTTCATTTTATTAGAGTCATTGGTCAAAGATCATTGGTATGTAAAGAAATTCAACGTTTCGGTTCATTACTAGAAAAACTAGTCACATTAACATATTTTCATCCCATATTCACCCCAGGCATCTCCCATAACACCTGTTCCTAAGTCCTGTTTCACGATCATATATAAGATGTCTGGTGAATAGAGTAAATATAGTGTGGGTCATGGTGCCCGTACAATGAACAGTTATTTATTTTTTAAAACTAACAAATTGAAACGTTAGTGATTATTTTATTCATGTGACTATCGTGCAAATCATTTAAGATGCTTTCTGAAGAACTTCTGGTATTATAGCATACTTTCCTTTTAGAACGTGCATTTCTGGAAGATCATCACTGCATTTTCAGAGACGCCTGAATTCAAATGTACGAGATGCCTGTCATTTGACCATTCCTTTTGAATTAGTTCACGTAATTTTGGCCATTTTGCTATCAAATTTAGTTCTATTCTTTGTTACTTCTAATGGTGGATGTGAAATTTCACTATTCGTATTCATATCAGATGTGCCTCATCTGTTGTATGATCTGGACAATGTCTCTAATACATTTAACTCTTGTCCTGGACAGTAAGTTAAATCAAAACTGTAATTTTGCAGTCTTCAAAACATTCTCTTGGCATCTAGTTTGGAGATTGTCATAGCTCCAGCCTTACGTTTGGTTATATATTCGATTCTAGAAAGTTGATAATGCTCTCGTTTAATATCTTAATTCAACTTTCTTTGATCTAGACAAATTCGTAGTTTTTCCGATTTTCAACATTTGAACTTACCCATTGAACTTACCCAGTATGTAGATTCATTTACTCTCCGTATCATATATTTCAGTTCCATCTCGTCCATAATTGATATAAGTTGTTCTCGTAAAGCTGCAGAAAGTATATTTTTCATACATTCTAGACCTTTGAATACAGTAGGAAATTCTTTCATGATATGGGTGTCCTTATTCCTGTGCACATCGCAAACTACTTGTACCATGTGCAAATCTTCGGACGCTTTGTTAGTTTTTGTTTCATAAAATCCAAGTTGATTGATGCATTTTGTACATTTTGTCTATGACAATTAGTGTATCACAAGTGTAGCTTGTGAGTAGACAGGTCTCAGTTGGGCTTACCTCAAAATTGTAAATGTTCTTTGTCTCAAAAATGTTATTTGGAATTATGATTATTTGCGAGTCGGTATTAGTTTTAAATTTTACATCCGTACCATGATGAAACAGAGTGAAGTAACATTCTCTGTCCTTGATTTCAGTGTTGCCTTTGTCACAGTTGTAGGGAAAAAATGTTTCTTCTTTAAGTATTCTTACATACCTTTGACCCATCTTGTCTTGCAACATTGCCGAAAATGATTCTGTTTTCTACACCTGTAGCATATTTTTCCATAGGCTGGACAACTATCACTCCCATTTGCCACATTTACCTCACTAGAATAATCTGGAGTCTAATATCATGTTTGTAAGTTCTGCTTTATGCTTTTGTTGTGCCTTTTTTTCTTTCTTTTGTCTTCATTTTCACACTACGAACTGATGATGCAGCTGCTTCTTTTTACATATATTGATTTTTTGAGGGATTTTTGTCTACTCTGCAGATACCCAATTCTATTTTTAATGTCAGATGATCTTCTCGCAAATGTTTTTCTTTTACTTTTCAGAATTAGTCCCACAGACAATTTGTATTTCTTTGCAATCAAATTGAGTTCAGTTGTATATAAGCCAATGGTTTCATTCTTTCATTGGATTCTTGTATTGAATCTTGTCTTTCTACCGTAATTGTCTGCTTGGTATTGCAATAATACACAAAGTTCTTGGTAAATGGATCCATTATGCCAGCTTAAAGTGGCCTCAGATGTAAACGTGTTACAAATGTCTTTAATACCCTGACAAATGATGTATACGAAATCACTAAATACTTCTTTATCTGCAAGGTAACATCTAATTTAAATTGCATAGTCTACTTCTACCTCCTCCAAGTCTTCGCTAAATGGTAGGAGATAAAGTCCATTTTATGTGATTGGTTGAGATTTTGAACACATAATCTTATGCATCCAGACTTCCTTATTGTTATTTATACATTTGGATGTTATTAACCCAAATTACTTTAAAACTTTCACAGTTAATAATACGTTATATTTTGGTGAATAGGTTTGGTCTCACAAACCATTGATTAGCACACAAGTTTCTCATGCTATATCATAAAGCATATTGGGTTAAAACTGAGTGTGGCGCCTGGAATTGGACTTTTGTGACTTGTAATTGTCAGATCATTTATAGTAACAGAACGTTAGAAGCGTAAATTAGTGCCCGTGGGAAGTGATAATGATACACACACATACTATGACTCTATATGGCTCTGACATTTTTACCAGCTGCGACTATGTTCGCCTTAGGGCCATCTTCACCTGTTTAATATCTCAGGAGATACTAATCCTGTCGGTAGGCATTAGAACAGTCTCAGATATCTTAATGGGACCAGAAATCAATGGAAATATAGAATAATAAAAAAACACAGTTGAGGAAAGCAATATTCTGAAGTATCATCTGCGACCGTAATGCCAATATTTAAATATTGGCATATCTTCAAAGCGCTGCATTTCCGTGACCTCCTATACAAAAGTGTCGCGTCTATTCAGTTACTTTCGCTATGTGATATCATAGTAGCTACTCCAACATCCCGACTGGCATTTGCTAGCGAAAAAGACAAAGCCGTTCTGCGTTGCTTAAGACATAAAGAAAGTATGGATAATTTATTGCAAGCGAGTCGATTTCAAACACCATACAGCACTCTCTGCTGATTACATTTTTCAAAGGAATGTTTCGAGAGGGATCCTGAAAAACTGTCCGCTCTAGGATACGCAAATGTTACTCCAAGACTACAAGTTGGCGCTGTTCCAGACATATGGTTGGATATTTTAAATCCTGGGGAAAATGTTAAACGTGCGAGTTACGAAAATAGGTAGAAGGCTGAGATCTGATCACAAAATGTAACAATCACAGATATTTTATCCACACCAGCATTGTTTTAAAAAATTGTTAGCCTGACACCCGGGGTTTCTTTAATTTTAGATCGGGCCCATCCTGTATTCAAAGTAAGGTGCCCGTCAGACTTGTTGAAGAAAAATTTTGCCTGAGGAATTGAGTAAATGTATTTTCAATATAGCACGGCACAATCTAAAATCACCGCTATCCTAGGTGAAATTGATATCTGATTTTAATGAAATGGAAGCTTTGTTAAAAATAAGATTCTAAACCACTGACCGGGTATGCTTCGAGAAAATACAATTTTCAGTAATCTTATTTTTTTTAAAAAAACTGAAATATTTCTACATCAAAAAAAACTTTTAGCCTGGTGTGTTACAAGCAGTTTGTATAAACGGTAATCTGTAGATACATGTGTATTTGAACTGATATTAAACTATCTCTTAGGCAGTTTAAATAGAAGCGATAAAAATAATAGCAGTCATGTATACAATCAAAGTTTTATATTAACTGGCTGACAATAATCTTTATCCTTGTATTTATCTTGTGAAAAGGACTGCCGCTCGGACCATATTCGACAGTGTGTGTGTGTGTGTGTGTGTGTGTGTGTGTGTGTGTGTGTGTGTGTGTGTGTGTGTGTGTGTAAGCTTCAGCAACTTACTGGCAAATAAACGATTCCTTACAGGACTTCAATTTGACAGTTCAAATTTGCAGGCACAAGTTACCGTACATGTGGCAACTGTTTTCCCACGTTTTATGTCAAACTTTATTTCCATATGTTTAAGTCTTAAAGCTTGTAGCATTGTTTACTGAATGAAAATATTTATTCTGAATTATGGTTTGTTTTGGTTTTTTTTGGTGGGGTTGAGGGTTATAGAGCATCTTACAGACACAGATTCAACTTCTTAATGTGCAACCCAAATCTAGTTTCCTCCCGTCTGTTTCGTTCGATATGTTTTTCGTTTCTATTTGAGGTCTGGTAAGTATTACATCATGGGATCGCGTGATGTGTTGTTTCATCAAAACTCGGAAAAACTCGACAATTTACGGAATCGTCGTATCATCCGTGCAATATAATCACTACCCGCATACGATATGTAATTTAAAAACATTGCAGTCGAAATAAAATTTTGTAGAGAATTATATGCATGAAAGGAAATTGTATTTCTGATTAATTTGTTTCATATCTGAATGTTTTAAAAGAATTATAATGTGGATATATTTTTAAAAAATCAAAGACACGCAAGAGTTTTGCTTGAAAAGGATGGAGGAGTAGAGCTTTGATGAAAAGGATCAGAAAGGTAGAAAACTTCTTGCGGGCAGAGATTGATCAGTCACATTCTGTATAAAAAGTGGATTGTGTTGACAGGACATTGATGGATGGGTCTCCTGATGAGAATTGAATACTCCCAGCAACCATTATCAGCGATTGAAGTTGCGATCACTGTTGTAAGCTATGGACTGATTATTATGGCAGGAGCTTTTATCGACCGGCGACTATCCAATTACATCATGGCCTAGGCCGAATCAAAGCTCAACACAATCAACGATGCTGCGCGACAACACCAACGAGGAACTCTACTTTATTCTAACAGACGTAGACAAATACACATGATAAACGAATTGGGATGCATCACATATGTCATGCATTTCAGTTATATGTGCTGAAAAGCAAAAAAAAAAAAAACATAACTAGCAGAAGTGCGAAGAGATTATAAAAATTTTCACTGGCAATATATGATAAGCTGTGTGTTGACTGTCTGAATGACAACAATGACAGAACAGTCGGAACCAACATAAGATGTGATTTTCCGATAAAACGTCAACATTGCCATTATATCGGGTTATATAAATTGGTACATGTTACTAATGGCACTCCATACACACTTATCTCCACACAGGTTTATCTCCATACACGCTTGTCTCCACTCAGGCTCACCTCCAAGACTCCTATCTCCACACAAGCGTATCTCCATACAGGTTTATCTCCTCACATGCTTTCTTCACACCAGCGTATTTCCACTCAGGCTTATCTCTACACCGGCTATCTCCACAGAGGCTTACCTCCATAGACGCTTATCTCCACACAAGGGTATCTCCACACAGGTTTATCTCCATACCCGCTTTCTCCATACAAACGTTTCTCCACATATGCTAATCTCCAGACACTTATATTAAGTCTTATCTCCACAGAGGATTACCTACATAGACGCTTATCTCCACACAAGCGTATATCTACACATGCTTATCTCCATAGACGCTTATCTTCACGCAAGCTAATCTAAATATACGTTTATCTCTACGCAGGTTTGTTAGCAGTTATACTGTTGAACCGCTTCAAAATGTCTGCACTAATATACGCAATAAAAATATTGTTGTTTCGCTCCAAAGCAAGTTATATAAGAAAAATGTGACCGAGATTTGACTGGAAAGTCCCAGGTATCCGACGATAATTAATATTTTTTTTCTATATTTTATATCGACTATAAATAGCTGCTCCTAAAACATTTAGCGGCTCCTAAAACGACGTTGAATAAATAAAAAAATGGTCGCTATGTTTTTATATGAACTACAATTAGCGCTCCTACTACAATTAGCGGTTCCTGGTGAAATGTACGGCTCCTGGGACACTTTTTAAAACTCCGGCTCCGTTAAAAGAAATTACAATTAACGGCTCTCTAACATCTGCAGCTCATTGTACTAACTATAATCACATCTCCTTCGATAGTAATGCTGCTGATAATTTTGATCTTCATTACTACCGAAAGAGATTTATACTTTATATTTTTTACCACGTGATGTCATATTCGGAATGGCCATAATATTATCCGCAACAATCTGAGCTCGATCATTAAAGAGTGCTTGTCACTCAAGCAGATAGCAGCCGTTACAAGTCATGTTCCCCATTAACGAAGAATACAAACTTAATGTTTGTGCGGAAATGTTAAGAAATATATTGGCTAGACCAACAAGTTATTATCTATCTGTATAATAATTAGACCTAGAAATTAAATATATAAAGGACGATGTTGGTGATCCTTTAGCACGGTGTGAAATTCCTCCAATGATCGTGCAAGTAAAGAAGCTGTCTTTGATGAATTTTGCCTCTTTTTAATTTTAACTGGCATTGGCTAATAGTAATATCAAAATTTGCCATAATAATAATAATAATAATAATAATAATAATAATAATAATAATAATAATAATAATAATAATAAAATATATTGCATGTTTAATAACTCGTCACAAACAGGTTAACCTCTTACAAAGAAACGGATAGTTATATACGATAGTGACACGGATCTCTAATTACCCATGAATAATCTAACGCAACATATTACTCTTCGTTAGAATTTGCGCTAAGTATAACTACAGTACAGCTAAGTACCAATCATCGTTTCATTTATTTACAGTATAACATTTCAAAATTAAAACTGATGAAAACAGTTGCTTGTAATAAATATTCATCATCTATGGTTAATTTCACACAACATCCGTATATTAAATGTGATAATACATGAAAACTATGCAACGTATTATGTAGGGGGGGGCTTAAGCATAAAAACTGTATGTATCGGATGACACGTCACGCATCAGTCCTCATTAACATATTTGTATTAATGCATGTAAACATTTGCGCGTGAACTATACTGCACAAGTAACAGTATTCTTTCTTACTTTAAATGATACTATTGTGTGAAAAAAAAATCTATGTTAGGATTAAGACCGAAACAATGAAATCCCAATTGCGGGTAACATTGCTTGTCTCCCCACTTGGGCAAGCCACGTGGGGAGACAAATAATGAAACCCCTTGACTGGAATTTCCATGTCTCGGTCCAAATCCCAACGATGAATTACTGATTAGATTTCTCACAGCTGCCTGCCATATCATGCGGAATATGGTCTGAATATTCCGAATGAGAAATTACTCTATTGCTAAGAGAACATGGCCGAATATATACGCCAATTAATGGTTAACGGAAGAAACTGTATTTCATCCTGTGAGTTAATTATAATGTAGTTATAGCAATTAATTTGTCAAAATAAGACATAAACCACCGGGATGGATACTCTCTCATTCCTTAAGAGATATATTGGGACTGAATTAATTACCTATTTTAGGCCCTCTGATATCACACCTCAGTAAGTTAAAAATAATTCGAGTATGGTCTTAAGACGCGTTAATTCCCGGTATATGTTCAGTCAGCGTATAAAATATCATCTATAAAAGTTCAAATTTATAGTTACTGGAGCATTTTGCTAAAGTCAACTGGCAAATTCTTGCCTAATATTTATGTCACTACAATTTCAGGCAAACAAAAGTTATAAATTATCGTAAATCACGATGCAAATTATAAAAATAAAAGAACTACCTGGAATACAGTTTAATCTGAGGCATTTATTTGATATTTCAAGGTAAAGGTTATTTTTGTTTTGTATTTAGCTGTTCTGTTTCATGGAAACCCCAAAATGCACCTTTAAAATTCCTCTCATAGGGTACACATTGCCAAATATGATAATGTTTAAAACTTTGAGTCTATATAAGATAAGATAAAGATTTTTGGGTGCGAGTTAATGATTGGATGTATATAACATTTTTTTGCTACAGGTTATGATTTGTAAGTTTGAAATTTTCTTGAATGAGCTAAGGTAGTGCAGACCAAATAGCAAGATAGATAAGTCGGCAATTGTGTTACTGGAAATTATAGGTCTGGTATGGGCCATGTAATAACAACAACAACAACAACAATAATAATAAAAATAATAATAATAATAATAATAATAATAATAATAATAATAATAATAATAATAATAATAATAATAATAATAATAATAATAATACTATCACATTGCTCTTTGAAACTGAAAAATAAAACTAATTTATAACTTCGAAATTATTTGCTGTTTGTTTAAAAGTTTGCTTCCTAGCTTCATGAAAACTTGCTTCATACTGTAAATTGGCAAATTTCCGTAGATCTCTGTAGAACACATATAATTGGACACGTGTACGATTAATTAGATTTATGGTGACCTGAACGTGTTTAAATAGCCATAATGCACGAATTGGTACCCTTTCTGTCATGAGTTTAGCGATTTTTAATTAAGGCTACGTTTGTTTTATGGAAAACTACCAATTCTGATAGTTACCAGGAATATGAGCTTGTCAAACGAAATGCATTATTTTGAGCCTTGTTCAGGCGGGGAATATATATATATATATATATATATATATATATATATATATATATATATATATATATATATATATATATAGATATATATCTATATATATATATATATATATATATATATATATATATATATATATATATATATATATATATATATATATATACTGGATTGTTTACGCTGAATAAAGGGGACGTGATTCCACATGAAAACTCTAGGTTTAAATGTGCTTATCGCAAAATTTTAATCAGTCCACACCATTTCATGTAAGAGAAGAAAACAAAGGTAGTCTACGGGTCGAATTTAAGGAGTAATTTACTCGTAATATTATTCATGGGATTGGTTGTTCGAGAAATCGACAGACATAGTTCTGGAAGTAAGAGCTTGGAAGCACAAGGTATTTGTACCAATCTTATGTAATTAGTTGATACTGATATGATGATTTGTTTGATTTATTTGCTTGTATTTGCATGGATTTATTTGCTTGAATTCGTAGGTCAATATTCTTTATATCAGTATATCTAAATTCGTACAATGAATTTTATATACATTGACGAATCGTTTGAATGTATAATCTCGTTTATTATAGGAAAATAGGTCTTATTTTGTTGCGATGAGTTACAAGAATTCATGTGAATTCTCCGACATTATATGAGTTCACGTATGATAACTATCTGCTTGTGTGTATTCGTTAAGGAATTTAATGTATTCGTTTTTGTAACTGAGACGAGACTGGAACTAATGTCTATGTGGTATGTTTCCATTAACAGGACCAATAATCGTTTGACATTAGGTTAGTTTATGGTCTGTCATGGTTAGTAGACCAGATAGCCATTGGTATTTGTTTGAATTCCGATAGAGTTATATCTGACCTAACGAGGGGTGAGAGTAATAATTTATTCCCCCAGTTTAATGTGACGGAAGATTTAGATTGCTTATTTCTTTATTTTGGAATGTAAGATAGTTCCACTGGAAGTATCTACGAGAAGCATGCACGTGACGTACCATGTATTTACAAAATCAAAGTTGGAAAAGCCGAAAGAGAGAGACACTTGAGATTTGCAAAAGGTGAAAGGTGTACAGGACCCAGACTTACAGACACAAGGAAGTCAAAGTATAGTCGCAGTGAATTCGGACTGAAGAAGAACCACCACGTTATGAATCAGTACACGGCAATGTTTTCGATATTTCACACAATCTGATGATTATTTTTTAATTTTACAGCTTAACAGATCGGTCATTAGTATAGCATATTTATCTCTGAAATTCGTTAAATGATTTAATTCAAAGAAAAAAGTGTATCTTTCAAAATGCAGTGCATTATTACAATTGCTTATGAATTTTATTGTTTATGTATTTCTGATTAAATTTTATAGTCTGTACATGTTTATGGGGGTCGTGTCATTCTGTTCTATATATCTGCTCAGATCTTTATATATTCCACCTGAGTTCACACTTTAAATTGATATTTACTCGTTTCAGGCAAACTACACTGTTGGCGATCACTTATAGAGAATGATAACCAAACATCAAACAAAAGACCCATCCCAACAAAGCTGGGACAGTTTGCAACACGTACTTACCATGGAAAATTGCTTCTCCTAATGTTTGTGAAATATCTTTGCAATGTAACTACGATTTTAAGTCAACAATGGGGTATAGCTGCAGAAGGACGAACCCATTTCATGAGAGGTCCTTTACGTATCTATCCTGTACTTTTAAAAAAAGGAATGCAATTAACGTCACAGTTTCCTATCTTTTTATTTTCAGACAAACATAAGTTATGTACTTAAATGCTTCTCAGCTGATTTGCACACAAAATTTGCCTCCGACTCATAATTTTAGTCAGTTAGACAAATTTAAACTTTTTTAAAATTGCGCCACTGATGCTTGGTCACAGTGGAAGTTTGAAGGTATGCAAGAAAATACATCCTGCCGCTAAACAAATAAAGCATGAAGTTTGTGATAACAGGTTTGGTGACGGTAAAAGTAATAAAATAAATGGTGATTATCAAAAGTTTCAAGCTGGAGAAACAATTATTCTGTTCTGAAGTTTTCGTCAAAGTGTAAATGTTATGAGATCTAGGAATCCACTTGACTGAATCGAACGAATATTTCCATGGGCCAAATATGTGATGGGCCGATTCGGCTTGATCCGATTTCACGAGCTCAGTCCGATATGGGCCGAGATCTAGAAGCTTTAGATAATTCTGCGCATTACCAAAATGTTGAGACTTCATATATATATATATATATATATATATATATATATATATATATATATATATATATATATATATATATATATATATATATATATATATATATATATATATATATATATATATATATATATATATATATATATATGTATATAAAAATATATATATATATATATATATATATATATATATATATATATATATATATATATATATATATATATATATATATATATATATATATATATATATAATTAAAACTATATATATATAGTTTTTAATTATATATATATATATATATATATATATATATATATATATATATATATATATATATATATATATATATATATATATATATATATATGTATATGTATATATATATATATATATATATATATATATATATATATATATATATATATATATATATATATATTGTTCCCTTTCTTCACGACTATTGATTATGTGGCGAACCTCAGTTTATTTGAGGCGGGTTTACTGATTTCGGCTTTCGTATCTACAGGTGATAACCAACGGTGTAATTTGCCCGGTATCTAGTAAGTTCAATACATAGTAAAATTCCACAAGCAAATGATTAAACGTCACAATTCGAAAGATACACGTATTTCCTTTGTAATCTACTTAATTAAATCATTTCATAATGCAAATAAGATTATAAAAATAGCTGATTATGTTTACGATGTGAATCAACTCAACATTTAACAGAGTGGGAAATCGAACGAAACTGCCTTGCATCGTAATCTGCCTTGTATCATAATCTGGTATTCGGTTCCATCAAAAATGTTCACTCTGACTGTACTTCTGGCTTCTTTCCACCGATAAGTCTTTTTCAATCTACTTCCCTTTTTCCACAATTCTTGGTATTTCGCCCTTTCTTTTTTTTTTTTTTTGGCTTTCCACTATGTTTGGGTTGTAATACGTGTCTCTTCTTGATACTATCTCACCTTGCAAAAATTTAAACAAAACCAACCTAAATTTTCCATAACATTTTACGAAATTAAATAATTTATCTCACCCCTCGAGGTTATATGTGATTCTATCGAATTCAAACTGACATTGATGGCTATGTGAACTAATTGGTCATTAATTCTTTACTATTCTCATTACACGAGAATGAATTAAATTCCTTACCCTACGGTAGTGTTAGAAGTAAACATAATAAACTCGTTTGGATAATTTCCACTGCTTCCCGTAATATCTACATTCCATCAATTCGTCAATGTATATAAATAAACAATATCATAGTACGAGTTCAGATAAATGAATTCAACACAGTTATGCAAGATACATAATTTCCTACAATAATTGAGACTATAACTTAGCTAGCCGTCAATGTACATATAAAGAAAAATATCATTGTTCGGACGCAGATAATCAACTCAACAGACGTATACTATATCAAGAAAATTGATCTACGAATAAAACACGTGAATACCATATCATGAAAATTGAGCTACGACTCAAACAAATAAATCCCTGCAAATACAAATAATTAAATCAAAGAAATCTTCATAGTATCAACGACTGACATGAGATTTATGCAAACACCTTGTGTTTCAAGCTTTTGGTGTCTGTCAAATCTTTCAGACAATCTTTATCCCCGTGGATGCTTTTGACGACAAATTTACTCATTAAGTTCTCGAAGTCCCTCAATGTCTTATGTTGTTTTCTCTTTTAGAAAAGAGCAGACTGATTTGCAAATTCTACTGCACATTAAAAACGCATAATTTTTCGTGTGAAACTACGTCCCCTTCCACAGCTTAACGAATTTCAATTATATAAAATTCTTGCCTCACTAGCATCAAAACACTGCAATACGTCTGACAACAAAGGTCTACCAACTTTTTCTTTGGTCAATGTCCCAACTGTCAGCTTCCATACAAACAAGAATTTGAACTCTGTTCCGTTAAGTTTAAATAAACTAAGCCATTAATATATAAATAATTCCTGACTTTGGCTGAAACAATCATTACATTATTATCCGACCAAAAGTATACCTCCTCTATTTTCTGACATCAAGAAGTAGATGGCTCATAAAAACTGTACTGGGTACAATTCTGAATAAAGCTTTCAAAACCTCATATCAGTAAAGGTGGTCTGGCGCTCGCTAGCAGTTAATACGTTTATTTTGACTGACCTTTGTTTGCGGATGGTAAAATCCCTCTTCGCTTGACCCATGATATTAAATCCACTCGCCATGTTCGTATTAATTCCTGTCAGAAAACAATATCCACCAATCCAGCAGTTACTGACATTTTTTCAGATTGCTTAATTGTGCATGGAAACAGCATCTCCCTGTGTTAGATCGTCCCTTCGTCCTTAAAAAAACCAAAAAGCCTTAATACGCGCTCCGTACTATCATTGTGTTTCACATGACGGATTCACATTTTCACTCAGCATTTAGAAATCGTACCAAATTATGGAAGAGTGGAAGTTTCGGCTAGATCTGGATGAAAGATAATTAACATTAACCCATTTCTGTTGATCATTGATGCAACTAATAGACACTTTCAGTTTTTGAAGAATATCGAAACTTTGTATTTTAGTTAAATTTTTGTTTTGTGCAATATGACTATTTAATATGAAATTCAGTAATATATAAGATATGTATTACTTTAACTCCCAGTGATACATATATTGAGTGAAAGTGCAACATTAATGTAAAAATTACAAGTATAATAATTTTTGCTTCAGATGTTTAGGCAAATGATGTTTATTTTATTATGCTAAAATGCGTGACATACATACATATTGCCTTGGCAAACTGGAAATTTGTTCCTTCTGATGAAAACATTATCAATAACTCCACCATGTGTGATAAAATGTAGTTTGAAGCTATTAATCATATTTTCAGTTTTTCACAGCTTCACGCTGGGATTAATAATTGACACCGATGGTAGTTGCCTCGTACTTTCTTTGTGCAGTTGAGAAATTCCATGGCAATATGGAAAATATCTCCCATAATTCAATTTTTGGAACTAATTGGTTTTCAATTTACGTATGGAGCTCGTAGTTAAAGTTTTAAATGGTTTTGATATCAGTGCTATATCATTTTTTGAAATTGAAATACTTGAGAGCAAAATATTTGTCATGTGGCTAAAAATGTCCATAATTTGATTTTTGTCAATGTTTATTATCTTCTGTTAATACAATGATATTAAAAGTGGGTAAACTTTTCCTATTAATGATCGTTTTTGTTCTAATGGTCAGGTTACTCAAACTTCGAGCCAAAATAAGTGTTACTGGAAACAATGAATTACTTAAACAGGAAATAACATATACAAATGCAAGATTAACTGAACTATATCGTTTGGGCATGGATTCAAGAGTAAAGCAAAGCTATATATTGCCTGTTTGTTCAGTTATACGTTAATTTGTTTGCGCGCCTGTTGCCACACATGTAAGGCTTCAAGATTATGGAGAAAGCATGCAATAGCTAGACTCCAGGGTTCATAGAGGCTGATTTAGAAAGTTTTTAACGTGATGATCGTTAAAATTAACTCAGAGTAATTCTGTAGATGATTTGCTCATCGACCTTAGTTATTATTTTTAATTGTCATTGAAGATAATCCTGATTGTCGATTAAGTTTTTATTATATGGATATGGATATTGATTATCTTACATGTTTATGGTCAACTAGTAATTTAAGTAACAGAACATTGATGTTTTGCAACATACCATTTGTACAATTGACACAAATCTTAAATAACCGGTTTCCAATAAACTTCGTAAAAATTCAACTAACAAAATTTTAACAATTCTTTTATATTTCTTGTACAGCAATAACATATATAAAGTATTTAAAGGATAAAAGTGTCTTTCAACTCCATCGTAAAAAATGATATAAATTATAAATTTTCCTTGTGATGTTTTGATTAGTAATATTTTACAAATCTCCCCTTTCAGAGTGTCCAGTAAATGAAAGAGGTGACCCAGGTACAGAAAAATGGCATTGTTCGCTGCAATTCACATGACTTGAATTGACAATTCAAATGCCTTCATATATGGTACATCACTTGTTGGGTTTGAATAGAAAGAAGTGTACCTGAGCTCTATTAGAAACGTATATAATTGCCCTTTGTTATGTATATCTTTACTGTATATTGGACTTTTGTGCATGATTGTAGATTACAGGGGTCATTTATAAGCAACATTTTTCAATACTATAGATTATTCTTTAAGATGATATTTGTAAACTTTGTTTACTTGTAATTATGTTCAATGGTTTTCCTATTAGAAAAGAAAAAACATTTTGTCTTCTTTGTCATGTATTTTGCTAAAATTTAAGTAAACACACCTAACTTTATTTTACAATGTTAATGGGACAATGACCAACATCCTGATCCTCTTATTGTTTCTTAGGTGTTTCGATAAGAGTTGTGATCAACAAAATTAAATATTCCTATTTTAACATCTGTCTCGTGGAATTTTAGCTTATTCAATTATAATTTGAGAGAATTTTTTAAAGTAATCATTAGAATCACAACGTGTTGATTGACTATAAAATACAATAACTAGTATGTGAATTGATTGAAGGACATTCTGTATCATATCATTGCGGCACATCAATATTGATAACAGAACAGTACTTTGAATAGTAGTGAAACATCAACTCACAAAATTCCAATTAAATCCAAACGCCATTTTAATTCATCAGAAATACTATATTTTAAAACTTTTGATAGATTTATACGTATTTGGGGGGGAGGATTTCATACACAATGCTATAAGTTCCTTTTATTTATTTTTAAATTATAAATTTTGTATTCTAGAGTAATATATTATTTATTGAATTAACTAAGCTTGTTGCTTTCTTATATATTTTAAGACCATATAGATATAAAACTCTGATGTTCAGATCAGACTATGTAAATGTCGGATATCTTTTAATTTTGAAAATAATTCAAAAATATATTGCCACGAAAATTAATGCTAAATTAATGCTTTAATACATCGCATGAGTTTAAAATAAAGAAAGATTGATGAAATATGTGATTACTGCTCAGGAAAACTTCAGAAAAAAATTTGAGTATATGGTAACTGAATTGTTACTTTTGGGATTACTTTATCTTGAAAAAAATATATCAATGGGGTGGGAAGGTCGGATGAAGCGCAGACTACTTGGTAGATAGATTAACCTTTGATGAACTTTGCCTTTTATTTTGAAAGGTAAGTGTCAATGGCTGAACCCGTTCAGTGCAACAAGTCCTATAGCAAACGAATGTTCTGTGTTAGAGTCTTTACACCAGCTGGCAAAGCCATACTTGAACACAAAGTGTCTAGTGCATATGGTAAAATGATATAATTGTTACTTAATTTTATCTATGATTGATGACAAATGTTTGATTGACGAACATCAATCATGGACTGGTAATTAGCGCATTGCCAGTTGAATTTGCTGATTTTCAGTAATATTTTACACCACCACTCGCCCACTATCGAGTGAATTCCGGTTGCATCAGTGCATTTCTATGACTATTTTCGTACATTTTATGGGTTAAACATCAAATTTTCTTAAACTTATAAATACAAACAAGAAATATTAAAGGTCAGATGGGCTATTGCTGCATATATATGAGAGGACTGTGGGTAAAATCATTGGGACCCGGATCTCAGATCACCTGAAATTTCAGGCCCTTTACACAAAAAAAGCAAAAATTTTATAGATTAAAAATGTTAGCTTTGAAGAACAAGATTCCTTTCGGTAATCATTCATAATCTCATCAACGTTAATAAATGCCATTGACAATGTTTCCTTCTCCATGTTAAGTGACATTTTCATATGTGATTAAGTGATTGTAAACTTCTAATGATAATACTGGACCCTTTTTTGAGTGTAAAACACATTTACATTATATAACTTTCTAATTTATATCTGTTAGAGGTGATGGTCACGCTTTCAAAGGCAATCGGGCCCAGATATAAATTTCTGATCTTTAGCTTGAAATTTAAATGATATATATTATAAAGGATGCATTATTTTTCTATTGAGGTTTGTACTACGTGTCTTGAATAGGAACATCAAGAGAAATAAGATCTGCCTGTTGAAGCCTGGCATTGAATCATTATTTCTTCATTTCAATTGACACATACACAGATGGGTCATCATCACATATTCATTTATGTCATCATCACATATACATTTTGGACATCATCAAATGTACATTTAGGCCAACATCATATATAAATTTGGGTCAATATCACGTATACAATTGGGTCAAATCACGTATATATTTGGGGCATTGCCATATATACATTTGGGTCATTGCCATGTATACATTTGGTTCATCACCAGATATACATTTTGGTCAGTATCACATGTACATTTGGGTCACGGCCACTCATACATTGGAGTTCATCATCACATATACATAGGGTCATTGCCATGTATACATTTTGGGATATTCGATGTCTACATTTGGACCATTATCACGTGTAGATTTGCGTCATCGTAACAATTTTGCTTGTGTCATCATCACATGCACTTGGGTCATTGACATGTGTACATTTTGATAACTACCATGTATACATTCAGACCACTATCACATATACATTTGGGTCAATATCACATATACATTTGGGTCATTGCCATATATATATATATATATATATATATATATATATATATATATATATATATATATATATATATATATATATATATATATATATATATATATATATATATATTATATATATATATATATATATATATATATATATATATATATATATATATATATATATATATATATATCCACAGTCTGTCTGACGATTGCACGGTTGGCCAGTGGTTTGCGATGATTTACAAACTATACAAAGTCAGAGATAGAAAACTTAGAAGTCATGATCTACAACCAAAGGACTGTTGTGAAGAAACTTCAATTGACGAAATGTCTTCTAAAAACAACCGTAAGAAGAAAAATCGCCGCAAAAGTAAGCATCGCAAGCACTCTGTAACAAACACTAATGCAACTGTTACTAACACAGTAGTCAACATCTCCAATTTAGAACTTACTGATGCAGAAATAAAACTTTTATCGAAAGGTTTGAGTTTCTCTCCCCGTCCAAAAACATACGACAGAGGGGAGCTTAAGAATCACACCGAAGAGTTCATCCGCCGACTAAGACTCAAAGCCCATTTTGCCTTGCAAACACAAACAAATCAAAGGAAAATATAAGCTGCGACCAACCCACATTTAGAAAGAAAAGTAACTGGACCCCACCAAAAAGTTCAATTCCGAATCTGGAAGCCTTTATCAACTCGGTTGCAAACGATACTTCCAGACATATCAACCATACTAACAAATATTCTAATTTGACAAAAGAAGAAACAGATGCCCTGCACTCACTGAAAAGCAGAACAGACATTATAATTAAGCCTGCAGATAAGGGTTCCGCTGTTGTCGTTATGAATAGGGAAGACTACATTAGTGAAGCAAGTAGACAACTAAGTGACGCTAGGTTCTACCAAAAACTGGACCATGATCCAACGCTGGAATATGCAAAAAATCATCACTAATGTTATTGACGAGGCGTACAAAAGCGGACACATAGACCAGCAAACGAAAAACTACTTAAGCCCAGAAAACCCAAGAGCAGGTAGATTTTATCTTCTACCCAAAATCCACAAACAAGGAAATCCTGGCAGACCTATAATCTCAGGTAACGGCACCCCACAGAAAGGATATCAGAATATTTATATCATTTTATGAGACCACATGTCCACAAATTACCATCATATCTTCAAGACACGACAGATTATCTCATAAAAAGCAAATCTAGTGAACCATTACTGCCAGATACATTACTTGATTCCTTAGACGTCACATCTTTGTACACCAACATACCGCAAAACGAAGGGTTACAGGCATGTAGCGAAGCATGGGAAACAAGAACTGTAAACAATCCACCCACACACTTCTTAGTCCAACTCCTGGAGCTTGTCCTAAAACTCAACAACTTTGAATTTAATGAAGAAAACTACCTACAAATCAATGGAACTGCAATGGGTACTAAAATGGCCCCTTCGTATGCTAACATTTTCATGGGAAAAGTATGCTAACATTTTCATGGGAAAACTTGAGGGTCAGCACTTAGCATCGGTTGAGCGTACATCATACCAGTGGGTAAGCTTTATCGATGATATAGAAATGAAGTGGCAGTATGGAAGAGAAAGTCTGGATGACTTCATATCAAAGGCAAACAACTTCCATCCTTCAATAAAATTCACGGCAGAAATTTCCAACTCAAACCATGTTTTCCTGGACACAACAACCAGACTGGTGGAAAAGCAATTACACAAAGACATCTACTCGAAACCAACTGACAAACACTAGTATCTCCTCCCAACCAGCTGTCATCCAAAACACTGCATTAAGAACATTCCATATAGCCAGGCACTGAGGATACGCAGAATTTGCTCCGACGATGAAAGATTCCTAGAAAGGTCTGAAGAGCTGGCTAAACATTTAACTTACCGAGGCTACGACAAAGACCTGATTGCGGAGGCAATCCAAAGGGCCAAACAAACAAACCGTGATGACCTACTCAGATATGGACAAAAAGAAAAGGTTGATAGGATACCATTTATACTGACCTATCACCCAGACAATCCCAAAGTAGGTAATATCATCGCAAACCACTGGCCAACCGTGCAATTGTCAGACATACTAAACCTAATACTTCCTAACAAACCTGTAGTAGCTTACCGGAGGCCAATAAACCTAAAGGACATCCTAGTCAGGGCAAAGCTAACGCCAATCGCTAGTCAAAACCAGCCTAGTCAATCTGGACCCTGTGGCGACAAAAAATACAAAACCTCTCAACATATGATAGAGAGCAAGACATTCACTAGCACAGTGACTAAAGAAAACCAAAACATACATGGTCCAAACAAAACGTGCAAAACAGAGAATGTGATTTATCTCATCACATGTAAGATCTGTGGCCTTCAGTACGTCGGAGAAACTGAAAAGCTACACAAAAGGATAAACCTTCATAGATCTGATTGGATGACAAAAAAAAAGCTGTACAGAAGCCCGATCGCAGAACACTTCTCCTCTCCTGGCCACACTTTCAGTGATATAATACTTATCGCTATTGCTAACAACCACAGCTGGAGTTCCGAAACCAGGAAGGAAAAGGAATCATACTGGATATGCCGCCTTAGAACATTAAAACCAAGCGGTCTAAATCAAGAAGACTAGAAAATGAAAACTATGCACTAGTAGAATTTAACATTTTCTAAATCTTCTTATTATCCTTCAATTTTTACTATAAGAATAGCCGGTATAGAATCAAATATCCGGGATATAATCTGCGTTACATATCTACAAAAAGTAAAAATAGATGTGGCTTTGGCTTGTAGACTTTTAGGGAATTATACAACGTTTTCAGTTTCCGCAACTAGTCTATACAAGCTGGTTGTATTTATAGTTTTAGCACATGTGAAGACAACCATGTAGAGGTTTACAAACACAACGTTTTTGTGTTTATTTGTTTGTCGTATATATGTTTTGTATTTGCCTTTGAAAAAGACTCATTAAGAGTCGAAAGCGCTTAGGCTAGTTAGTTACTAGTTTCGTACTGTTCGTCGTCAGTTTATTGCATCTATTTTAATTAATCCCTGACACACGTGATCCCTTGGTGGATCCAGTACGCTTGAAAGGGTTGTTATTCGCCATATGATTTGTATTCTTAAATAAATATATATATATATATATATATATATATATATATATATATATATATATATATATATATATATATATATATATATATATATATATATATATAGGCTTTTTCCATGTATATTTTTGGGTTCATTGTAAGGCATAGATTTAGGTCATTGACATGTGCACACTTGGGAAATCAACACAGATAGATTTGTTCATCATGACATATACATTTGCGTCAAAAATCACATACACATCTTAGTCTTTGCCATGTACACATTTGTTTCATTGACATTTATACTCTTGGGTCATTGTCATGTATAAATTTGGGTAGTCATCATCACATACACATTTTTGACGTCAATACATGTACATTTGGGTCATGGCCATGCATACAATGGAATTCATGATCACATACACTTTGGGTCATGCCCATGTTAACATTTTAGTCATTGCCATGTATACATTTAAACCATTATCACATTTATATTTGGGTCATCACCACATAAATATTTGTGCCAACATCACATATACATTTGGGTCATTGACATGTGTACACTTGGGTCATCACCTCATATACATTTGGGTCAACATCACATATACATTTGGGTCATCATCACATATATTTTTGGGCCAACATCACATATACATTTGGGTCATCATCACATATACATTTGGGTCATTACCATGTATACATTTGGGTCACTGCCATGCATACATTTCGGTCATTGACATGTGTACACTTGGGTCATCATCACATATACATTTGGGACAATATCATCTATATATTTGGGCCAACATGTCATGTACATTTGGGCCAATATCACATATACATTTGGGTCATTACCATGTATACATTTGGGTCACTGCCATGTATACATATGGGTCACTGCCATGCATACGTTTCGGTCATTGACATGTGTACACTTGGGTCATCATCACATATACATTTGGGACGATATCACCTATATATTTGGGCCAACATGTCATGTACATTTGGGCCAATATCACATATACATTTGGGCCAACATGTTATGTACATTTGGATCAATATCACATATACATTTGGGCCAACATGTCATGTACATTTGGATCAATATCACATATACAGTTGGGTCATTTTCATGCATATATTGGCCATTGCCATGTGAACAATTGGGTGATTTTCATGCATACATTTGGGTCATTGACATGCGTATAGTTGGGTTATCATCATACATACGTTTGGACATCATCACATATTCATTTGGATCATCATCACATATACATTTGGGCCAACATCACATAAACATTTAGGTCAATATCACATATACATTTGGGGCATTGCCATATATATATATTTTGGTCAAGTACCCAGATTAAATCTAAGCCCCCTTCCTTAAATAATTGATGCTTTGCTTTAATATTTACCTGTCAATAATTATCTAATGATTTCTCACAGCCCGAAAATTCTAATTAATGTATCTTTTTGATAGATATCTCTAATGGATCGAGAATAATGGGTTCGTGCTCCTACTTTACCACACGGAGTATGAAACAACTAAACATATCATTAAGTAAATGTTAATAATATGAATGTAATGTGGCGAATTTTGAAACTTTATTGAAACCTAAGGTTGAATAATTTGTGCTTTGAAGTTATCATAGTCAAACCAGAAATGTCATGAGAAAGGTTACTAATATTTCTCTTATTTCATCTCTGAAACATAAAAGGGTCTATGTTTAAGCTTTAATGAAATTAACAGTCATTGTAATGGTATAGTAACACAGTGAACATAAAATCTTCGCCCACTGTATTGGTTGGAAGAAGACTTTAGGTAAAATAATTAATCTTTAAAGGAAAGCTAATGCAGCATATTTAGGCTGGTGAAATCTGATAAAAGACATGATTATTTGGGGAGAATTTTAGGAACATTTATATCCGATTGGTTAAGGAAAAATTAAGGCGTACATTTTGGGATACTGGGAATTTAGGGTTTACCACTTGCTCAGAATTCTTTTTATTTCTTTAGTTCGATTCTTGCCTTGTAAGAAGACAAAAGCTCCAACTCCTTGGAGAATTTCGGAATAGTATCATTCATCGTAGAAGAGGCCAGAGAGCTGTCTCAAAAAAGGAAGACGGGCTATAATGCTAAGATGGTTTGTGTGGAAAAAAAACGGCATTAAGGTACGCAATTTTAGTTTCCATTTAATATTCTATTTCATTTGTTGTTTTTATTTCAAATGTCTTGATATACTTATAATTCACACATGTATCGTGTATTCATTTCATATGTTACAGTATTATGTAATTGAATTCTTTAATTTAACAATTATTAGTTCATTGAGAGAATTGACGGATTGCATGTAATCAAATATTCAATGTGTAGAATTTCATAGGGATTTATTAATTAACCATAATAAACAGATGTGTCATATTTCTTATGATATATGAATTGACTTTGTATGCAGGATGATGGTGTTATTGTGGGCTAATGACAAATGCATATTCATAAATGATTTCACAATGCTAAAATGATCTTGTAGGTTATTGATTACTGTACTAGATTTAGTGGATCTTAAGACCTAAGTAATTATGCTTTTGTTTGTAGAAGGCACGTGGTAATTTCAAATCAATTGCCATGCAGCGATGTCAGTGAAATTCGAGCTAAGGTCATTTGTACTACGAAAACACAGAAATCCGTAAGGACATTATGTCAAAATTTATGCAGCGTGAATTGCTAATCTGAATACGAAGAAAGAGTATATATATATATAAATATATATATATATATATATATATATATATATATATATATATATATATATATATAGATAGATAGATAGATAGATAGATAGATAGATAGATAGATAGATAGATAGATAGATAGATAGATAGATAGATATTGATGAAACTTGTAGAGGCATGAAGCGTACTCTATATTTAAGGAAAAAGCTCTATATTCCACCGAGAAGAGCAAACAAGAAAGGTCGTAAAAATCAAGGGTCAGAGGAGCACCAAAGTGCACGCATTAGACCTGGAAACAAGAGAATGGAAATCCGCATCTATGAGGTCGGAATAGTCAAGGGTCACAAGAGGACCAAAAAGCGCACATTAAACGTGGAAACAAGAGAAAAGGAGAGAGACGTCAGGTGATGCTGTCAAGGTGTGGGATTGTACTCATTAATTGGCCACCCATTATATGATGTAAATTGAACACTTCGACTAAATTCGATCAACGCAAATCCATTGGATTGAAAGTGAAATTTTGATTAAATTTATTTTTATTTATTGGTAAAGATGGTTCGTGCGTGTTTATTTTCTTTCAATAGCTGGCTCAGCCATCTGTTAACGTTCCATCTATCCATCTACACTGGGCAATAACACCATGGGTGGTCATTCCCTAGTTAAGGACCGCAAAATCAGTTAAGAAGGTTTTAATGTTATTATATAAAAAGAACGTTACAATGATTCTGCCAGAGTGAACCCTGAGCCCCCACCCTAACCCCCATAGTTCTGGCTCAGCCACTGAGAACGCAATAATGATAAGAGCTAATGTAAAGGGATAATGTCATGTAATATTATTCAATAACAGGAAATTGTACATAATCCCAGATCCTATTCTAGGCTTTGACTGTGGAACATTACAGACAAAATGACGTGTACTTTTGATTCAAATCAAATATAACACTCAAAAAGGCGCATAAATTAATCTCATTGTTAGGCTCATCCTGTGACCTCTCCTTTCACTTCGCTTGCATTTCAATAACTTTATCCCAATCCTTTTTTTCCACTAAATGCTACAAGATCACTGCTCTTATCACTTAAGCATATTAACTTATGCATATCTATATTTTTGTAGCTCCTGGTACACGGCTGAAACTATTTTGAATTGTATAGATGGTTGTAAGTTGCATAGTTCATCTTAGAGTTTATCCACGTGACTAGATCTGTTTTAGGAACATAATAATGAGCATAAACATACATAGGATCTTTAAATAGATACTTACGTATTTGTTGACAATTACTCTGTGTTTGATTTGGATTTTTGGATTTTTGACGTTGCTTTTAACAATTTGTCATATCGCTTTGGTGTTTTCAGTATGACAGTATGCTGCGATTTCTAGCGCTGGTGCATCATGCCGCGTGCATGTGGCATCATGTCCCACCCCGTTTTATTATCCTGATACTAGGCCGACCAGTCCTAACAAAGTTTTTAATGTTTTGCTCATAGCGAGCCAGCTGTTGTACGGTTTTTTAATAAGTGTTTATTTTGACTCGTCGGGGTTCTACACACGACCCCTACATCCATGGCAGATACTCTAGTCTTAAGCATCCTGAGAAGTGTTGACAATTACAAATAATAATCTTAATAATAAAACTTAAATGGGTTAAATTCTCAAACCTTAATGGGCTAGGGACGGTTCTAGAAGAAATCATTAATTTTCCATTCGTTGGGCTAGGTCACATGAATGAGCAGTTTCGAGATAAATTGAGTATAAAGATCCGTCACTTGGGGCATGTTATGAAATATATTTGTAATCGGAGGTGTATATAAGGAGAGACCTGATTAGTCAAATTCATTCCTATTTTGGAGTCATCCTCATTTCCTGTGTTTCTATTGTAAGTCTTCAGATATTTGTTTGTACTGTTCAGTGGAAATAGAAAATAACCATTATATGGACTATAATATTATTCTGAAACTGTTGTGAATTATTGAAAGCAGTTTTGGATTACGCCATGTTGATACTGTCGCGATTGTTTGTGGACTAACCTTTCTGGGCTTAAAATTGTTAAGGAAACTTTTCATTCATCTAGAACTTTCATAGAATTTGATTAGGTTTAGATTAGATTCGCTTCATAATACTTTAAATTTCTCTCATATTTTCATTTATAAATCTGACAACAAAACAATTATCTGTAAAGATTTACGAAATTTGTTGATTTTGTTTTTTCTGATATTTGGTTTATGACAATAGAGTTGTAACATAAGCATAAGAAGTTATTATGTTCTATGTGGTCGGCTTTGGTGCTTATCAGTCCGTATTCGATGCTATAAATTGGAATATTACATGGCAAATAAATCTTAGCTATGAAGAGTGTCCGAAATGATAAATTATCCAACCCTACATAGGCCTTGTCCAGACCTGCCCTCTTTCCACCATCCAACACTGGATATTATGACTGTCACATCAGACATATAACGATGTCTATTCTGGTGCACGAAGATTAAAAAAAACACTTTGGTCTGGTAATTGCTATTAGAGTAATTGCCTTTATATAATGCAGTGTATGATACAATCTCAGTAGGCTTCGGTTTTAATATGCCCGACAACAAAATTTTAGTGAGTCCTCGCTTTTCTGCAAAAGAAAACAAATGTAGAAGAAATTCACTCGTAAAAGAGTTATCCAAGGCATCAAATGTCTGAAAAGTCGACGGACATGATTTTTGGCGGTAGAAGCGAGCGAAGCTTGAAAGCAAGGTATTTGTGCTAGTCTCGTGTAAATTCATTAATATCAATATAACGATTTGTTTGATTTATTTGTCTATACTTGCATGAAATTATTTGTTTAGATTCGAAGATCAATTTTCTTTATATGAATATAACTGTGTAAGTTCATCTATATAAATCCGTACAATGATATTCTTAATATAAGTTTGACGAATTGTTTGCATGTATCGTCTTGATTGTTTTAGGAAAATATGTATCTAATAATGTCATACCTTACCTTAGTTGTTATGAGTTACCAGAATCCGTGTGAATTCACCAACCTTAGATGATGCCACGTATAATATAGACTTGAGTGCGTATTGACTGAAAATAACGCTGGCAAGCCATGAAGTGAAATTTTTCATGTATGCTAAAGATTTGAATGTTTGTATTCGCTAGAAATTAACACATTTAAGCCATGTAATGTACAGCATTCATTCGTGTAATTGAGACAAGACTGGATTTGTTGTCTCGTGTGATGTTAAGATGAATTAGGTTTAAATAGCCGTTAGGAAGTACATTAATCTTATGAAACTATGTTTGTTTATGGTCTATGGCAGACCATTCGTTTTGCCTGAATGAATGGTCTGCCTGAACCTTTGGTATAGGTTTGAAATCCGATACAACCATATCTGACCTAACGAGAGAATAGTAATGATCTATTGCCAGTAGGATATCTAACAAAAGCTTTAGGTAGCTTTTTGTTTATTTTTGAAGGTGAAATAGCCCGACGTTATAAAGGACAAAATAATAACAGCCAGAGTGAAGTTGGAATGAACTGGAAATACTCAGGTTATGAAGTTATTCCAGGCAATGATTTCGATTGTACACTCGATTCTATGATGAACTAACTTTATCGTTTAAAACAGATCGGCTTTTTATATAAATATATCTGTGCTTGAAATTCGGTGAATGAATTATTCCAAAAATAAATGTATCTTCCTAATGTAATACATCATCATGGTTGTCTATAAAACTGAAATAAATTGTTAATTTTCATGCAAGGGGGATCGCGTCGTTCTGTTTTATGTATCTACTCATCTCTCTCTCTCTCTCTCTCTCTCTCTCTCTCTCTCTCTCTCTCTCTCTCTCTCTCTCTCTCTCTCTCTCTCTCTCTCTCTCTCTCTCTCTCTCTCTCTCTCTCTCTCTCTTCCATCCATGGATTTCACACTGTATTAGATATTTGCTTGATCGTGGCAATAACACCGAAAGCGATCACTCTCTAGATAACGATAACCGATTTCAACTACAACCCCCCCCCCCAACAAAGTGGGAGCTACGTGGCAGAACTTAAATAATTTAGTTGTCAAAATTATAATAAAAGTGTGAGAGGAACTTACAGTATAACGATGTTAGTCCAAATAATTGTGATAAAGTTTTATGAAAATCCAAATGAATGAAATGTTTCGTATAAATTTTAGGACAGAATATTTACTGTTCCGCCAAAACTCGTGACGTTCTAAAAATGGCGTTGTCCAGAACAGCTTTCAATTATTTACAATAGTTAAAAGATAATATCATAGCCCATATAATTACCACTTTGTGTTTCTACTGAACAGTCCAAACAAATGCTTGTCCTCTCAAATAATATATAAATACAATATAAAACAGGTCTGCAGACTTACAACAGGAACACAAGAAAAGAGGATGACTCCAAAATAGAAATGAATCTGATTGCTGAGTTCTCTCCTTATATAAAACCTTCTATTCCTACTATATTTTACAACATGCCCGACGTGTAGGAACTTACCACTCAGTTGAATTCAAAATTGCCCATTCACATTGTTGCGAGTCTTCGCTTTGACATAAGTAACAGAAAAGAGTGAAGACAACAATCTTTGTAAAATTTAATAAATAATTTTTTCCCTAGAATACAAAGTTTAAATTTAAGAAAAGCGAACTTAAGGTCTTACGAATTATGTCCAGAAATAATCCAAAAATTAAAAATGTAAGTCCTATTAATAAAAAGTCCTGAATGAATCTAAGTACCAGTCCTGATAAAATCCAAAATGGAAGGTGATGAATTATGCTGTGGTCAGCGAAGTGCTGTTGTATCAACAGTCCTTTGTTGAATCACAGAAAATATTATTCCAGTTTGGAGTTCAGCATTACTTCTAATGAATGATTTTACCCAATAATTTTGTCAGAGCACGTATGTATTTGCAGGGAAAAGAATCACTTGAATTCATTAATTTGAAGAAAATAAAAATTCAACCCAAACTGGCCACAATATAATAACAACTTAACTTGTCAATTGTTGGAGCCGTACTAACAAACGTCTATCACAAAGAGCCGTTAACGGCAAATTAAGACGCAAAACAGATTCCCAGATGAGAGCGAAAAGTTCATTCCTCTGAAACAAATAGAAGTTTGTTATCAATTTGCATATGATTTTTGTCACGTAGTCCAGGTATGACCTTGACTTAACATTTTTTTGGTCTCATAAGGATAACAAAATTAAAACATTGTTTACCAAAACTGTCACTGATTTTGAAACGATGTCAGCAACCATATACATTGTTTCTATTATTAATGTTTTTCAATGAAATAAAAAAATAACAGGTCAAATAAAACTGAACTCAAGTTCTGAACAATGTTAAATCCAGTAAAGAAAATTACATTTCAATAGCATGTAATGGAATAATAAAAATTAAAACTGACAAACAAATAATTAAATTATTATTAACTCAAATAATGGGAAATTACTGAATTCTTCTTGAACAGTTCAAATCATATCAGTCTATGCAAAGTCGTCATTAAGCCTTATTATTAAGATTATAATTAGTAGTAATTGTCGACATATGTGTAAGCATCTATTTAAGCTCGTAATATTCTTAAACAGACCATAGTCATGTAGACAAATTCTAACTAAAGATAATCGGTATAACTTACAACCTTGAATAAAATTACATTTATGTATCAGGAGTTACGAAAATATAAATATACATGCCACTCAACTCATTTAAGTCATACGATCAGTGATTTCGTAGCATTCAGTTGAAAATGAAAGGAGTCAAGATAAAGTTAGGGAAATACAAGAGACATTGTCTTTCTTATTATATTAAAATGAAATAACATTATCTGATGAGTCCCCTGTCTTGCAACGAGATTAATATATGGACCATTTCACTGTTATCTGTGATTTTCATGGTAAATTATACGTCATTTTTCTCTAATAGTCCTCAGTCAAGACCTATCATATTGTCTGGAATTATGTTCAATTACCTGGGATTGAGTAATTTATGACTGTAGCACATTTCATTTTATTTTCTATCAAGATACACTAATGGTCAATCATTATTATTGGCTGATCCAGAAATGTTGTTGTAAGGCTAAACAAATAGGCTAGGATTCAGTGTGAAGATATTATATTAGCTAAAGTTAGGAAACGTTTCTGATTTTTTTTCACACTTGGGGGAGCTCAAACTCATACCATTGATCCATCTAAGATATCTGTCAAAAACCTCATATTGATTAGCCTTCTCGGGCTGTGAAAAGTAATCATTACATATCTATTGGTAAATGTATAAAAAATCATTAACTATATCGACCTAGATTTCATCTGGATAATTAGTTGACTAGACGAAGGAGTTTTGGTCAAAAAGAATAATATAATAATACAAGTGTCACTGGAAAATCAAGATATATTTAATCTTGTGACAATAAGTGATAATGATCAAAGAAAACATGGATGATATAGATTCTACTCACCTTGTGCCGGTAATTGATTAGCCTTTATCTCCTGTTAAGTCTGCGCTTATTGTTGAAGAACAGACAATTGGTTGGCCTGGACTTCATAATGCCCTTCATGAGACTACTGCAAATTTTGAATCGTGATTAATTAACTTGGCGTTTCCTGCGTGACAAATTATAGGTTATTATAGTGGCATTCATTATAATGAAAATTGTTAGAAGCATACAAAAATATAATATCTCACTCTCTCCGTTCTCATCTCCTAATAACATTATTGTCACCCTAACATGATAATGTAGTTATCTAAAAACCATACTAATTTTAAATGTATGAGGTTATATGGTTATATTTGATGATGTGTGCTTCAGATTTCTGTGATTCTGTTATATATTAGTAAAGTGATTAACTAATTAGATTCATTCGTAAAAATGCGCATTATTAAAATAAGCATACAGTTCATGTATCAGATAATCATGGCCTGGATAATAGAGGTTTTATTTCAGTCAAAATTTGTTCAGTGACATTT
This sequence comes from Potamilus streckersoni, assembly GCA_016746295.1. NCBI lineage: Eukaryota > Metazoa > Mollusca > Bivalvia > Unionida > Unionidae > Potamilus > Potamilus streckersoni. The sequence goes on from JAEAOA010001813.1 coordinate 3,356,683, forward strand.
GTTGATACACTTCTGACAAAACAATAAACAAGTTTCCAACAGTTTCAAAGTCGTCTGCTGATTCAATAAGCTTTTATTACTTCATGTATATCCTTTACAAAATCGGGATCAAGTTCTCTATAATTATTTTGATAAAGCTCCCTCAATTTCTGATTTTCTTTGTCACTTGTGCTTAAAAGTTCTATGCTCCTGAAAACAAAAATGTAATTGAGATTAAACATTTCGTATATATGTACCGTGAAACCAGCATTCATCAAGTATCATTCCACACTCGCTTAAAAGCTGCAACATTTGATGCTTCTTACAACTGACTGTACAAAATTAACCTCAATTACGCAACAACCTCTCTTTAAAGACCATGTATGTACAATAACAGCTTATGGTTGAAAAGTATTGTTTGGTTACAAAGTAAAAATGATAAATTTATAAAATTAAAATTTACAGTAAAATTATTGCCATATAGCGTGTCAAAAAATGTGAAAATGAAGACGCTCTTCATTTTTAATTTAACCTGTTATAAAAACCTTAATTTTAGTATATAAAGTTTTTGACACCGAAAATCACATTGAGCAAAATTTACGAGTCCATAAAAACAAGTTATTTGGGTCTGTCTTAGTTCAAAGAGAACACTAATCTAGTTACCATTGTCAAACGAAAACGCAGTTTTATTAAAGCAATTGAAGTTACAATGACATGGGTCGTTTTTTTTAACGAAAGATGTACGAGCATATCATGCATGATGTACACAATGAAAACAATTCAAAGTGTATTGCCCTTGTTTGCAACATAAACCATTATTTAACACTGGCTATCCCATG